>CM067586.1:2670207-3162707 GCA_034336665.1 Luscinia megarhynchos | reverse complement strand
AGTGATATCTTAGGGGTTGAAGGGCTCTGCCATGGATTCAGCTGCACATCCCTGAGGGAAATTTGCTCTTCCTTAGTGCATGGTCCTTGCTGACACTTCCAGCAGGGTGGGGTTTGGGTGAGGATCTCCTGGTTTTGGGTGAGCTCACCAGGAAGCAATGAGAGATGCAGACCTGGCATCTCCAGCAGTGACACCAGCTCTGAGTGTCCCCAAGGAGAAAGAGGAGTCTTCCTCAAGCAGGTAAAGGAAAATGCCAAAATTTCTTCTGTGAAAATGATCTTGTCACTCTCAAATGGTTCTTAAGCTGTGAGGGGCGTGTGTGTCAAAAACAAATTTGAGGAGAAACTTAATCTTGAGTAGTCTTTAGCAAAGCAACGGAAAGTCAAAGTATTTCTTGAGCCTTCTTTGTTTAATCCTGACACCGTGAGTTATTCCCCAGTAACACATCCACCATCCCCCTCCACACACTCACACACGTCCACCAGGGCAACAGCTCCAAATTTTATTGGAAAAATATAAAACGGCTTTGCATTCTTACCTTTATTTCAAGACCTCCTACAAGAAACAGGAAGGGTAAACATGAAAGATCTGTTTCCTTTAAATTGTGAGTGTGGGGGAGTTTTCCTGTAGTGAAAGGACTGTTTTGAAAAGCCCTAAATGCTTTTGAATTGAATCCATAGAAGTAATGTACACACGGTTTGAATTTACAGTTCTGGGTCTCCTATCCCCCTCCATATGAATCCTATAAGTCAGACGTGTTGCTACAGTGATTCCCACCGGGAAAGTCTGGACCTAGACTAGGAACAGCTGTAGATCTACACTCCACCAAAGTCGGCTTCTGAAACAGATATGAATTATTGGTTCAGTCAGATAAATATGGCTTTGCCTTTCCCCCACAGGCAACCACATATGGCACTTGGAAAGAATTAAAACCTTTACCCTTGGCCAGGTCTGGTTAAATAATGGCTCTTTCTTATGCTTTCCCCCTCTCTCCATTTCCTCTCATTCATTCTTCTTTTCATTTGCCTTTCATGATCTTTTTGGCACCGGCATCCAAAATGTCACCTCCTCAAAGTGACCCCGAATTTTCCAGTGTCACCTACGGGGCTGCGAGGCAGACGGGTGGGAAAACACGGAGCTGTTATTCAGAGGGGCTGGAGCTCTGAAAGGAGGAACAAAACCACCTTTCTGCTGCTCAGCATGGCTGCACTGAGTCCAGGAAAGCTGCTGAGGCTGTCAGCTGAGCTCAGGAGCCTGGATTCACCCGCAGTGTGTGTGCAGGAGAGTGCCCTGCCCCATTCCTGGGGTCCCCTGCTATGCCAGAGTGATTTTTGTGTGCTGCACTCATACTGAACAGTGAGGAGCAATGGTCTGGGGCTGAGGGTGCCTCACTCTCGGCTTCTCCTCCCCCTTCCCAACTCCCTGTGCCAATTCTGCCCCTCCAAACCCAGGGCACACAGGTGCAGAACATCATCCCTCTGAGGAGGGCTCAACCTCCCAGCTATTAAACACTCTCACCTGTCTCTTCTGGGCTCCCTGATCCTCTGTCTGTTCCTCTTTCCTACCCTCAGTCACCCTCCAGCCAAACCCTCCACCAGCTCCAACGCAGCTCCCTTCCTCCAGCTACTTCACGGGCTTTAAAAATCTGGAATTAAGAAACCTGTAAGTTGCTGCTTTATCTCATTATCTCCTGTTTTGCATTTTAATGTGCCTGCTCTAAAAAAGCCCTCATTGATATTCTGGTTCGGCATGTGTTTGTTTGTGTCTCTTGGGAAAATTTGCTACAGATATTACTAAGTCAAAAAACACACACAGGAGAGTTTGCCGCATATTTTCCTTTCCTTTTTTTTTTTTTTCTCCTTTCTTTGAAAGATGGTATTTTCTTCACTTTCTTGAATAGCAAGAGAGTGGAAATGGTGGGATTTTGAGGGATGTAATGCACTGATTTTGGAGTGTCCAGCTCTGTGGCTGGAGCTCCTGGGTTCTTCCTCCCCACCCTGCTTTGAAATGCAGGTCACTGTGCCTGGTGTCCTCCTACAGCTTCCCAGCCATGCAGCACCTTTCCCAAACCCTCAGAGTCACAGGGACAGCCCCTTGTGAAGCCTTGGGGATCCAAGGCTGTGTGGAACCAGAGGTGACCCAAGGCTGATGTTTCCTGCCAGGCTGGGGGGCTCTGCCAGCAGTGTCCCCCCACAGCCTGGGAGCTCTTGGGAATGTGCAGAGCCCCTGGAAGGGCAGGGCTGGGCTGGGGAAGGGGCCAGGTGAGCAGGGGCAGGTGCATCCCAGCATCTCCTGCCTGCAGCAGCAGCTCTGAGCTCTGTGAGGATCCTGCTGGAAAGTGGAGGGGAATTAACTGAGATGGATCCTCTCCACTACTCGCTGCTCCAGAAAGATGTTGCCAGGCCTTGATTTCCCCTCCTTTTTGAGGTGAAAAATGAGCTTTTCTGCCCTCTGTGTGACCATGAAAATCCCTCTGCTGCTGCTCTTGAATTGTGGTTTAGCTGCAATGCTCCTGACATGCTTCCACTGCTGCCTCCTGCTCTAATCCTATGGTTAGGGGGATTTAGGATGGGAGAAGCAACCCTCTGGAGGCAGTGATGCCTCTGCACTGCTTACAGAGGGAATTTAAATAGCTGCTTCAGACGAGACATTTAATTTTTTAGGGGAATAAAATTTACATGAGTTGAACCCCAGGTTGGCTGCTTGGGAAATCTGTGTCAAGCAAATCTTTGAACAGGTTTTTAAAAATGCAGTTGTTTTTGACGTGTCCTGGAGAATCATAAATGTTAAAACATCTCCTGTCAGCCTGGGACTTCTTGGTTGGATCTCCCTGGTTTTTGGCACTGGGTTTTGTACAGGTGGCATTTTTGTGGTGGGAGGGGAGGAGCTGAGATTAGAAATGAGGATGTGCTAGGTACTTTGTCAGCTTTAGGGTTTACCCTGGGCAGGGGATGATGCTGACACCTCACAGAGCCGGCAGAGGTGTGTTCCCACCCCAAAGATGTGCTCACCTGTCCTGAGTCACCTTGCTGGGTTGTTGCAAGAGCCCAGCTCCATCCCACTGACACATCCAGGTGTCCCTTGCTGTCACTCCTGCTGCTCTTTTTGCAGCTCTGAGCAGCGTCACCAGCTCTTTTGGCAGCCTCCCCTTCACCCCTGAGGGGTCAGCAGCCAATAAAGGCGTTTCCAGCAGAGCTGCTCCCTGGTCCTGTGTGAGCAGCTGGCTGTGGCTGAAGGCAAAGGCTGCAGGGAACAACTCCACAATTCCTCATCCTGGTTTTCCTCCGAGCAGGAGGCTGAGCAGGGATATTTCACACGGAGCCTGAGCTCCAGGGCTGCTCCTGAGTGCTCAGCCCCCTCTGAGCTGCACTTCAGCCACATCCCAAACCTGAGGCACATCCCAGTGCTCAGGATGCTGCATTCGCCCCAGATCTCAGAGCCAGCAGAGACCCTCCCTGCCCCTGTGCTGTGGCACTGCTGCAACCACCTCAGCTCCCTTTGGCTGCTTTTGGAAGGAGAGCACTCACAAGCTCCTCACAACTTGGCTTCTCTGTGGCATGTCAGCTCAATATTGAAACAGGGCTCCCCTTCCCATTCCCTGCACCTCCAACACCATTTGTGTGAGGGTGGGTGGGATGTGAACCTGCTCACCTGGAAGTCCTGGCAGCATTTTGCCCCCAGCCCACACCTGGGGACATGTTTGGAGCCAGTCCCTGGCAGCACCCAGCCCCTGGCAGCCCAATGTGAGACACCATTGTGCTCTAATTTCACTGCCAGGATCCCCACCTTTTCATTTAAGCATTGTAGGTGGTTTTTGTTTGGGTTTTTTTTTTTTTTGGCCTTTCTTTTAATGATCTTTTTATTTTCTTTGAGTGTTTTGATATTTCCAATGGGACCTCTGAAGGCAATGCCTTTCTCTGCTGGCCACCCTGACACTGCAGCCCCTGTCAGAGCTGCTGAGGGCAGGAGGGGGAATCAATGGGAAGTGCAAGGGATGAAGTGGCACTGCTGCCAGATGCTCCAGCAAGGAAACACTTGGGGACCCTGTGATTTGTCCCTGCTGCACCGACAGCACCCCAGCCATGCTCTTAGCTGACTTTAAAAGCGACCGAGGTGAAGTAACCCTTCTTTTTATTTTATTTTATTTCTTTTTCCAACCACCCCGTGGTGCCCAACCGAAATCGCAGCCAGCTCCTATTTTCCGAGGGCTCGGTGAGAGAATGTTTTTTATCTGGAGATACAATGAGTGTGGCCCTGTAGGCTGCAGTTCCCATGCTGGTGCTGCCAGGGCCCATGAATGCTTGCTTTATGAGCTGCTCTCGCAGGTGTTCGGGGGGCATGTAATCACTAATGCATAGTGGGGACACACAAACCCACGGCAGGCTCTGGCACAGCCAGCCAGGACATGCAGTTGGTTGGTTTTTGGTGGTTTTTTATTATTATTATTCTGTGAGAAAAAGCAGGGGGGGAAAAAAAAAAAAAAAAAGTCCAGGGTTTTTCCTTCCAGAGCTCTCCCAGCCTCTGCCCAGCTCGGTGGTCACTCACACCATTCACTCCCACCCAAAAGGGAATTTGGGCACAGAATCCAATGTTGATATGTATCACAGAGTGGGCAATGCTTGTGTCCACGTGAGTTTGCAGAGTTAATCTGGAGGATTTTGTGGTTTTTATGCTCCTGGCTCTCCCCATGCCAAAGCATATTCCAGAAATATCCCTGGGAAAGATGAGGTATCCTGGGATCCTGAGATATCCCAAGATCCTGAAATACCCCTAGGAATATGAAATATCCTGGGATCCTGAAATACCCCCAGTAATGGTGACAATGATATGCCCAGGATCCTGGGACATTTGGGACACAGAATTCAACATTTTGGGGTTTCTTTTGCCTCCTGTAGGGAGAAATCCCAGAGTGGGCAATGATGGATCCACGTGGGGTTTGTAGAGTTAATCTGGAGGATTTTGTGCTTTTTATGCTCCTGGTTCTCCCTGTGCCAAAGCATATTCCTGAGATATCCTGGGATCCTGAAATATCCCTGGGAAAGGTGAGGTATCCTGGGATCCTGAGATATCCCAAGATCCTGAAATACCCCCAGGAATATGAGAGATCCTGGGAATGGTGAGATATCCCTGGGACATTTGGGCACAGAATTCAGCATTTTGGGGTTTCTTTTGCCTCCTGCAGGGAGAAATCCCAGAGTGGGCAATGCTTGCATCCATGTGGAGTTTGTAGAGTTAATCTGGAGGATTTTGTGGTTTTTATTCTCCTGGCTCTCCCCATGCCAGGGCTTGTGCATAAAATAAGGAACAGTGACTTCAGGAGGAGCACAGCCCTGAGAATCTTTTGGAATGTGTGTGCTATGGACAGGGCTATTATGATAATGATGATTAATTTCAAATTAAGCCTGATCCTTCCCCTTGTCCCACCCTGCAGAGGCACAAAGGGACGGGGATGGAGCTGCAGGGGCAGTTTGGGTTTTGGCAGGATGGGTTCCTACCCCAAAAAACGCACTCTGAACAAAGTTCTGGGTGAGAAACAACAATAAAATCAACCCCAAGCAAAGCAGATTTTAAAAAGAGTAAAAATCTCTGTAATTTTTAGCTGGTTTAGCACAACAACACAGCAAAGGAGGGGAAGTCAGCCCAGTTTATTTTGTGATTCTCAGCCAGAATTGTTGGATAAAAGTGATTTAAGCCCTCCTGGCTCCGAAGCAGAGCAGAGGTGACCCCAGCAATCCCACACCAGGTTGGCTCATCCCAACCTCTGGTTTGGGATTTGGTTTGGGAGAGAACAAGAATTCCCTAAGTTGGAAAATTTATTTTTTACTACTACTATTACTATTATTTTTATTAGTTTATTTAAACATTCTGTGGAAAAGAATAGCCCCCAAGTTATGATCACTTTTATCAGCCAATGTCAAGTTTACACTTATCTAAAAAGCAATATATCCTTCAGCCTGAAAGGAAGACACGATTTTTTGGAAAAATAATATCAATATTCAGGGTGTGCAGCCTGAGCCAGTGGTTTTATTTGTGCTCATATTTTTTCACTGCTTTTCTTTTACACCTCAAGGACACATTTATGATCTCCTCATGGTATTTCACTTCTGAGGTGATGGTGATGCCTTGAGAAAAAACAGATTTCACATTAATTTGGCCCCCAAAGCCATTAGAGTGCTTGTGGAGCAGGGAAGTGGGAGCGCAGCTCTTGGATTCTGGGTTGAATTTTTTAGGAATTTGCCATTTTTGTGCTTTATTTCTGCAATACCAATGCCCACAAAGGGGCCAGCACAAGTTTTCCTTAGAAATAAAGGCAGAGGGAAGAATTCCCTGCCCTCCTGGAAGTGCCATCCCTGAAGGATTACCTAAAAATCCTAAAATGTTGTCTGAACCTGCCAGGGAAAATAAAGCTTTGTGCATGTTTATAAGTGGAGTTTTTACCCTGCAGATGTGGAAGCAGAACTGCTGAGGTGATCTGTTAATAAATGAGGATAATTAGTGATGGGGAAGGACAAGACCCTGCACTCACAGAGTGCCTTTCCCATTAGGGACTGGGCTGGTGGTGCAGTGTCTCCTCTAGGGCTGAGGGAAATGGGTGTGAGGAGCCCAAAATCATCTGCAGAGTTGGTGGCACAGTGGGAAAAATAATCAACAACCCTCCAAGTGCCAGAAGATGCTGTAAACCCCAGGAAATGCATCTTTGTGGTTGAATATTTTTAATTTTTTTTTTTTTTTGAGAGCACTCTGGCTCTTGGAGCATTTTTTGAGCAGCACCTGTAAAATAGCAATTATCCCAATTTCCATGAGGGAAATGACTCATGCAGGGAGGAGATCCCCACACCTTTGCACAGCTCTGCAGCACGAGGTTGGCAATAGTCTGGATCAGCCCAGGAGCAGCAGACAGGAATTTGAGGAGGCACACAGGGCACTAAATTTTCAGGGCACTGAATTCCCAGTGAGGACAAAGCTACTGGAGCCCTCTGTCTTGTCATGGAAAGGGAATTTGTCTGCAGTTTGTCACAATCTTGGCTTTTCTTGGTTGATTTGTAGGGGAAAAAAAGCACCCAAGGAGCAAAGACAAGAATGGGTTCAGGGGAGGATGAATTTCCCCAATCTGCATGGTGGCACCAAGGCTTTGCTTGAATTTGAATTTAGCCCTCTGCAGTGTCACATCCAGCTTGCCTTGTCCATCGTGTTCCCTTCCTGCACACTCCATCCTTTTCACTCAGGCACAGAAATCCTGCAGGCTCTGCCCCACCAGCCCAGCACTGCTGGGTCCCTTCTGCAGAGCTCACAATCACCCTGCTGCTTATTTATGCTTTGCAATATTCCTGCCCAATATCCCGTACTTTTATCCCCGTTGGGTTTCAGCCAGTTATTTCAGACGATTTCTCAATTTATCCAGATAATTCTGAAGGCAATTCTGACCTTACCATGCTGGCAGGGCTCTCCCAGCTCCGTGTTGCCCACAAATTTAATAAACATACCCTCTGTCAAGGTCAGCATGGAAAATGTGGAATAGAAACAGAAGCATGAAACCCTGCTTAAGTTTGACACCCACCACACCAAATTTTTCCTCAAATTGTGCTGGTTTCAGCATGGAGGGAATGTAATTTCTGCCTGGAAAAATCCCACTCTTGCATCTCTCCCAAATACTTCCAGCTCTGCTTTGTTGTTCAGATCTGTGTCTCACCTTAAAATTAAAACAAAAAAAGACCTCTCCCATAGGACTGAAACAACTGGAGATTTTAAAAAGCACATTTCCACTCCCAAGAAATGGGACATATGTACTGGAGATGACATTTCCATTCATAAGGATCTCCAAATCCACCACAGCTCTCCCTGGAATATTTTCCTACCTCCATTTTAATGCTGCACCATTTAAACCCACACACGAGCCGTGGGGTTGGGGATATTCTGGGGAGCCCCAAACTTCTCTTAGTGCTGTAATCAGTTGCTTCCTAACTCCAAGCCGCCTCAAATTATAAATTGCTTCCCTCACTGATGCAGAATGCAGCAGCATAATGTGGTGATTGATGCTATAGAGCAAACTCTGGTACAGTTTGCACGCTCTCAAATATAATCCTGGTGCAGGTGGGGGACTGAAGCATGGGGTAAATGCAGCTGATTAGATATTTTGTCTCATTCAGGAGCCTTTTCTGCCAGCACTATATGAGTGAATGCATATTGCATGAGGGGCCTGTTCCAAAGTCCATTGAAATGGAGTGAAAGGCTCCCGTTTTTCCCTGGGCGTGCTTTGGAGCAGGGCAGAAACGCTGTCAGGCACACACAACGGGGACGTTGCCTTGCACTTGGAGGGGGACTGGCTCTCCTAATGGCAAAAACAAATGTTTTCCCCGTGATGTGTGGAGCCCTTAACGACAGCAATTCCTCGGAGAGCCCCGGGATTTGCAAATATTGAATGTATTTCCATTTTGTGGGAATTGAAGGATGGAAAATTAAAGGAAATGGCCAGGTCCTTAGAGAAGAGCTGGAGTCTTGACCTCTGCTGTAGCCTGGACGTGCTGGGATAATGCTCCTCACTCCCAGTGCCATTCCTGCTTGGGAAATGCCCTTTCCTTGCACCTCCAGCGTGTGACTCCAGCCAGGTTGCTGTTAGTCCAGGTAGGGAAGAGCTTGAGCCACACCAAAAGGCAGCACGAGCTAGGAAAAGAGCAGGAAAAACACCATGTTGGCGTTTTTGGGGTCTTTTCTGGGAACAGTCCCAGCAGGACCCTCATCCTTTACCCCTGTCCCAGCAGTGCTGCACCCTCAGCTGCTCCAAGAGCAGGGCTGGGCCCAGGAATTCCTCTGGGACCCAGAGCCGAGGTGTGAGGGCAAGGAATTGCCAAGCTGGGGTGATTTTCCTCTGCATTTCCCAACCACGGCTGTGGATTTTTCTGCTTTCCGCAGGAAAAGCGCTTTTCCTCGCCGGCGCTTTTGTGCTGCCGGCGCTGGGGAAGAGCAGTGGGAAGATCCACTGCTGCTCTGCAGAGGCTAAACCCAGCCCCAAAAGGGAATTGAATCGCTTTTTGCGGGGATCTGAACCCGCAGGTGGGACAGACATTGCTGCCGAGGTAGGAGGAGAATCCTCACCTGCATCCCTACGAGCATCTCGGGGTTTTTTTTAACCTCGGAGCCAAGTCTGTGTCCCCTGCTGGTTTTAGCTGCGTTTGTGCCTCCCCTGAACGTGCTGCATTTATCCGTGCGGTGTTTTCTCCTTCTCGTGCCCCTTTTTTTTTTTCTTTTTTTTTTTTTTTTTTTCCTCACTCCTCTCGCCTTTTATAGTCACGTCAGGCACGGCTCCGAGGGGCGAGGGCAGCTCGCCAGAGCCTCCGACCTCCCCTGGCAGCGCCCAAAATCCAGCCCGAGCACCCGCTGCATCCCCAGCCGCTGCCTGGGAAATCAATGAAAAATATAAATAAAGTGGCTGGAGGTGCAGCCCTCACCGGTGAGCAGTAAATGGAACTTTGTTCCCTCTCGGAAGGTTTTTTTTTTCTCTTTTTTCCCCCCTCATTTGCGGGTTTCTAGCGGTGCTCGAGACCTCCAAGAGGTCTGGGCGCGGATTGCAGTGACTCTTTGTGCCAGTGGGGCATTATCTGCGGCTCTCCTTTTTTTTTTTTTTTTTTTTTTCCCTTCTCCCTCTTTCTTTAAAAAGCCATAAAACAGCGAGTACTATTCAGTGTTTAAGATTATTTGGGTTCACTTCGGTCCTGGCACGGTGCTAATAAAATAAAATAAAAACCAACCCAGCGTTCAAGGGTTTGTTCTCTCATTTGCAGAAGGAGCCGTCTCACTATGGGAATGAACAATTAACAGCATTTAAATGAGCTGAACTTGGTCCTTTTCTCCCATTGTCTTTGTGCCTTTTGAATCATCTGGAATTGGATTTTCTCCGCTGTCTATTTTCCGGTGCGCTAAAATGTTTTACATAAATCATAGGGAGCAGCCCCGAGCCGTAACCCCCTCGTCCCCGCAGCGCCTGCAAAAACCACAAAATGTCGTGCTCGATCACCTGGATCTCTTGCACGATTACAATCTTGGCAGATTATGATTTTTTTAATTATTATTATCATTCCCTGCCATTTTTTTTCCTTAAAGGAAATACAGCAGAGGGATGGGGAGGGCGTTCTCTCCCCGGTTCCGTATCCGCAGGCATTGCTGCCTTCATTAATTAAAAATGATAGCGAGGAGGAGAGCGAGCGGAGGGGTTTGATCTGTACATGGGAGAGGCAGCGTGTAGCCTCTTCTAAGACCTTTTTGGCGTCGGATTTCAGCTCTTCTCTCGTGCTGCAACCTCAGCGGGCTGCATCTGTATATTAAATATATATATTTTAATTTTTTTTTTTTTGCCGGGGTATATTCAGTATATAAGTATATTGAGTATATAGGGATATTGAGTTTATGAATATTGAGTATATAAGGGTATTGACTACAAAAGGATTTTGAGTATATAAATATATTGAATATGTCAATATATTCGATGTATAAATATATTATATATATATGTATATTGAGTATATAACTGCATTAAATATGAGTATATTGATTATAGAAGTATATTGAATATAGAAGTATAGTCAGTGTATAAGTATAGTCAGTGTATACTCAATATATAAGTATATTGATTATAGAAGTATATTGAATATAGAAGTATATGGAAATATATTGAATATGGAAGTATGTTGAATATAAAATTACATGGAAGTATATTGAATATAGAAGTATATATATATTCAGTATATGGAAGTATGTTGAATATAGAATTACATGGAAGTATATTGAATATAGAAGTATATATATATTCAGTATAGAAGCATATAGAAGTATATTCAATATAGAAATATATGGGAGTATATAGAGGTATATTCAGAATAGAAATATATTGAGTATGGAAGCATATTGAATATGGAAGTATATTGAATACAGAAGCATATTGAATACACACCCATACTAAACACCCCAGGAAAGGGATGTGACACCAAACCAAACAGCTCGCGGTGCTTTGAGCGCTCGGCGGGTGATGCTCGGGGCGGGCTGACCGCAGCGGGACAGCCCAGGCGGCGGGTGGGGGGAGGTCGGGAGGGGCTCTGGGGGCTCGGGGCCGGGGCAGGGGCGCTCGGGGCCGGGACAGGGCCGCTCGGGGCCGGGGCAGGGGCTCTCGGGGGCCGGGACAGGGGGCTCTCGGGGCCGGGACAGGGCCGCTCGGGGCCGGGGCAGGGCCGCTCGGGGCCGGGGCAGGGCCGCTCGGGGCCGGGGCAGGGGCGGGCCCGGCCGCTCCGCGCCGTCCGCGGGCGCTGCGCACCTCAGATGAACCCGCGGCCGCCGCCCCTGTTGCCAGGGCGTGGCGGGCAAGGCGCGCGCTGATTGGCTGCGGCCGCGAGCCCTCAGCCAATGGAAGGGCGAGGAGGAGGGAGGGGCGGGGCGAGAAGGGGCGGGGCCAGCGCGGGAATGGTGAGATATCCCGGGAATGGTGAATTATCCAGGGACCCTGAGATATCCCGGGAATGGTGAATTATCCAGGGACCCTGAGATATCCCGGGAATGGTGAGATATCCCGGGAATGGTGAATTATCCAGGGACCCTGAGATATCCCCGGGAATGGTGAGATATCCCGGGAATGGTGAATTATCCAGGGACCCTGAGATATCCCGGGAATGGTGAGATATCCCGGGAATGGTGAATTATCCAGGGATCCTGAGATATCCCGGGAATAGTGAATTATCCAGGGATCCTGAGATATCCCGGGAATGGTGAATTATCCAGGGACCCTGAGATATCCCCGGGAATGGTGAATTATCCAGGGATCCTGAGATATCCCCGGGAATGGTGAGATATCCAGGGACCCTGAGATATCCCCGGGAATGGTGAATTATCCAGGGACCCTGAGATATCCCGGGAATGGTGAATTATCCAGGGATCCTGAGATATCCCCGGGAATGGTGAGATATCCCGGGAATGGTGAATTATCCAGGGACCCTGAGATATCCCCGGGAATGGTGAGATATCCAGGGACCCTGAGATATCCCCGGGAATGGTGAGATATCCAGGGACCCTGAGATATCCCCGGGAATGGTGAATTATCCAGGGATCCTGAGATATCCCCGGGAATGGTGAGATATCCAGGGACCCTGAGATATCCCCGGGAATGGTGAATTATCCAGGGATCCTGAGATATCCCGGGAATGGTGAGATATCCCGGGAATGGTGAATTATCCAGGGATCCTGAGATATCCCCGGGAATGGTGAGATATCCCGGGAATGGTGAATTATCCAGGGATCCTGAGATATCCCCGGGAATGGTGAATTATCCAGGGACCCTGAGATATCCCCGGGAATGGTGAATTATCCAGGGACCCTGAGATATCCCGGGAATGGTGAGATATCCCGGGAATGGTGAATTATCCAGGGACCCTGAGATATCCCGGGAATGGTGAGATATCCCGGGAATGGTGAATTATCCAGGGACCCTGAGATATCCCGGGAATGGTGAATTATCCAGGGACCCTGAGATATCCCCGGGAATGGTGAATTATCCAGGGACCCTGAGATATCCCCGGGAATGGTGAATTATCCAGGGACCCTGAGATATCCCCGGGAATGGTGAATTATCCAGGGACCCTGAGATATCCCGGGAATGGTGAGATATCCCGGGAATGGTGAATTATCCAGGGACCCTGAGATATCCCGGGAATGGTGAGATATCCCGGGAATGGTGAATTATCCAGGGACCCTGAGATATCCCGGGAATGGTGAATTATCCAGGGACCCTGAGATATCCCCGGGAATGGTGAATTATCCAGGGACCCTGAGATATCCCCGGGAATGGTGAATTATCCAGGGACCCTGAGATATCCCCGGGAATGGTGAGATATATGGGGTCCTGAGACATCCCGGGAATGATAAGATATCCCCGGGAATGGTGAGATATATCCCCAGGTCCGTCCCCATCCTGGGAATGGTGAGATATTCCTGAGTCCTGAGATATCCCCAAGTCTGGCCCCATCCTGGTGATCCTGAGACACTCCGGGAATCCTGCCCCATCTCCTGGTCCTGCCCATCCCACTCTGTGGTTCTGTGACTCTGTGATCGTTGTCGTTAAGTCCGTGAAGTTTTCCCCAGGGAGGGAAGAAAGCTCCGTGTGCTGCAGCCAGTCCATGGTGGGTCCCTTCCAACCCAAACCGTTCCATGCAGGAGGGAGGAGATGGGAGAGCAGCTGGTGGGACTGCTCAGTTCCCAGCCCTGGAGAAAATCCATCAGGATCACGCCCTGTGCAGAGGCCTTTGAGCAGAAAGGGTCCATTTGTAAGAGTACAGCTGAACAGGACATGGAAAGGATCCATTTAAAAGGGTGCAGATGAGCAGGACCCCAAAATGATCCATTTATATGGGTCCAGCTGAGCAGAACCTCAGAGGGATCCGTTTAAAAGGGTGCAGCTGAGCAGGACTCCAAAAGGATCCATGTATGAGGTTGCAGATGAGCAGGACCCCAAAATGATCCATGTTTAAGGTTGCAGATGAGCAGGACCCCAAAAGGATCCATGTATGAGGTTGCAGATGAGCAGGACCCCAAAATGATCCATTTATATGGGTCCAGCTGAGCAGGACCCCGAAAGGATCCATTTATATGGGTCCAGCTGAGCAGAACCCCAGAGGGATCCGTTTAAAAGGGTGCAGATGAGCAGGACTCCAAAAGGATCCATCTGTAAGGGTCCAGCTGAGCAGGACCCCGTTGCTCAGCCCTGGCTCTGAAGCTGTTCCTGTTTGGGGTGTCAGCAGTGACAGGGAACAGCCGAGTCAGCAGGTTTGCCTGCCTCTCCTGCTGAGCCCTTTGCTGCTGCAGCAGAGATGGATTTCTTACATAACACCCAGCTTTTGCACAGCCATCCCCCTCCCCACGGGAGCAAAGCCCCTCCTGGGCCATCAAATCCAGCCCTCTGCTCGCCAGCAGCCACAGCCCAGGTCAGAGAGGGATGGAGCTCCCTCTCCACCCTCCCTGGGGCTGGTGCCTCTTCTTTTCATCTCTTCCTGCTCATTGCTTTTCCTGAAAAGTCATCCCAGCCTGTCCCTGGTCAGCCAGGAGCTCCAGCCCAACATGGGACCACATGGATTGCCTCCCATGGCTCTGCAGTGGCTAGTGGGGCCCCCTCTGTGGCCACCACGGGGTGCTTTGTCAGAGCAGGGTGTGCCCCAGGGGTTCAGTGGTCCAGTTAACAAATTATGAGGGATTTTTGGGGTCTGGAAGTTGATGGTGGCTGCCGTGAATTGCTGTGGGGTGCAGGATCAGAGCATGTCCTGGCTCTTCTCCTGAGTCAGGAGCATCTCCTTGGAGCTCCACGTTCTGGGGTTGCCCTCTGAAAAGGCAGCAGTACCATGTGGGCCAGCAGTGGCTCCTGTTGGAAGCCTCAGGTGGCTGAGAAGGTGTCAGGGCTGTGGGATGGAAGGAATAAATGTCCCAACCTGTCCAGCACAGCTCCTTCCTCCACTGGAGGATGGATCTTGCTCTGGAGACAGAAACCCCACGGGTCCCTAGGGGCTCTACCATCTCATTCCTACCAGCCCAGAAGCACCAGGTCTGACCTCACCAATTCCACTTTTTAGAGCATTTGCATTCGTGGCCCATGTCCAAAATGTTGGAGTTTTTTTTTCTTTAATTTTTCTCTGTGTAACCAGAGCTCATCCATAAAGCAGCCAGTTAACCCTTTCAGCTCTGTGTCCTCCCAAAGCAGAGCTGGTTTTGGTGTGTTTATGTGGATTTCTCCAGAGGGTGAGGTGTGCTGAGTGTTCTGTTGCTGTTGGGGTGCACGTGGATGTGTAGGGGCAGCACAAAATCTGCTCTGGCTGATCGTAGAGCAAAACCCTCCCCACATCCCCATCCATCCCCCACGGCAGAGCCCACAGAGCTGCGTGGCTGGGGGAAACTTCCATTTCCAAGTTCATCATGATAAAATAAATGTAATTCCACGTAAGAGGCTGTGGGGGTGAGGAGATGGAACACAGACACACAACCCGGGGCCCGCCTGCGGGATGAGGGCAAAAGTCTGGCCTTGTTTATGCTCATGTAAATTCAGAGTAAACCCAGGCGATTCTGTCATCCCGCGCTCTGACGCATTACTGTAAATCCTACTTTCGTAACTCTGCCATTATTTATGAGAATTGCTGCAGTGCTGTGTGAGATCAGGGCAGAGTTATGCCTGGTCACGTGGGTGTTTTAAGGACCACAGCTTGGACGTTTGAGTAGAGGAGACAAAGGCAATCGATCATCTTCATTTTACAAATAGGGGCGTAGGATTACATGATCTGCTGGAGAGCTTGCAGGAAGCCGGTGTCTGGTCTGGACAGGAAACCGCTTTCCTGTCCTGAAAAACTTTTCGTAGTAGAGGGAAAAAAAAAAAAGAAAAAATCCTGTTTGATGTTTGGGGTGAAGGGTTTTGAGGGCAGGAAAATGTGATTAGAAGCTGCCCGATGAGGGTTTCAGGTTTGAGCCCCTGGTCTGCAGGAGCAGAGGAGGGATGTGGCCTTGCAAATACTCACTGCAGGTCAGCAGCTTTCCCCTGGCTGGGGGGTTTATGGATCATCCTGTCCATCAGTGCAGGCAGATTTTCTGTCTGTGAGCAATGGTGATCACTTGAGCAGGATGGATTTATGCTCAGGACTTGAGGTTTTGTCTGGTGCATCATGTTCAGAGCACGATGGAAAAGATAAACTAAAAAGGGTTTGGAGGAGGTCATCACCTGGCAGGACAAGGCAGGCAGAGGAACCAGCAGGTCTCAGATGGAAGACTCTGTATTTTGTACTGTGTATATGTTCTGTACATCATCACCCATTTTTAATCACTTCATGCCTCAGAAGGGGCTCGGTTGAACATTCCCATCCCCTGCCCTGGCTCTGGCTGGCATTGCCCTTTGTCTTGGAGCTGCTGGGAAGGGTTTCCCTCATGGCTGTGCCAGTTTTTGTCTCCAAGCTGCCAGGCTGTGCTACCTGCTCCTCACTTGTGGCTCAGTGCGTTGTTGCATGCTGGTATCTGTTGCTGGCATTCAAGGACTTCCTCCTCCTGGTCTATTTTGCCATGTTATTTTCCTGTCTGGAGCTCGAGGATTGAAATCACAGAGGACAAATGTAAATCCCTGTCTTTCTCCAAGGAGGTCACTTGTCCCTGCACAGCTCCTCACCCCCCATCTGACTTTCCCATCTCCAGCCACAGCACCTGCTCAAACCACATCAGGTAAATACAGCACCTCAGTATCGACCCAGGAGGGGAAAATGACTTTCTAATCTGTTGGAGAGCAATGTTTCCTTCTCAAATCAGCCTCCTCCTCCCATGCAAAATGCAGGAACGAGGAGGTCTCAGCCTGTGCTGCAGAGGAACAGCCTTTGTTGTGTGTGGGTACTGCAAAATACTTGGGAGAGCTGAGCAGGTATCTCTCAGAAGGGAATTTTTTTTTAAAGGCAATTAATTAGACTAAATAAACATATATTAGGGTTCAAAATATGCACAGCCAAAATGAAAGTCGCATTCTGGTTCATTAAATCTGAAAAGACTTCACACGTTTTAAACCTGTAATCATATTCACAGATGCAGCACCCCCTCCCCAACCTGCCCCGCACCCCCTCCCGCAGATTTCACACCTTGGGAATGGCTATTGTAAAAAAAAAACAAAAAAAAAAGGGAGCTGGGGAAGGTTTGCTGCTGCAGGGCACGGGCAGGAAAATCAATGTTTGCTGTGGCAGCACCAGGCTGGGTTCAGGTGCTCGAGGAAGAGGCACAAAATCTCAGCTCTGCTCTTCCTCCCCACCCTGCTCCTGCCCGGCCTGGGGTCTCTGGCTGAGTTCCCCCCCTGCTTCCAGGCTTCTCCCCCTCCCCTGGAGGGTGGGATGTTACCAGGGAGCTGAGCTGCAGAACATATGGAAACGTCATGCGTGTATATATAGAAGAGGAGCGAAAATGGATGCTCTTGGGTACAATAAACATTAGTGGATCTGCAGGGGGGGCAGAGAATTTCAGCTATTTGTGCCTGCTTTGGTGGATGTTTGTCGGGGGGTTCACTGCTGTTTGTAGCCATAAATGCATACATATAATTTATTTGAATTAGGGAGTCTGTGGAAGCTGGGAGTAATTCTTTACGTGGAAATTCTGCTTTATTCCGAAGCGGCACAGGCAGAAAGGAGGATGTTGTGACTGCGTGCCAGCAGATATTTGTAAGGAGACATTTTGAAAATCTGAAGGGAGCAGTGAGAACGTTTTCAAGATGTTGGGGCTTGTTCTGGGATACCTTGGTGATTCAGTTCTTTCTTCTGGCTTTAGGTAAAATAAGATGGAAATTCAAATGTGTCTGGTATGCAAAATCTCACCAGCAGCTTTGTGCATCCGTTTATTTCTTTTAGTATATTTTTTCTGATTTTTTTTCTTTTAAAAGAACCAATATTTCATGAAGGCTTATTTCTGCCCCAGTGTGTTTGTGTGTTATTCAACAGGGTGCCAGCTCCCTGGGCTGCAGCTCCCTGTATTCTCCTTTTTCAGGGAAGAAATCCCAAGGAATTTGAAGCAGTTACTCGGGAAAGTAAGAAAGCTCAGCATTAGGTGCCTTACACAGAAACCTGGATATCATATCAGGCTTTCCGTGCCTGGATATCTTGATCAGTTTAAGCTGATTAGAAAAGCTCCTCGGTTCATTCTTGGGCAAGCTGGAAAACGATCCCTGCTTTGTATAATGAAGTATGTTATCTAGCCTGCCCTACAATAAATCCAGAGCGGGGCTGCAGGGGGATTGGCATCTGGTCTAAATTAGCATTGCTCCACTGCAGTCGGTGGAGCCCTGACAGTGCTCACCAGGTGAGGATGTGGCCCATTTCGGGAGCTCCCGTGGGGTTACAAAAGCAGCATTGAGGACCACAATTTCAGAGGAGGAAAGGAGCCAAGAAAGGAACAGGACAGCTTGCAGGGAATCTTAAATGACATTAATTGAAATCTTATCACTTCCTTCATCTTAAGGTGAACCCGGGGCACAATAAAGAGCAATTATCTGCCATCTTCCTTCATCTGTCCCAAGTGCAAGGAGGGGAAGAGTGTATCCATCACTCTTTCTGCTCTACCTTTTTTTTTTCCCAGAGACAATCCGATATATTTACAGACCTGTCACCCCTTCCAACCCCTCCTTTCATGGGAGAGCTGAACAAAAGCAGGTAAAAGCAATGGAGCTTGGAAAAGAGAGAGGATCTGGAAACTGGAACCAAGTGAAAACGGGGGCTTCAACCCTCTGAGAAGCCACTAAAGGGACTTGAGTTTGGCCAGGGGAATGGTCATGAGAGGTTTGGCTGGAGGTGGCAATAAATAGAGCTGAGCAGAGAGCTGCTGCTCTAAAACCTAGAGGAACACTTGCTGGAAGCTGAGAGAGGCAGGGAGTTCTTAACAAGTCATGGAAAGTGGTGCAGCACCCAGCATGGAGAGCACTGGCAGTTTTTCCCCCACGTGTTCTCATGAGGGGAGATGGAGCCCATGGTCCCGTTTACAGCATTAGCAGGGCTGGCAGCAATTCCCCAGCTTTTTAGGAGAGACCCAGGAGCTGGATTTCATCTTGGTAGAGCAGGAGGGAGATGGTTTATGCCCTGTCCTTTCACGTTTTCTGCAAACACAGCGAGGACAGCAGTCCTGGGGCTGCTTACTCTGCACAACCAACCCAGACTTTTGTTCAGGCGGCAGGGAGGGGATTTTCTCAAATCACAAGAGGAAAACATGACCGAAACCTTTGAGATGTCTGAGCTGATGGGCAGGAGGAGCAGAAGGAGCTGGTCAGGTGTTTCTCTGGGGCTCTGTGTGGGGCCATGGTGTGTGCCCCCACTCTCCCCAGCAGTGACATCTGAAACGCCGAGTGCAGCCCGTGGCGGGGTGTGAGAGGGGCAGGTTCCAGGTGGCTGGGTTTGGGCTGTGTGTACAGAAACTCCAAGGCCATGTTGCTTTCTGACAGCAAATCGATGCTGCTGTAAACACGAGAACAAAGGAGCTCGCAGAGGAGAGGGGGAAGGAGCACGAGAAAGGGAGAGATGGAGAACTGCTCCGCAGCCAAAGCTGGAACAATGTTGGGAAAAGCTGAATGACTTCAGCACCTATTCATCCCCTGGCCGAAGCTGGTTGCTTGCCCATTCCCAAGGCCAGCGGGGAAGTGGTGGCCTCGAGTGGCTGAGGTGTGAGGGCACCAGCCAGGAGCAGGGGTGACCTGGCTGCTCCCAGTCCTGCCCCCAGGGCTGAACAACTGTGCAGCCCCCGAGGCCAGGGGCTGGACGAGGCAGACACTGTACATGTGCAGCTGGTTAGGGCTCAGTGCCCCTGCCCCTGTGCAGCCTTGTGGCTCATGATGGATATCACTGGCAGGGTGAATTCCCATTCATTTGTCCCGTGGCTTCGGCACTGCGAGCGGTTTCCATACAGATCCCGCAGGAGAGAATACCGTGGAAAAATGGGCGTTTGGGAGCCAAGATGCTGGGATGTTCTTCTTCCCAGCTCTGCAGCAAAACAGACGAGCTGGGGCCCGGCAGGTCTCAGTTTGGGACGGGGTCTGGCTCCTGACCCGATGTGGGGGTCACATCAGTACATGGGTTTGGGGTTTAACCCGTTGCAGGCAGGCTGGTGAGGGGGTATTTAATGCAGAATCACAGAATCACCCAGGCCCTGTGCTGATCCACATGGCAGGAACACGGTTTTCCAGCAGAACTGAGGGAGTGGGAATGCAGTCAGATGCTTTGCAGGTACAACATGTCATTGGAAGTCTCAGCCCTGGATGAAAGCAGGTTTTCTTGTTTGGTTGGGGTTTTAAGCTCAGCTATTTTCTCTGGTTGTCGTTGGGAAGGCCACATGGAAAAGCTTTAAGGACCCATCCAGGATGGGGAGAGGGAAATTTGGAGCACACAGCTCAGCCCCTGAGCCTGCCCATCTGTAAAGAATCAGCATAACAGCGTTTAATGCACTTCCCCAACATGGCAGTTGTGGGCCTTAATTAAACTGTGCAGAGTGCTCGGAGATCCTCAGATTAAAGGCTGTGTGTACAGTGAATTACAAAAGCAAACAACATGAAATTTTCCATGTGTTGTGCTAGAGCTGTCTTCGTTTACCAGAAACAAATCATTTAATGCACCTCTAACATGGAGCTTGTTTATATGGGATGCGCCTGTTATTCCAGTAGGAGGGAAATCTGGTAGTTTTGATTATTGTTTCTCAATACTTCATCCAAAAAAGGCATAAAATTTGAATATGATAATAAAAGAATGTGGTAATAAAATGGGGTTTTTAACTAAGTATGTGTAGCTAGCCCTGGGAAATGCCGTCAGTTTTAACAGGCCTGAAAGATGGTGGGAGGTAAATTTAATATAATATAAAAATAAAGGTAATCCCAGCAAAAGACAAGCGTGGAGCAGTCGCTGGAGTCACCACAGGCAGAGACAGAACATGTTTTGTGTCCAACAATAGCAGCGTACGTGACTTGAAATGCTCTTTCCTTATAAAACAAAATACCCACTGGTTTGGCTTATTAGTGCTAATCTTCAAAGGGAGAAGCAGTGCTGAGGTTCCTGGTTCAATTCAGAAGTTCAGCCCCGCTCTGGCAGCGCTGCCTTGACAAAGTGCCATTGTTGCCCACGGCTGGGGCCGTGTGTGTGAGGTTTAACCTTCTGCATTTCCCCTTTTCTGCTGCACGAGGAATGCCCAGAGCCGCGCGGAAAAAACGTCTCTGATGTGTGGTTTCCACGTGAAAATGCTGCATTTGAACTTGCACTGACTCTGCCCAGAGTGGATCGGGTTAAATGGACTATTACAATGGCAGGAGCTCATCTGGAACTAATAATTTTTGAGGCCACCAAAAGTAAAAAGTAAAAAAAAAAAAAAAAAAAAAAAAAAGGTGGGGGGAGGAGGAGGGATTCTTGTGAGTTTGGTGGCCAGTGACTAAAGCTTCTGCTGCCATCTACTGCACATGGGTGGCAGCTGGGAGCTGCTCACTTTGGACCGAACTGGCCAGAAAAACAGGTTAAAAAACAGGTTAAAAAGTGAATTCTGGGTTCTGGTACCTACAGAACTGCTTCTCAGCTCTGGCTTCTCGTAAGTGTATCTGGGGGTCTGGCTTGGGGGTTTTAGGATCAATGCAGAGCATCTGGTGGGGCTGTGCAGAGGGAGAAGAACACGGTGCTTTAATTGCCACAGGTTTGGGCTATGCCCTTTGGCATTGTCACCCTTGGGATTGTCGCCCTCTGGCACTGTCACCCCTTGGCATTGTTACCCAATGGTGCTGGCACCCCTTAGATTGTCACCCCATTGCACTGTTGCCCCTTGGGATTGTCATTCCTTGGCAGTGCCATCCCTTGGGATTGTCGCCCCTTGGCAGTGCCACCCTTTGGCTTTGTCACCCCTTGGATTGTCGCCCTGTGGCATTGTTGCCCCTTGGCTTTGTCACCCCATGTCTTTGTCACCCCTTGGATTGTCGCCCCTTGGCTTTGTCTCCCATTGGCACTGTTGCCCCACGGCTTTGTCACCCCTTGGATTGTCACCCCATGGCACTGTCACCCCATGGCTTTGTCACCCCATGGCATTGTTGCCTCTTGGCACTGTCACCCCTTGCTTAGGATTCACCACCACCACAGCAGAAGTTTTTGGCTCCGGTTCTGGGGCTTTGGGAGGGGCATTAACAAAACCCCCTGACCCGTGGCGGGCGAGGAGGGGCTGCAGCACAAATCAGCGGCAGGACGGGCGCGGGGTGAGCGACATCTGTTTTGTCTCAGCACGGAGGAGCGGGCAGGCCCCGGCCCCACCCGCTGGAAGCAGCTCAAGCATTACCGTGCTTGGCCAGACAATAAACGCAGCCTATTTATTTATGATGGCTGGACCCTTAGCAGGTCACTGGCACCGTCTCCAAGGGCGGTGCATTCGCATCCCTCTCTGGATTTTCCCTCTTCCCATCTCTCCAGGCTGCCTTCTATTCTTTGTGCCTGCTCTCCCAGGAGATCTGGGCTTGGAACAAACAGCTCGCCATCCTTGTGGCTCTTGGTTGCGAGGTTAAATAAGTTTAGGAGGGAAAAGTACATTTGGGAATGGTGTTGATGCAGAAGAACGAGCCAAACACGCTATTGTCCTCACCAGCTCTGAGTCTGCCGTGGTGGTTTGCAGGGTACAGAGACAGGCTGGCTGTGGGTTCCTACAGCTACTGCAAAGTGGAGCTGGAAGGGAAACCGAGCTGGTCCCGTGACTGAGCACTCAGCTGGGATTTGGCCTCCAGGCTTCTGTTCCTGGCTTTCCGAGGGATCCCAAGAAAGCCCTGGCGGGGGGGAAGGAAGGCCGGGTCACTTCAGAGCCAGGCTAAGCCCAAAGGGGGCCAGCAGCCTTAAAGGGGGAGCAGGGAGGGTGTTGGGAGAGGAGCTGCGGCGCTGCTGGGGCCGGGCAGGGGTGCTAACAAAGAGGAGACGCTGGGCCAGGGCTCCTCTCCAGCCTGCAGGGTGTGAGTGCTTCAGGAGCTGCCTGGCTGCGGGGGGGACGTTCTCACCCAGATCAAACCCAGGCTTTGGGATTCGTTTCACGTAGGCTGTGGTGTCTTACAGTCCCAAGGCTCAGTGTGAGGCAGTCGCCGTCGAGTTCCCGTTATAGCAAAGAGAGTCTGACCTATTTTAGGATGAGGGAAGCACTCTATGAACTGCTGTGCCTCATGCTTGGCTGCAGATGAGGCCTGGAATGACCCTCTCAGCTTGGGCAGGGATGAATCCTGCCTGCTGTTACACAGAGCCCAGGCCAGGAGCCTCCAACTTCTTCTCCATCTTCTCATTACCCTTTGGGGTCTCCCTCAGGCTTGGGGAAATACAAAATGCACAGGCAGCCATTCTCCCCATGTACAAAAGCGATGGAGAATGGCTCACTCAAGCCCCAGGCTTCCATTCAGGTTCCAAACTCCTCCTTGGAGGGTGTCTGCATCCCTCCACAGAAAGATCCAGAGAAAATAATTCTTCTCTTCTGGCCAGGCCAGCCTGGAGATGAGAGGTTTGGGGACATTAATGTCACTGTTTGTCCACCTCTGCCTCAGGTGCTCCACTCTAAAACATTCCCCTCCTGTACAGCCAGTGTCAGGCTTCAGGATGAATTTAATGACTTCCTGCTGAGTGTCTTTCCTTCTTTCCCAAACTGCTGCCTAGTTCCTTTTTTATGACCCTCCATCACCGTGAGATTTTTTCCAGCAGAGCCCCACGCAGGTGCTCTGAAAAATAAGAGGTCAGGTCTGCTCCCTAAATCGATCCCAGGTCTGCAGAGCCTGAGAGAGAATCTTCTGGGCATGATGTCAGCCCAGCTCTGAGCGTCTGAGGTTGTGTGCTTCTGGATGCCTATAATTTACAGGAAAGAAAGAAACCTCACATCCTGGAAGATGCCATTTTTCTTGCATCCCACTCTTGGCAGGTTGGGAGGTTTGTGGTAGGAGCCAAGATGTTGATGGTTAACATGAATCTTTCCTTCCCACAGACCTTCTCTTCCTTCCTTCCTTCAGCTGGGCTATCTGGGAGCTCTTGGCTCCTCCATCCCAAAATCCAGCTTGAGTTCTGCTGTGAAATATCCTCAGTTATTTCATCTTTCCAGCTGAGAAAGGCTAAACACAGTCGTTCAGGAGTCTGGCACACAGCACTGGGAGTGCTTGCTCAAAGGAGGAGCAGTGAGCCAGAACTTCAGCTGCTCTCTCTCAACATCAGAGCCCGTGGATTCTGTGAAAAGCTTAACCCGTGGTGGGAAGGGATTTTTTGCTGCATTTCCACCTGGTTTCCTCCCTCCTGCAGGCAGGATCCACATCTTCCCCTCCCTGTGGCTGCAGGAAGCAGCCCCTGATGATATTTGGGGAAGGGGTGAATTCTCAGGAGCAGCAGAGTGAGGAGAGCCTGGATCCAGCTCTTGGATGGGTTTGTGCCTTGTGCTCCATCCAAAGCTCCTCCAGGAACTGCAATCTTCCTCTTTGATGGGTTTTCATCACAGTGGGGAAAAACATTCTAACTTGCTGTGGTGAAGGCAGTAAAGGCTTAGGGTGGAAATCCTCCCTATCCATAGAAACCTGCAGGTTTTGCAAGGAGAGGAGGCAAACTTTTATTCCATTTAAGTTTCCTCACTGAGTCTTCAGAGTCTCGTCAGCTCCTCCAGCAGAAATTCGGTGCCTGGGAATGAGGTGGAGCTCCTTGTACCTCCCGGGGGGAACAATCTGGAAAAAAATCAGCTCCATTCACAGCCCAGGGAAGGAAGGACTGTTTGCTAACGTTGCCTTAAGCTAAATGTTAATGAAGTGCAACACTTAAGATGCTCGCACGCCTCAATTATGTCCACCAAGATCACATGTTGCCTTTCCAATTATCCGGGCTGGGAAATGAGGGACGTGTGAGGAGGCTGCTGCCTGCTCATTACTTTCCCTGCCAGGAGAAATCCTGCTGGATTTTGGCTGCTCAGGTGCTGGGTGTACCTGCACACAGCCCAGGATTGTTGTGGAAAGGGGTTTTAAGCACAGAAAATAACTCTTGTGGTGGTGAAGCTTGAAATGATATTTGGTGTCTGGGGGTGTTGGTGACCTTGAGGGAAGGGACAGCAGACGTGACTGAGTTAGGAATGAGCGTGGCACCTCTCAGGATCTGCTGCTCCTTCGGCACCAAGCTCCATTTTCCTGGTTCTCATCGCCCTTGTCCTGACTCTGCTGCTGGATCAGGAGCACTGGCAGGATGGGAATGGCTTCACAGGGACACAGGGCAGGGTTAGACTGGATATCAGGCAGAAATTCCTCCCTGGGAGGGTGGCAGGCCCTGGCACAGGCTGCCCCTGGATCCCTGCAAGTGTCCAAGGCCAGGTTGGACAAGGCTTGGAGAAACCTAGGATAGTGGAAAATGTCCCTGCCCATGGCAGGGAGTGGAAATTATCTGATCTTTAATCCAATCCAATCCATTCAGGGATTCTATAATCCTGATAGGTTTTGTAAAACAGAAGAATGTTCAGAGAAAAGTCTCCTTTTTCCTGCACTAGACACACAGATGCTGGACAGCAATTTCAGAAACCAGAAACTGTTTTGTTTACCCAATCCATTTTTATTATTATCATTAAGTGGGGGGAAAAAAAAATGGACAGACAAAAATTCCTTCAAAATTGTGCAATAATACATAGCAGAAATCAGTGAATGAAAAAACCCCAAAAAACAAACAAACAAAGGACACAGAGTAGCACTTCAAATAGTATAACATTAAACTTCACTTAAAGAACCTGATTAAAAGGTGACACTACCTCTATTAGAGGCTGGCTGCTTGTGGACTGATGCAAGTTTGGAAGGATTAATTATAATGTTGCAGCTATTTCCAGGAACAAAGATGCTCTTGGGGTCCAAGAGTAGCTGAGTTATTGCATCATTTCCATTCTCAAGTCCATTTGAAGGAGACTTGAAAACTGTTTCAGAAAAGGTGGATTTTTTGCTGAAAAAAATGGCATTTTACTTTTCCATCAGCGAGTAGATGAAGTTTGTCATTCAATATATTCTAATTCCAAGCATGGAGATGCTCACACTGAGCTCTGCCCTGCCAGGAATTCTGCTCAGGAAGAGGTTTTTTGGCTCAGGTGGGGGTTCCCTGGTGGATAATGTGAGGGTTTTGGACAGTCTGGAAACAGGAGGTGTGAAATAATGTGGTGACCACCAAGGTGACCATCAAACCCAAAGCTCCTTTGGCCACGAGGCCACATCTTGTGGATGGTGCTCTCTGCTCTCCCCTCCCCTCCCTGCCGGCTCTGAGCTCCCAAAAATCTCTGTAACTGGATGTGTGTCCAAGGAGAAGAGGCTTTTCCTGGGGCTGAGCCCACAGCTCTCCCCTAAGGCTGTGCCAAGGTGGGAACAAGTCAGGGCAGGGTGAGCCCAGGTGTGAATTCTGCACGTGAAGTACCTGCAGGCAGGGCTTTGCACCCCAAATTTCACCTCTCTCTGAAATCCTCTTGCAGTTTTTCTGGGGTACAGAGGGGCTGGAAGCTCCTGCATCAGCTGCTTCCTGCATGAGCTCTGTTGTCACTGGGTTCAGCAGCCTGCAGATGGGGTTTATTCAGACTGAAAAGAATCTTTTTTAGACCTTTAATAGGTCTCCAGCCTGGGAAATGGTACCTCTTTGTCTTGTAAAAAACAAACCCCCAACACAAAGAAGAAAACCTCACAAAAAGCCTGAGCCAAAGCAAAAGAAGCCTCATGATCCAAAACCTCAAAAAATTTTTCTGTTCAACCTTAGTCTTTTGTTCAAATGGACTTGAGAGTATCCATCTGAAATGGATGCAAACACAGATCAACAGGTGGAAGTTCCTACTAACCAGGGTATTTTCCATACCCTTTTTTTTTGTTTTCCACACAGATCCAAACATTTTACTGGGTTCCTATAAAGTAAACCCAAATCACCTCCTGAAATTTAGGGTAGCAAGTCATGTCACATCACATAAGGCTACAGAAACAAAACCAGAACAAAATATACATCCACATCCACGTACCATATTTACAGCAGAACCCTCCCACCCCGTTTGTCTCTGTGAACAAGATTCCGTGCTCCAAAAGTTCATAAAAATATACAATTTACCCCAGAACTGCATTGATCACTCCCCACCTGGAGCCCAGACTTCTCTATCCCTATATATAAAATACACTAGCCCTGTGAAAGTTGCTTTGCTGAGAGCACAGTGGTGATTTTTGCAGTGAAGGGGAGGGCTGGGGACAGCTCTGAGTGGCAGGGCTGTCCCCACGAGGGCTTTGCAGTGTCCCCAGACCCCTGGGGTGACTCCACAGAGGGCTCTGCTCTGCCCATGCTGTGTTTGGGAGTTAGGTTTAGCCAAGAGTGTTGGGTTTTGGGTACAAAATGCTTTGCTCTGCACGAGTGTCCCCAAGCCAGGAGCTTTTCAGAGTGGCCAGGAGTGACCTGTTCCCCAGGTGATGCTTGGAAATCTCCAGCCAAGGGATTTCTGCAGGAGATAAAGTGGTTACAAGGGTCCCCCTTGGCATCTGGCTAGACAGAGATGGGCTAGACTCTAAATTCTGCTCATTTTACTTCAGCAGGATTTGCCCTGGGGGAGTGAAATATCAGAATTTAACCACTCCTAACCCTCACCAGAGAGACACCAGATTTTGGGATGCTACATTGCAATTATCAGTTACCTGTGCTAAAAAAGTTTACTTTCTAAAGAAGGGGTTGAATACTCCTTATCTCTGTTTTTAGGCTTCCTCTCCTGCATAAAATCTTGTGATTTATGCTTTTTGAGACTGGTTTAGCCTCTGGGTCAGTCTGGTCTCTCTGTGTAGCTGTAACTCCAGGCAAATTGAGCTGTAAGTACTGGGTTGATTTTACTCAAAATTTCAACTCCTGAACAGCACCTGATCCACTGAAAGTAAAAACATTGCAACTCTGCGAGCTTGCTGCTACTTATAAAAATCTGATTTGAGTTTGGTCCCAGCTTTGGTGGGGGGGAGGGAAAAAATCTGTCACCGGGAATGCTAACACCAGTAATTGAAAATAGAGTCAGTATTTCTCTAGAGTATCAAACCATCCAGACTTCAACTTATTTTTCTTTATACATTTTTCTATTGTGAAATTAAACGGATCAGTTGTGTATCAAAACATAGCTGGCCTCTCTCGTTTCATCTGTAGGAAGACTGCAATTATAACTTCATTTACACAGCAAAAAATACCTTTGTTTTTTCACAAAAACAGTGTGACAAGACAGTGTGCTGTAATTCCTGGTGAGAAGTTTTGCATATATTGAGCAGGGCCAGGGGAGAGCCCTGAATATCCTCCCCTGTCGTGCTCCTGGCTTGGCAGGTAGTGGTGAGGTTCACTTTTTTTTTTTTTTTTTTTTTTTTTTTTGTGAAATTCACATTTCGCTGTCACAAAATCAAAGCTCCAAACAGTGGCAAGCAGACTTTTTGCATTTGGCTCTGCAGCCAGTATTGTGTCTGCTGGGAATGTAAGATGAGAAAATAATATGTATATGTGTGTGTGTATATTTATATTAGTTCTAAAGCTGAAGGTAAAACTACAGCTGCTTTTAGGAAATTCCGATGAGGGAGCATCAAATCCCTGCTGTGGGCCAAATTAATTTAAATTTTCAGTAATTATTGCTCTGTGTGAGTGTAGAAAATCTGGATTTGCACACACTGGAGGCTCCCCCTTCCGTCCCACCACCGTGCTGGCATCTGAGGGAAGCTCCATGGAGGAGTATCCTAAAAAAACCTGGGAAATGAGTTTTAAGGTGCAAGTGGCAATTTTTTGTTTCAATGGTGTGGTGGTTGTAAGCTCCAGATTAATTAGGCCCTGTGTGATGGGCAGGGGCAGCAGCAGGAGGGGTTTGGCAGCAGATCTTGGTGTGGGAATGTTTTTAACTTCCCACAGCAGCAGGAAGCTAAAAGTCACCCCTAAAATAAATGTGCTGCTGTACCTTGAGATTGCTGAAAGATTGGGTCTTTAAAAGGGAGCAAAACTATGTGAAAATGAGGGTTTTTATTATCATGGCAAGGACAATGATGGGGATGCCAAGATACGACTGCCTTGCAAGATAAAGTGGCACATGTTCTACACAAGAATGTGTACAATGTCTGACAACTCTGGAAATCTGTTCCACAGCAGATTTCCCAATAAATTAACACAACAAAAATACTTTCATATAAAACAAAGTCCAAAGGATTTTTTTTTGTCCTAAAGTAAAAGCAAAACCTTCAGGGACTATATTATCTCTCTCTACATATATAATCTCCTGAATTTATTTTTTTTAAATAAATTTATTCTTGTCTTAGAAAAATAAAATGAGTAGCCAATTTAGTCAACGGAAAATATCTCACAGACTTAAAAGCATGCCCAGCAAGCATAGCCTTGTAAGACTAAATTAATGTTAAACCAAAGCAATTTGTTACTCAACCAACCTAGTCTGCAATTCACAGTTGATTACTACAAAGTGTATTCTTAAAATTATTATTATTTTTTTCTTTTTTTTTGGCCCATATAAAAATAACGTATTGCAACTCAAAGTGCATTTTTAAAATAAACAATCAACTATTTTTATCAAATAAAATATTTACACCATTTGGTTTTGTACAGTCAGAAATGCGCTTCAGGCGATGACCATGGGGACGTCATCTGAAAATCCAGTTATCATTGGGGCTTCATCGTCCTCATCCCCTGCAGAACAAACCCAAAAGAGAGGTGTTAGGGGCCCTCAGCACTTTAGATTCTGTTTTTAAATTATTTGTATGGAAAGAGGGGTTTATTTGATAAAATTATTGGTTGGGAAAACTTTTGATGGTTGAACTTGATGGTCTTGAAGGTGTTTTCTAAGTTAAATAACTCCATAATTCTGTGATTTGTATTCTTAGATCAAATCCACAGTGATTGTGATGCCAGAGTGCCACAAACCAGGATAAAATAATTAATTATTGCCCTGATTTCACATCCTCAATGTGCTTTTAAGTCATTTACAGTGGAAGGAGAGGTTTAATTTAATAAAAATATTTGGTAGGGAAAACTTTTGGCAGTTGGACTTGATCTTAAAGATCTATTCCAGCTTTATTGACTCCATGATTCTGTGATTTGTACTCTGAGACCAAATCCATAGAGACTGTGACTCCAAAGTGTCCCAAACTATTATAAAGAATTAATTCTTGCCCAGATTTCACATCCTCAATGAGTTTTTAGGTGATTTGCATCAGAAGGAGAGGTTAAATGTGATAAAAATGTTTGGTTGGGAAAACTTTTGGTGGTTGGACTTGATGATCTTGAAGATCTATTCCAGCTTTAACAACTCCATGATTCCATTATTTGTACTCTTAGATCAAATCCACAGTGATTGTGATGCCAGAGTGCCACAAACCAGGATAAAATCATTAATTATTGCCCTGATTTCACATCTTCTCAATGTGCTTTTAAGTGATTTGCATTGGAAAGAGGAGTTTAATGTGATAAAAATGTTTGGTCAGGAAAACTTTTGGTAGTTGCACTTGATGATTTTGAAGATCTATTCCCACTTTAATGATCCCATAATTCCGTGATTTGTATTCTGAGACCAAATCCATAGAGATTGTGATGCCAGAGTGGCCCAAACCACGGTAAAATAATTAATTATTGTCCTGATTTCACATCTTCAATGGGCTTTTAAGTGATTTGCATTGGAAAGAGGAGTTTAATGTGATAAAAATGTTTGGTCAGAAAACTTTTGGTGGTTGAACTTTATGAAGTTTTTTCCCAAGTTTAACGACTCCATAATTCCATGATTTGTACTCTGAGACTAAATCCATAGAGATTGTGATGGCAAAGTGACCCAAACCATGATAAAGAATGAATTCTTGCCCTGCCATCACCCCCCAGTGCTGTCCCCAGATGCCACCAGGGCCACGTACCCAGATCATCCCCCGAGGAGAAGATGGCCGAGCCCAGGCGGGAGCTGTAGTGGCTGTTGGCAAAGGCAGTGAAGCTGTTCTGGAGCCTCCTGTGCCTCATGTAGAGCACCACAAAGCCAATGCCCAGGGTCACCAGCAGCAGGAACAGCACGGGCACCACGATGGCAGCCACGTCCGTGCCCCGGCCCGACTGGGTGGCAGAGGAGTCTGTACCTGGTGAGGGAGGGACACAAAGGGCTGTTTGTACCAAAGAATTTATTTATATTTATATTTATTTATTTGTACTGAAGAATTTATGAGCCTCCCCTGAGTATTTTTGGAAGGAGGATGAGGAGAAAATAGGGACTGACCCGTTCCCAGCTCGTCGTAGAGAAGCGTGGCTGGCTCCCCGCACATCTGCCCCCCGTACAGGCAGCGAGCCTGCACGCTGAACGAGTAGTTGTGGCCCATCTTCAGGTTGGACACCTTGAAGAAGTTCTCTGTGGTGTTGCCCAGGTAGGCTGTGATGTTCATCAAGCTGTCAAACATGTGGATCTCGTAGCCCTGAGGGAAGCACAAACCCCAAATCACTCGGCTGCAAAGGGAGGGTCTGCTCCTTCCAAAAGGGCTTTGAAATTTTGGTTATCCTCCTGGATCTGGCTTTGAGGAGCTCTGCTGGGCTGTCAGCTGGGAGGGAGCAATGGGGAGCCTCCTCAGGAGCCCCTGCTGGTGTGCACTGGCCTTGGCCAGGAGATATTTCTCCTCTCCCAAGTGACAGGGTCAGAGGACACGGCCTCAGGCTGTGCCAGGGGAGGCTCAGGTTGGACACCAGGAAGGATTTCTGCACTAAAAGGGTTGTTAAACTTTGGAAGGGCTGCCCAGGAAGGTTTGGATTCCCCATCCCTGTGGCTGTTTAAGAAACAGCTGGAAGTGGCACTCAGAGCTCTGGGCTGGTGACAAGGTGGGGATCAGACCAAATCCTGGAGATCTTTTCTACCCTAAATGACTCTGGTTTGGTTTGTTGGGTCCCCTCTGTCCTCACCACTCACCCCAGACCCCCCAAGCACAGAGTCCAGGAGGGTGAGGGCTTTTTTGATGCATTTTTCTACCTGCCCATGCTCTGACAGACAACATTTCACAGATTTTCTATCCAAGTCTGGGTAATGACAAATTTCAGACTTATTGGCATGGCAGGGCAGTGTCCTATTCCCAGTCCTTTCACACATGGGACATTTGTCCTTTTCTAGCAGGGTAATTAAGTTCGTAAAAGGTGACTGATTGGATCTATCAGCTTCAGAGCCTCAGCCATGACAGGAATTTTAGTGAGCTCTTCTAGAGGGCTCACCAAGGACAGGATGGATTTCAGAGTCAGAGGAAGGAGCCTTGCACTGACTCTGCCCCAGGATTTTCTGTAGGGCAGGAGGCACAGCAAAACTCACCCGGCTTTCATTGAAATTACTTTCCTTCAATGCCAAACTCTTCCAGAAAAGCAGAATGTGGTCGTTTTCAGTGATGATTTTTAAGGCATCAGGTGCAGACAGGGGGACTGCAAATGGGAAAAAGTGAGGTTGTAGCACTGGTGGCACTTTCCTCTTACAGGAATGGAGTCACTGCTGAAATTTAGTGGAATTTTTAGGGATCAGCACAATACTCTGCTTGGAATAGGGATGTGCTGGAGGAGAGGAGGCTGTGGTGTGGAAGCTGGGAGGAATTGTTCAGTGGTAGGGCTGTAATGGTATTTGATGGTGTGTACACAACCAAACTGGTGTCTTTCCCATCTCCATTTATCAGGAGGAAATCATTGGATATTTTCATGTTTGGGGGTACCATCACCTCTCCTGCAGGGCCTCCCAAAATTGGGCTTTGGCTGTGGGAGAGGACCAAGAGCTGCAGGAACAGGTATGGGTGGTGTGTCCCTCACCTGTGTTGATCTTCATGCTGGATTCCTTGCTCATGTTTCCCAGCTGGACAATCACGTGGTATTTCCCTCCTGGCTCCAGTTTCTTTATGGTGTACTCCACCGTGCTGTTCCTGCTTTTCACTTTGTAGATTTTATCTGTTTTCCTCACCAAATCTTTAACTGCCACGGCATAGAGCTGCAGGGGGAAGGAAATGGATGGAAAAAAATCTCATTTTCCTGCAGAATTTCAGCTAAAAGTGGTAGGACATTAGATAGGGCGGGTAAAATTTGCTTTAAATCAAAGCTGAGCTTTACAGAAAGCCTAGGAAGCAAAACTCCAAGTGTTTCTCTGAATCTCTGCTCAAAATCAGCATTTACTGATACAGAAAATGCAGTTAGTACAACAGATGAGAGCAGGAGGGAAACCTCAGGTTGTATTTCTCGGTGAATCACAAGGGTGCAATGGAAACCTCTGCCCTGTCAGAGTTTCCAGCTCTACTGGGAAGGTTTGTACCTCTAAACCTTTGCTGTTAAAGTCTCTGGAGCAGAATGGGAGGGGAAATCTTGCTGAGAAAATGACTGGCTTTCAGTGGAGCAAGACATGAGTGTATTCCAGCGTGGCAGAAAACAGAGCCAGGCTTTGTTGGGGCAGGAGGCAGTGCCCCAGCCCAGCCTTGCCCTCCTAGGCAGAGCCTAAGCCCAGAAAGGTGTTTTGGCACAAGCAAAGTGCATCAGATATCCTAGACCTAGCTGTTTTTAAATGTTACAGTCCTGAGCTAATGGTGAGTAGGGAGGAAATGAAGATTTTAAGGAGCATAGGCGTGATGCCAGGCTTCCTCCAGCAGAAGGAAGGCAAGGCTGTCTCTGAGGCAGGATTCAGTGTGCACAGGGACAGGAGGAGGCTCAGTGAGTGTTACCATGTCCTGGTCAGGGGAGTCGTAGGGCGATTCCCACTTGATGACGGCGAAGGTCTTGCCGGTGCGCACGGCGTGCAGGTGCCGCGGGGGCAGCCGGTTATCGGGGATCATCTTCACCACCACCGAGTCCGACGGGGGCCCTTGGTAGGGAGACATCACCCGCACCTGGGAGGGAGGCACAGAGTCAGGGCTGTGTCCTGGAGGGAGCCCTGGGCGGGCAGGGGGGCGGGGAGGAGCGGAGCCCACCAGGAACAGGTACTGCTCGTCCCGCTGCACCAGCACCGTGATGTTGTGGGCGCTGGTGGTGCTGTTGTGGGGGCTCCTGTACAGCTCCAGGAAGGACGTGGCGTAGAAGATGCCGTAGACCTGAGGAGGGAGAGCACAGCAGGGTTTGGCATGGCCCAGAGCATCCACTGTGAGTTTGGGTTCATGTGGCCAGAAATGTGAATTCTGTCCCATCTGCTGCAGCCGGGTGGGGCAGTGACCCTGATCTCCTGGCACATATTATCTACTAATGGGCCATCTTTAAACCAGCTGGGCAATCATCTTTATCTTTCCCACAGCCCATCCTCCCTCCAGGAGATATCTCCTGTTAATGGGCCATTGTTAAAAACCAGCTGGGGCAATCATCTTTATCTTTCCCACAGCCCATCCTCCCTCCAGGAGATATCTCCTGTTAATGGCCACTGGTGAGTCCCAGTGCATGACTGATAAAATTACATCATCCCACTGGGAGATGCTCCAGCCAGGGGAGGAGCCAAGCCTTTCCTACCCAGATAAAAACTGAGATTTTGGACACCAAGGCACCTTCTTTCCACTGGATTCCAGAGGAAAACCAGACCTTTCCACATCATCCCTGGACCTTCAGAGGAAACTGCACCTTCTACAGGAGCACTGCTCCAGCTGAACCACATCTGCCACTGCAGGAGGATGCAGCCACCATTGAATGGGACTGCTGCCAACACCCTGACTGACTGACGGGTGTCAGCTTGGATCCTGACTCTGGCAGTGTTTGGGATTGTACTTTGTAATGTAGCATTTCTATTTTAATTTTCCTAGTAAAGAACTGTTATTCCTAATTCCCATCTCTTTGCCTGAGAGCCCCTTAATTTCAAAATTATAATAATAATTTGGAGGAAGGGGGTTTACATTCTCCATTTCAGAGAGAAGCTTCTGCCTTTATTGGCAGACACCTGTCCTTCAAATCAGGACACACTGGCTGGCAGTTTTTAGGGGCGTGAAGCATAGATCCCTTTTCCTGCTTTTCTCTCTGTCTTGCCCAAGTTCAATATGCCCACTTGCCTCTGATCTCCCGACCCAAAAGCCCTGAGCACAGCTCAGGTAACAGCAGGTGATTCTGCTGCTGGAGCATTGTGCTCTCTGTGCAACAAGCAGACAAGAAACCTTTCTTTACTCCTATTTAAAAGGCAGGAGGTTTCTTTCCCTCATTATCCCCCAAATTTTCAGGGCCTAGGAATTCAATCCAAACAAATGATCCTGATTTGGGGTGTTTTGTGTGCTGCTCTGAGCTAGAGCCCAGGGTGGCTGGGGAGGGAAGGGTTGGTGCCTTACCACATTCCTGGGGCCGGTCCAGCTGCATTCCACAGCTGTCTGGTTGATGGCCTTGGCCTTGAGGCTTGGGGACACAGGTCTTGTGCCACTGGTCACCACATGCACAAAGGACAGAGGGCTGTCACCCAGCTCTGTCTTAGCCCAGGCAGAAATTTCATAGGGGGTGTGTGCTGTCAAATTGGCCACTGAGCAAGAAGAGAAAGGGGCACTGTTAGGTGAGGGCAGGGTGGGAGCACGAGGGAAGGGTCAGCATCACCAAACAGACAGGAGCCTGCCTCTCCTGGGCTGTACTTCCATGACTTTGCAGTAATTTCCTTTATACAGAAGCACCTGAGGCTCTGGAATCCAACTCAGCCTGTGCTTTCCCATGCCTGCATGATTTCTCATATCCACACTGATTTTCCCAAACCAGAAATGGGATTAACAGGGACATGTGCTGTATGCAAGCCCAAGAAATCCTTGTTCTGTTTCTACTCCCTTTGGCAGATTAGAAATGGAACAACAAACAAAACCCCATGTGATGAGAAAGGACTAGTGCAGCTCTGGGGATAAATCCCAAATCTGCTTGAAATCTCCAGGTTCTGAAAACAGAGAATTTGCTGTTTTGTCCTGTCCAGATTTAAACAGAATTGTTTTAGTAGAAACTACTAGTTGCAAAAAAAAAAAAAAAAATAAAAAATAAAAAAATCCTATAACCTCTTATAAATCCTTCTGTTTGGTGTTGACCAAAGCAATATTTTGATATTTTGAGCAGAATTTACCTTTTTGGATGGACTTGTCTCCTTCTATGACCAGAGTCCTTTTTTCCTGCCTGTGGGTATCGAATGTCCAGTAGATGTTGACCACGTAGCCACTGACCTGTCAAGGCCAAGGACACAGAGCCATCAGCTCAGCTGATGCACACAGGGTTACTGTCAGACCCCTGACAGTCTTTGCATTGTATTTTCCATCCCAATTAAGAGCCCCGGGGCAGTCTGGAGCAGGAAGAAATGATTTGGCGTGAAACAGCTGGTAATTGCAATGCTTCAGTGGGTGACAGCTTCTCCCAGCCACTTATTCACCATTTACCCAGCTCAGATGGAAAGGGAAAAAGTCTTACCTTGATATTCGTGGTCATTTTTAGGCTGAAACTTATGGAGTCCTCGCTGTAGCTCTCAATGTGGATGACAGGGGGAGGAATGACTGGAGGAAAGAGAGAAAAGACTTCTTAGTACAGCACAAAGAAATAAAAATATTTATTGAGAGGAGACAGATAAAATACAGATTTTTGTGTTACACCCAGCTCCTAGAACAGGACGCCCCAGCCTTGGCTAAGAAATGTCCCCCTCAGAGAAAACGCTGACATCATTTTTATGTCCAGCACTTAAAAGCTGCTTTATCTGTGCCTTGCTCAGTGCAGGCTGGAACTGGAGGAGTCTGAGCAAAGGGATTTCCCTCTGAGCTCAGTAGGGTGAGCTCCTATCCCAGGTAAAAGCTCCTGGGAGCTGCTGAGGGGGGTCAGGAGCTGTCAGTGCCAAACTCATGCAAAACCTGAAGTGAAAGCTGTTTCTGTTCTTTTTACCTCTGTTTTTCTAACCATCAGGTAATTCACAGTATCTGAATCCTGCACTTGGAGCAGCCTGGGGTTTTCTTTCCCTTCTTTCATCTGACAAATCAGCAGACAATTCTGACACAGGGACATAAGTTTGGGTGGAAAACTTGGCATGAATACAACCGACTTCAAAAGGCTTTTCTTAAAAAAAAAAACAGGTTGGGAAGGAAATTATTTACTGTGCTGTTTGAATTTATCTGCTGTGAGACTGATGTTGGGATAGTTCTTGGGAGCTGTGGATGTTTTTATGGTCTAAACCTGCAGGAGGAGCCACAATAATTGTGAGCCAAGAGGGAGAAGGATGAGCCAGGATCCTTTTAGAGTGGGAGTGACAGAGTTGGTAATTTCTTGTCTATCTGGAAGCAGGATTTGGCCACAAAAGCCTGAGGGAATCTGCAGCCTGGGGGAGAGGGGACAGGTCCTGCTCAGTTCCAGGGCAGCACATCCATCCCCTATGCCACAGGGCTCAGAGGAAGAGTCAGTGACCCCTCCTGACAGCTCAGGCTGAGTGAAAAAGTCACTTTACAGGTCACTTCTAACAGCAAAGCTGTTGGACAGTGTGAAAAGCTCAGCAGGGAGAAGAAAGGCCAGGGAGGTGGCTCTGGGTGCTGCTGCTGCTGTTTCAGGCTGATGCTCTGCCTTTTTGTCACCTTCCCTGAGCCGACCCAAACAACAACATTTACCTTTGCCTTTGACGGTGGTGATGGATTTGGATTCACTCCAGTTCCCCACCCCTCTGCTGGTCACTGCAGCAACCTTTGGAAAGCAGAGAGAGCATGAGCAACATTGTACAGTGCAAACAGAGGAGGAGGTTGGAGCAAGGTTACAGACCTGGCAGGGCTCTCGGGAAAAGCGACTTGCAAGCAAACAATGGCTTAATTGCCCGGCAATAAAATGCTTAATGCAGAGATACAGCCGGCTGCTCGAAGTCAATTAAAGGAATGTAAGAGGAGGGAGGTGCAGATCTCTCAGATAACTGCTCCCTATGAGATCTTTGAGGAGTCCATCGAGATAAGGAGCTTGGGCACCCCACGGGCCACAAAGTAGGTGAGAGCCACAGCCCATGCAAACCCTGAATGCACTTCCAAAAATTTATTTGGGGACTGCTTGTATTGGGAAGGATGATCATGGGAGGAAAGCCTCCCAGCAGCTGTGAGAATAACACAGATTTGGAGGAAGAGGTTTATTCCCCCCTGGCAGTGAACTTCCCCCAGAACCCAGGAGAATGGACAACGGCAAAGCACACATTTCCCAGACTTTCATTTCCTATTCTTATTACTTCTGTCTATAATTACCCAGCCTCTCCCCTGTGCAGACATTCCCCACAGGCAGATCTGCTTCTTTTCCCACTGATACACCAAGGACCAAATTTATCTCTGGCCCACATCCAGTGCAATTGCAGTGACATTGGAATGGGCACTGAGCAGGGAGGATTTTGTAATCCAGCCTGGCCTTCTGGGACAAAGGAGCAAATCAAGGGCCTTGGAACTATAGACATTAGCAGTGCAAATGCCAAGCCCCTGGTGTGGGTTGGCATTAAAGGGCAGGGATTTAACAAGATGTTTTTTTAACAAAGTGGTTTTTTTAGCAAGTTCTTGGCTGTGCAGGACTTGGGCCACTCAGAAATGAGAGCTTACTTAGAGAGAGCTTTGGAAATACTCACTCTGAGAGACAGTTTAGGAAATACTCACTCTGAGAGAGAGCTTTGGAAATACTCACTCTGAGAGAGAGTTTAGGAAATACTCACTCTGAGAGAGAGCTTTGGAAATATTCACTCTGGGAGAGAGCTTAGGAAATACTCACCCTGACTGTGTAGAGAGTGTTGACCTGCAAGTCCTTGATCTCTGTGTAGTTCTTGGTGGTTCTGAGGGATGTCCACTCCTTGGATCCACTGCTGCTGTATTCCACCTAGGAGCACCAAAACAAGGCTTGAGGGCTCAAAAATACCAGGTGAGCAGGTCCCTCTGAGACAAAATATCAGCAGAAAGAAAGGGAGAAATTAAGAACTCAAGGGCTGTGGTGCTGCCCACAGCCTGCAGCATTTCTTCTCGCAATTTGCCTGGTGTTCCCAGCAGATTTTCTCCCCAAAATATCCCATTCCAAGCCCACCCGTGCAGCTGGCTGTGTGCTGCTGTCCCCATGCCCCGAGCTGGGCTCAGCCCAGCAGCACTCACGATGAATTCCCGGATGAGGCCGTGGGCATTCACAGGGGGACTCCACCAGCACATCACCACACCCTCAGCTTCCTTCTTCAGGGACAGCTGAAGGTTGAGGGGAGCATCTGGTACTAGTGGGAGAAAGAGAAATATGAGTGACAGTCACAGTGGTGTGCCCAGGGAAAAGCAGCACCTCCCTAAAAAAAATCAGCACAAAGGGGTGGACAGCCCTGTCTGCCAGTCCAGCACAACTCCCAAGCCCATGGGAAAACCCTTTTTGTTCTTGGCAGGGATATCTCTGTGTTTTAGCCCGCAGCAGCAGAAATCTGCCAGGCACTGGGAGCAGCAGCTCTGCTTACATCCTTCAGGCGCTCGCAGCGTGATGAAGTCGTTGGTGTTGTAGATCCTGCTCAGACATTGCACCTGCACTTTCACCTGGTAGGTGCAGTCGGGCTTGAGGACCTTCAAAACGCTGTTGGTTTTGTTGCTGTGGGTCTCCAAGACCTTCCAGATGCTCTCACCGACCATCCTGAGGGACAGAGCCACACACCTCCAGTCAGGATGGGCTTTTTAGCACAGAACATACAGATTTGTCCCAAAAAATGGAGCCTTTTCAAAAGGTTGATGCTCGATTTGGTAAAGCCACACCATCAGTCTTGAATTGGAAAGCCTGAACTAAGCATGGCTTGGTGACTTATAAGCCCCTGAGCTTTTCTCTTGTGCTCAAATTTATTATCTTTGTTCTTGCCGTTAATGGTTCCAGGAAGACAAGGCCAAAGTGGAAAAAAAAATGAATATGACAACTTTACTGTCTGAGTAAATAATCAAGGAGGAAACCAATGCAGTTTGTCACAAATGCCCTCTGGGTGCACCTAATTTGTGTCTCTTTTGCTACCAAATATTAGATTTTCCAAGCAGAATTTGATTAAGGAGCTCTGAATGTTTCAGGCCTGATTCTGTGTGGTTCCCTGCAGTAAATACAGGCACACCTGTGCCCATGCTTGTCCTCTTTACCTGACAGCAGCAGGGGAGGGATGAGGTACCTGTAGTAGATGTTGTAGACACAGGAGGTCGAGGACATCCTTTTTGGCCGAGCCCAAGTCAGGGTGACATCACCAGAGAAATCAGCTGTCCACTGCAGGTTCTGGACTTTGTACACGATTGTGTCATCTGAGCAGAGAATGGGAAAGGCTCATTTACTGCAGGGAAACAAACCCTGTGCCCAGGAGAGACACAGGAGTTCTGTTTGTGACACCAGCAGCAGGGGAGGTGGAAACAGCTCTGACTGGAGGGGTGTCTGCACCATTTAAATGAGATGTGGGATTGATCAGTGGAGACTGGGCTCACAGAGGGCAGCTCAGAGCAGGGATTCACCCCTGGTGCTCTTAGTTCTACCCAAAATGTCTCCATGCTGCATCAAGCAAGCGTCCCCTTCCCCCTGAGGAAAGGTGAAGTGTGGCTGTTGATGAAATACTGAAAATCTGGGACATGTGTGAATGCAAACTGCTCAGTGCCATCCTTCTCCTGGTGTGATCAGTCTGTGCTGTCCCTGTCACCACCCAGGGCCCTTCTTTGTGTGTTTTCCCTTATCACATCTCGTGTTCAGCAGCAGGACCCAAGCAAGGGCTGGTAACTCAAGTTTGGGGCTTGCCTTGACTCGAGCTCTGTGGCTGAATCACTGCCTGACCTTCCTAGAGGCATTCAGGGGATAAAAGCACCCTGGAGCCCAGCCCTGGCAGAGCTGGGCATGGCAGGTGCTGATCTGAAATGCCCCAAATCCGTGCCCTGCTCCCACCAGGCCATTCCCTGCTCTCTCTCTGTGTTGGAGCCCAAATCCCACTGTTGTGGCTTGGCTCTGCTGGCTGCTCAGCTTTGGTGCTGAACAGAAACCAAGCAGAGCAGAGGCAATTTGCTGCTGTTTTGCTTTCCCTGAACAGCTGGAATTAAATCCAGCAGGCATGTGGGTCCATGGCATGGCAAGACAGTGTTTCCAAGGGAAGAGAGATGGTTTTCCCTTGGCCTAGCAGCCATCGTGCATCTCAGCAGCTCCTTCCCCTCCCCTGAACCTGCCAGCCTCTCCCAATCAATATTTAATTAAAGAACTAAACCTGATTGATGCCCGGCCCCCCCAGCAGTTCGTGGGGAAGCAGCTGAAGCTCATGGCCAGAGACAGGGATCGATCTCTGTTATCAGCCCAGGGCAGGCTCTGTCCCTCTGCCCCCACAGGGCCACCAAGGCCAGCGTGGGACAGCCAGGGATGGCAGCAGGGCACATGCCACCTCCCCCAGAGTCACCTTGCAGAGCAGGGCAGAGCAGGAGACTCTTGCTTCACCTGTGGGCTGTGTAAAATAGACAGCTTTGCTCCTATCCATCCTAAATTTTTTTTTTCCCTGTGTCTGAGGCTGCTGGAAGACAAATTGTCAGCGTAGAAGCTGCTGAGAAGTTTGTCCCAGCTGGTGATAAATGGGTGAGGAGGTAGCTTGGACAAGCCAGCAGAGGCAGATAAATCAAGGATGTGGGGAGGGAAAGGTCACCCATCCAGCAGAGCAGCTCTGTGTGCTGACAGGGAGTGAGGGATGGCAGAGGCTGCTGCTTACCTGTGCAGTTCCTCTCATCACTGCTGTCTGAGCAGTCCAGGTACCCATCACAGCGCTCTGTCAGCAGGATGCAGGCCTCCCCATCCTCACACCTGAAACCACTGGGGCACGACAGGCTGCTTGGAGTAGCTGAAAAAGGCAGAACACCTCAGGACTCGAGGCAGGGAAGTTCCCTCAGCAGCCCTGGAATGTTTGCAGGTGGCTGCATGTCAGGGATGGAGATCAGGCTGTTGTGTCAGACACTGGGGTGTCTCCTTCTGGTTCAGAAGAACCTGGAGCTTATCCCATGAAAAACAACTGGACTTCTAATGGGAATAGCACAGCTTGGGCTTTTTATCATTTTGTTGTTTTGGGGTTTTTTTGGTAGAGGATTTCTGTTTTCTGTAAAGGACTTTTTCCTACAGGGATTCCCAGCAATCAGAGCCTCCTCAGAGGCTTCCCTGCCCTCCCAAGGGAAGGATCCGGGTGGGGCCGGTGTCCCTTGCCCACACTCACGGCAGCTCCTCTCGTCCGTGCCGTCCTGGCAGTCCCTCACTCCGTCACACCTCTTCCAGTTGGGAATGCACTTGTGCAGCTGCTGGCACTCGAACTCGAAGCGGCCGCAGCGCCCGGGCAGTGCCGGGGACGTGGCTGTCACGTTGGGTCCTGCACACACAGAGACACGCCGGGCTGGCGCTGCCACCAGCAGGGACCAGCCGCTGTCCCCAGGCCCCGGCTCCACTAGATGGCAATCGCCTTCCATCCAGCAGGTGGAGGGATGACGAAGCCTGAGCCATCCTCTCTGCTGACTGCAGAGGGCTGGAAAAGCCTCTGCTGTGCAGGGCACGTCCTGCTCCGGAGCACTGCCCCACTGGGGGCAGGAGGGTGGCCCCAGCGCCAGAGGACATTTTACACCACGGTGTAAATTAACCCCATAACCCGGCCAGAATTCCTTAGAGATGTGATCTGGGATGTTGGAGTCAGTGGGTTAGGGGATTCTCTGAATCCTTCAAGGAGGAGTCAAGGTGCAGGGATTGAATTAAAGCCTTTGGATGGATTGAAGTATATTATCCACTCACACATAGACATTTAAGTAGAAGTCAGTAATTTTAGGGTGAGTTCTAATGCTTTGAGTAAGTGAAAGGTTTCAAATGCCAGAATAGCAGAGCAAATTCTAGTGAAAGTTGAAACACACTGATATCTTCAGCAAGAGGCTCCAGGCCCACAGTTGTAGACAATGTTTAGACATAACAGAGCTCTAGTAAGAATATTGCTGACATTTTTTAGATATAACAAGATAGACTGTATAAGTGGTCTGTACGTAACCTGGTGTGCTTAGAAACTAGAATTCTAATAGGTCAAGGAGTGATGGTCCAAGCTTGCATCTTAGCTTGTTAGAAAAATCCTATATAAGAGTTTGTACTGGGGAGAGTTGTGGCTTTTAGCCTTTCTGGCTTCTAGCCATTCACTTATTGCCACTGCATTTGCCATTGCTTTTTGCTATTGCTTGTCTGTGTATTGTTGAGACTGAAGAACCTCCACACTGGGGAAAGGGAAGGGGTGAGGCAGAGGAGAGCTTACTGGAGGTGGGACAGGCCTCTTCATCAGAGCCATCAGTGCAGTCCTTGTAGCCATCACACACCCAGCTGTTCATGATGCAGGCGCCGCTGTTGCAGCGGAAATGGTTGGGCAGGCACGTCGGGGGGATCAGCGTGGTAATGGGATGAACTGGAGATCCTAAAAATACACCAGGGAGAGCTGACCTGAGCTCCCTGCTCCTGGGTAAGCTCTGCCTGCTCCCTGCTGAGCCAGGGAGGCATGACAAGCTCGGTGTTTTCTCTGTGTTGTGTCTGCAATCAGGATATCCAAAAATACAGAGTAAAAGGATGCATGGAAATGCCCACTCATGGGGCATTTTTGGAGCCATAGGGGCTGTGGGGAGGCAGAGTGATCCCTCAGCATGTCCCAGTCCCTGTCACATCCACGTCCCAGCCTCAGCAGCGTGTCCTTACCCTCGCAGTCCTTCTCATCAGACCAGTCCCCGCAGTCGTTCTCCTGGTCGCACTTCCAGCGGTTGGGGATGCAGTGCCCGTTCCCACACTGGAACTGGTAGTACCGGGAGCAGTTCGGGGCTTCTGTTGGGTTTTCTGGCAAGGAGAGGAGAGTCCTGTGAGCCACAGGGTGGGAGCACCTCAGGCTGGCCAGAGAGCACCACCCTGAGCAGCACAAGCACATTCCTTTCTCTTCATCCCCAGCATTCCCATTCCTCCCAGCCCTCACTCTGTTGCCACCACTGCTTTGTCTGTCTGTGCTCTTCGTGACCAGGCACCATCCCTGATCTCAGAGCCAGAGCAGAATCCAGCAGAGCATGGCAGAAATGGAGGAGCAAAGCCTGCATCTCCGAAATGAGGCTGCAGCTGCCTCGCCTGGCTGGGTACAGCTCCTACAGCCACCCAGGGAACAGTGGTAAATATTGGGTTTGGCTGAAAACTGCTTGTCTGCTCAGGGCTGGGAGTCTGAGCAATAAATATGGTCACAGAGGAGTTAGTGAAGCACAAGATGTGCCAGGTTTTCTGCTTGCTTCATTTTACCTGCCTGCAGTATGAGGGAAATGACACCGATCTCCAGCTAGGACATGCTGTGATGTGCACAGGAAGAGCTGCACTCACACATACACGCACACACATGAGGAAGGCAGTGCTCCATGCTCCTGGAATCCAAAGGAAGCTGGAGTTGCAGTGGCAGGAGGCCCTGGGGGTGCTGCTCACCACAGTTTGCTTCGTCAGAGTAGTCACCGCAGTCGTCCATCCCGTCACACTTCCACACCAGGCTGATGCACACACCATTCTGGCACTGGAAGCTGAACTGGTCACAGGTCCGGTGGAACTCAGGGTCCTGGGCTGCAGGGAGAGGTTTGGTGTAAAGATCAAGGGCTTCAGGAAAGCTTGAGCAGGAAGGAGCACACTCGGGATTTCTGAGCAGAGCATCGCGGTCTAGAGCCATAGGTCTGGAGCTCTCTTAGGAGAGCTGGCAGTTCCTGGTAGCCTGGCTCTCCCCATGCCTCTGGCTTCATTCTGTGCCACCCTCCCTTGGCAGAGGGGACACTGTGACACTTACAGCACCCAGCATAGCTGGCATCTTCATCTGACCCGTCCCGGCACTGGACGATGCCGTCGCACACCATGGAGTGGAACAAGCACTGCTGCCGGTTCTTGCACACAAAATCCATGTAGCGGGTGCACAGGGGCTCTGCAGGGATGGGGGCAGCAGGACGGGGTGGCACCTCTGCTGGCCTTGCCAACAGCAGTGTCACCCACAGGGGACGGGGTGGCACCTCTGCTGTCCTTGCCAACAGCAGTGTCACCCACAGGGGACGGGGTGGCACCTCTGCTGTCCTTGCCAACAGCAGTGTCACCCACAGGGGACGGGGTGGCACCTCTGCTGTCCTTGCCAACAGCAGTGTCACCCACAGGGGGATGGGGTGGCACCTCTGCTGGCCTTGCCAACAGCAGTGTCACCCACAGGGGACGGGGGTGGCACCTCTGCTGTCCTTGCCAACACAGCAGTGTCACCCACAGGGGACGGGTGGCACCTCTGCTGGCCTTGCCAACAGCAGTGTCACCCACAGGGGACGGGGTGGCACCTGTGCTGTCCTTGCCAACAGCAGTGTCACCCACAGGGGGATGGGGTGGCACCTCTGCTGTCCTTGCCAACAGCAGTGTCACCCACAGGGGACAGGGTGGCACCTCTGCTGTCCTTGCCAACAGCAGTGTCACCCACAGGAGGATAGGGGGTGGCACCTGTGCTGTCCTTGCCAACAGCAGTGTCACCCACAGGAGGATGGGGTGGCACCTCTGCTGTCCTTGCCAACAGCAGTGTCACCCACAGGAGGGACAGGGGATGGCACCTCTGCTGTCCTTGCCAACAGCAGTGTCACCCACAGGAGGATGGGATGGCACCTCTGCTGTCCTTGCCAACAGCAGTGTCACCCACAGGGGATGGGGTGGCACCTCTGCTGTCCTTGCCAACAGCAGTGTCACCCACAGGAGGATGGGGTGGCACCTGTGCTGTCCTTGCCAACAGCAGTGTCACCCACAGGGGACGGGGTGGCACCTGTGCTGTCCTTGCCAACAGCAGTGTCACCCACAGGGGATGGGGTGGCACCTCTGCTGTCCTTGCCAACAGCAGTGCCACCCGCCGGGCTCCGCGCACGCCTGAGCGCAGCGCGCGGATTTTAGATTTTTTACAGAAAATTCCCAGTACAAATGGTTTGAGCAGTGTCCCTCACAGGCTGCCCTCACCAAATCACCCCTCAGGGTGGCCACAGGCACCAGCAGGGCTTTGTGTCCTCCCTGGCAGTGTCCCCCCAGTCTGTGCCTTTTGCTGACCCGCCAATTTCCCAGGGGGCTCGTGACTGCACAATAAGGCTTTGCCATTATCTCCCAGGGCTTTATTCGAATTGGGACAAGCTTGGGCAGACCAGGAATGCTCTGCCATTATCTCCCAGGGCTTTATTCGAATTGGGATAGGCTTGGGCAGACCAGCTCCCCCTGAGCCATGTACCCACCACAGTGCTGCTCGTCCGAGGCATCGGAGCAGTCGTTGATGCCATCACAGTGTTTGCTGGTTGGGATGCAGGTGCCATTGGGGCACTGGAAGCCGTTGCACTTCTTCTCTGAAATCCAGAATTAGGTGGATGTTTAGTGTTTTTCAGAGTTTTGTTAAAGCTGTTTTAATTAGCTAAAAAAAAAGCCATGGTTGCCTTCACGCTGTGATTGCTTATGGAGGGGTGGGGGCTCTCCCCACGGGTTTGCTGCTGGTTTAGCTCAGTGGGTGTGCAGAAATCCCTCCCACCCGTGGCAGAGCTCCCCCCACACAGGACACGTTACCACAGCTGGCAGGGTCCTCATCAGAGCCGTCCTGGCAGTCGGCGTCGCCGTCGCACGCCCAGCGCTGCGGGATGCAGTGCCCGTTGTGGCACTGGAAGCTGGAGGCCTCACAGGTGTGATAAACTGCTGAAACCAGAGCAGGGGGACACCTGAGCTGGGCAGTCACCGTGTCCCTGCTGAGCTGGGAGTGAGGCAGGCACAGCACCACACCTGCTCCTTCCCCTGCACCAGGATCTCCCACCGCAGCAGGTCCCAGCACCAGCAACCCCCCATGGACCCCAGGCAGGAGAATTCCATGGCTCCCAGCTCTCCATGGCCTTTCCATGCTTGCTCACAAGCCTGCTGTGCCTCAGGGACGGCCTTTGCAGGGCAGAGATCCCCCAAAGCTCTCCCCAAAGCCAGCAGCCTGTCTCCCTCTGATCTCAGTCCTTGGGGTGTGTGGGCAAAGGTGGCAGCGGTGGCATCGTGCCAGAGATGGTGAGAAATGTCACCGAGATCAAGCAAGGCTTGGCAGAGCTGCAGAGTCCCCGTGCAGGGCAGGACAGAGTCAGAGAGAGCTTTTAATTAAGGCAAACAAGGCTCTTCTATGTTGCCAAAGCAAACAAGAAATACGATTCTCCCTGGGGGTTTTCCTTAGGCTCCTGTCAGGAAAATATCTGCCTGTGGGGTATCTGGGTTGCAGCCTGGTTTGTGTTGTCACTTCAGAGACAAATCCTGCTCCTCAAGCAGGAGAGAGCTCAGAGTTATTGAGAAAAGCAGTGTTCAACTTAATTAAATGGCATGATCCTGAGTTTTAGGTTAGAGAGTGACATGCACTCACAGATATTTTGAAACAGTACAATCTGGTGGCAGTAATATTCTATTAGGTATTCAGCATGAAATGTAATTATTTTAGATAAGAGCAATAATTGCAGCCCGGTGAAGTCAGACAGAATGTTCCTCAAATAATTGTGATCCTCTTAGATAATTCCAACTTGGGGCTTTACAAACCAGACACGCTTTTTGAAGTAGGTTCCTCTCCTGTAGTAATTCTCTCTGGAGAAACTCATCTGAGAGATAAGTGATACCAATATAAATTAAACCTTCTTAGAAAGCCACACTCATGGAATACTAATCACCAGGCTCAGCCCTTCGTGCTCCAAGCACAGCAAATGCCACAGGGGTGAGCAAAGAGGAGCTCAAAGACCTGAAAGGGATCTCTCAAATCCTCGTGCCAGAGCCTCAGGACAGCAGCTGGTGCCACTCTCTGACCCAAACACTTCAGGCTGCACCTGAGCCAAGCTGCTGCCAGCATTCCCAGGGCTGTCCTGGTCCCTGCAGGCTCCCCATGGATCTCTGGAAAGCACTGCTTTTATCTTGAAATACCCCATGTATGGCTTGATAAATACAGCCTTGTGTCTTTCACTGATGGACTGGTGCTCTGCCTAGTCTGAAAGTCTCTTCTCCTGCAAGCACTGAGGTTTTTGGCTTGGTTGATAGTTTGGCTTGATTGTTTCTAGAGGAAAAGGCCAATGCACTGCTATCTGTTGGTTTTTCTGATGAGAAAAAGGCTCTGTGTGGGTGTTAACCTCGGGAGGTGCAGAGGAACATCACTGTGGTGCTGAGGAGGGTGGAGAGTTGTGACTTTCCGCTCCAAACACACAGTGAGGCTCACAGCACTTGCTGCACAGGAGGCACAAAGCAGGAAGAAGGTTATTTCTGCCAGCCAGGCTGCTTCAGCATGAGTTGTAAGAAAAGCAAGAGTGGGTCTTCTATGTGGGACTCCCTACTTGGGACCCCTCTTTTGGTTTTCCAGCCCATGGAGCAATGAGGCTGCCAGAGAAGGACCAGAACTGCCAAACTAAACTTCCCAAACTAAATCTGCCTCTTCTTTAGATCAATTAACTGTGGAGAAGCTGCAAAGGACGTGCCTGTTTTCTGCACCAAATTAATAGCAAGGAGTGAAAGCTGTGAAATGCTGCCAGGGCCCACTGGCCTGATTGCTGCCTCCCTGCAGCACAGGAGCTGTTTTTGGCAGGAGAGTCCTCTGGCTGCTCAGCAGCCACAAAACCACTTCCCATCCCACAGAGCTTTGCCTGTGGCTGCAGTCTTGCAGGTAGAAAGCAAAGCTGGGTCACTGTGTGAGCATCTCAGAGCTGCCAGCAAAGTCCCAGTGAACCTGGGGGAAGAAATCCTCTGATATGGAGCGTCACATCACCCTGAAGTGCTCTAGCAGGCAAGGAAACTGAGGCACAAGACACTGGCTAATGTAAGTAAAAAACAGGAGCTGCAGGAAGTTCTTGACCAACCCCTGAGCACTCACCAGTGCAGTTGGCTTCGTCAGACCAGTCCCTGCAGTCGTTATCCCCATCACACATCCAGGACAGACGGATGCACATCCCCGAGCTGCAGCTGAACTCATCATTCCTGCACTGGTGAGCCTCTGCAAACAGAGCACTGGGCTTCAGGTCGTGGGAATGGCCAAGGAGCAGAGCAGGAAAGCTGGATGATAACGGCACAGAAATCTCCCAGCTGGGGAAGAACCAGCACACTCTCTTCTCCTGTCCCTCATTTCCCAGGATGGTCCTGCCCCTAATTCCCAAATAACCTGTAACTGCTGGTCCTGTCCCTAATTCCCAAATAAGCTGTAAACACTGGTCCTGTCCCCCATTTCCCAATCCCCAGAAAATGAGGAGACAGCCTGGGTAAAGGGGGATCTTTCCCTACATCACCTCTAAGCAGCACCCATGGGAGGAGCAGCTCTGAGCACAGAGAGCAGCTGCCCACCCTGCCCAGGGGAGGGGGGCTGAGTGTGGGCACTCACCACAGTGACTTTCATCGCTGTTGTCCCCACAGTCGTCCTCCAGGTCACATTTGTAGGACAGAGGGATGCAGGTCCCCGAGCCCTGGCAGCGGAACTGGGTCTCGGGGTCACACACGGTGGTTGCTGATGGAGGAGAAGGAGGAGAAGGTGGGGGTTAGAAAATAGTTTCTGCTGCCTGAGGGTGTGTGCTGAGTGCAGGGAAGTGGAGGGACAGGGACAGAATCCTGCCAGTCCAACCTGAACTCCTGCTCTTGTATTTGAATGCCATTTTTAGGAGCTCCATGTAAAGCAGAGCACACAGGGGGCAGTTTTCTCCTGATGTCCACTCCCAAGCCAGGGAGCAAGAAGCCAGGGCTGTAGAGCTGTCTGCTCCCCTCAAAGGGGATTGAAACCTCAGGTGGGGGATGAGACAGGGCAGCCAAAGCAGGGGAGAAGCTGGGCATGAGTGTTGCTACCCAAGGCAGCATCTCTGTGCCAAGCTGGCGACCTCTCTCCAAGGAATGGGGACCCACAGAGGCCACCCCACACTAGAGCCAGACATTGAACTCAAACTTGGACTCTGCTGACTGGTACCTCAGCTTTGCCAGGGAAATAAGTTTATTGGTACAAAATGGGCATAAACAGCCTCTCTCCTGGTCCTGCAGCGATTCCTAACTTCAAGCCCAGTCCTTTTTCCACAGTGCACTAATCCAAACCCTTCAGGCTGTGCAAAGCTGTGGAACATCTGCCCCTCCTGCACACATTGGCAGCTCCTAACTCTGCTCAAAAAGGTGACCTCCATCTTCAATGTGTGACTTGATTTATTATCTCAACAAGAGGTTCATGTCAGCACTATCTGTTCTCTTTTCCTCATTGGCTGTGCCCTCAATTAGCTTCAGAAGACAATTAGTGCAAGAGACAGTTGGCATCAGCCTCACCAAATTTGAGACACTGATGCCTCATGGGGTCAAGGGGATTGGGACAAAACCCATCCAGTTTGCTTTGGGAGTTTATCACAGGAGCTCAGAGGGCCTGGCTGTGAAAGGAGGGTGGATCACAGCTCAGTGAGGTGCCCCCAAGCAGACCTGGACCTGGCCAGGCCACCAGGGCAGGACACTCACGGCAGTTCTTCTCGTCGCTCATGTCCCCGCAGTCATTGTCGTTGTCACACTGCCAGATGCTGTTGATGCAGTTCCCGTTGGAGCACCTGTACTGGTTGGGCAGGCACGTGTTCTCTGGGGCAGGAGGGACAGCAGAAAGAAGCTGGCATGAGGCTGTGCCTCCAGAAATGGGCCACTCTTGTCCCCGACAGAGGACAGGTCACACCGACCTCTGGGGATGGCAGAGAGCCAGGCAGGATTTACCTTCCTTTGTGCAGGTGCTGTTCTTCATGGCGTAGCCGTGGGGACAGTCACAGCCGAGCTCCCCGCTGGGCAGCACCGTGCTGGCCACGCCCTCGGGGCACCTGCAGCTGCGGCCGTTGTGCGGCCGGGGCAGGCAGAGCAGGCTGCAGGGCCGGGAGATGCAGGCGTTGTGTCCTGGAGAGGGCAGGGACAGGTACGGGGACGGGGACGGGGACAGGGACGGGTCAGGGCCGGGACACGGGGAACAGTGTCACCTGCCAGCCCAGGACAGGTACAGGAGCAACAGTGTCACCTGCCAGCCCAGCAGAGGGACAGGGGGAACAGTGTCACCTGCCAGCCCAGGACAGAGGGACAGGAGTAACAGTGTCACCTGCCAGCCCAGGACAGAGGGACAGGAGTAACAGTGTCACCTGTCGGCCCAGGACAGAGGGACAGGAGCAACAGTGTCACCTGCCAGCCCAGGACAGGTACAGGAGTAACAGTGTCACCTGCCAGCCCAGCACAGAGGGACAGGAGCAACAGTATCACCTGCCAGCCCAGGACAGGTACAGGAGTAACAGTGTCACCTGCCGGCCCAGCACAGAGGGACAGGAGTAACAGTGTCACCTGCCGGCCCAGGACAGGTACAGGAGTAACAGTGTCACCTGCCACCCCAGGACAGAGGGACAGGAGGAACAGTGTCACCTGCCAGCCCAGGACAGAGGGTACAGGAGTAACAGTGTCACCTGCTACCCCAGGACAGAGGGACAGGAGGAACAGTGTCACCTGCCAGCCCAGGACAGAGGGACAGGAGTAACAGTGTCACCTGCTACCCCATGACAGGTACAGGAGTCCCAATGTCACCTGTCAGCCCAGGACAGATATAAGAGTCCCAGTGTCACCTGCCAGCCCAGGACAGAGGCACAGGAGTCCCAGTGTCACCTGCTAGCTCAGGACAGATACAGGAGTCCCAGTGTCACCTGCCAGCCCAGGACAGAGCACAGGAGTCCCAGTGTCACCTGCTTTGGGTTCAGACCCCATCAGGAGCCAGCTCTGCAGGGCTGAGGGCTGAGGTCACCCCTAGGAATGCCCAGAGCCATCTGCTCCACGGAGTCTGAGGGCCTTTAAGGGGGAAAGATTGGTTTGAAGGGACACAACTCATCCAAGTGGTGTTGGAGATCTACCACAGGATGTGAGTTACACCCCCAGAGCACCTCTTGTCCCTCCAGTCTCCTGCAGAGGCTGTAGAGCCCTTCAGTGCTCTGGTACCCATCTGGAAATGGGTATAAACAGCACACAGGGGTCAGCACTGCCTTGTCACAACACACAGAGATGATTAAAGGACCAAGCTGGTGCAGCCCTGAAATCCTGGGGTTTTTAGTCTATACAACACTTTGATGGAAAAGCCAGGATCTGTGACAAACTATGAGGTGAGTGCCCCAGGAGCTCTCTCCCTGGGGAGCATCTCTCCTGGCAGCCAAAAAGCAGAATACACCACTCACTAAACTCATTCCTCATCTCTGTGCCTGGGAGGCTCAAGCCCTGCAGGAATGGGGATATACTCAGGAAATGCAAGCCAGGATGGCCCAGTGGGCTGGGAACCTGTGGAAATGGGGGATGGACACACCTCTAAATCCCAGGGAGTCTGCATGATTACCTGTTGTCTTTCCTCTGTAAAAGATTTTCATATCCATGATCCCATTCAGCCGCCCGACCAAGATCTCCATCCTGGAGCCGCTGGTTTTGGATGCTCTGAAAATACTCAGCTGTGACCAGTCGTTCCAGTAGATTTCATTCTGAAACACAGGCTTGGCTCTTAGTGTGAGGAGAGGCACCACCAGAGCTGTGCTCAGCAGGGCTACCTGCACTAATCACCCTAAATACTGGATATGAGGGGCATGGAGAGTGGAAAGTGTCTCCAACCCAAGGGGAAGAGGAAGAGGAAGGCCTGAGGTGGGATTTGAGCAGGAATGAGTGAGAGAGTGATCTGCTGAGTGGCAAACATTGCAGTGCAGCTGCTTGGGAATGTTGGTCCTGGATTTGACTGCACTTGCCTGCTCTTTTCAGGGATTTGTGGGAATGTGCCAGAAGCAGAAAGAGAGCAAGTGTTGTGCCTGCTCCAAATCACATCCCTATCCTTCAAATTCAGTGTGCTCCTCCAGCACCGACCTCAGAGCCTGCACACCACAAAAAAAACCAACGGGGAAAACAAACCTTAAACACAGCAATGGCATAGGGGTGAGGGAGGCTGTCCAGGATCACAGATCTCTGCATGCCATTGAAATCCACCCTCTCGATCCTGTCCATGTAGGCCTCAGTCCAGTAGATCCAGTGGTCATCCACAGAGATGCCGTTTGGCCACCGCACGCCCTCCGAGACGATGCAGCCGGCCAGCGACCCGTCCATGTCACTCCTGTAGATGCCAGCCCTGGAGTCCCCCCAGTCTGTCCAGAACATCAACCTGGCAGCAGGCAGAGAGGTTACCCCAAATCCACACTGAGCAGCTCGGCAAAAGGAAGCAGGTTAGGAGAGGCAGAGGTTGGAGTGCTTTATGCCCCTTTGCACGCCGTGCCTTTGAACAGGGAGCTCTGCCATTCTGACAAACACCACCAGCACATTTATGAGCAGCACAGAGGCTTTTGAGCTGCAAGCTCTGTGGTGGGAGTGCAGCTGCAGGTTACCTTGTGTAAGAGTCGATCCATGAACTGCTTTGGTTTGTCAGATCTACATTTGCAGCCAAGGCCAAACCCCAGAAAGATGTAGCTCGCATTTGGCTCTTGAATTTGAGCACAGCTCTGTTTCTCATGCATCACTGCAGCTTTCCCCACTGACCAGACCAGTTTTACAGGCAGGAAAAGTTATTTACTAATGGATATGCATGGGTAGGAAGGAATAAACAGTTGGTGAGGGAGCTGGTGCCTTAGCTGGGATGCCGTGGTGACAGTGGGCTCCACAGGGCAGGACTGGGCTGTGCCTGTCCCCAGTTTTACCTCACCAAGCTGTCCTCCCTGAGGAGGAGGTGGTGAAGGAGCAGCAGTTTCCCTTGGGAATAGCAGAGAAATACTTGGGATGGTTTCTTCCTTACCCATCTCGAGGAACCAGAGCCAGGGCTCTGGGTCGCTCCAGTATTGAGGAGTTGAGGACAGTGAGTCTCAGGTCTCCATCTGGATTGGCAACCTAGACCCAAAACCAAGACCAGGACACGTGTGTTTGCTACTGGCACTACTTGAAATGACACAAAAATCTGTGGCAGGCAATTATTGCTCCTCAAGAAAATATGCACTGCCACGGGTGGGCAGAGCTGTACCTCGATTTTGGGAATCCCAGCATTGACCCAGTAAAGCAGCTGGCTGAGAGGTTCAAAAGCCAAAGCTTCCACTGTTTCCAACCCAGTGCTTATGATTATTTCCTGCCCAGAGCTGCCGTTGAGACAGAGACGCTGGGGAAAAAAAATAAAAATAATCAGAATAAAAGACCAGGAACTGTCTCAGCCTGAAGGTCAGGTAACAGACAGATGGAAGGGGAGGAGTACCAGGACAAACATTTGCTTTTCAGGGTGTGGATGCAACACTGGGGTGACAAGGAGGTGATGCTCACCTGGATGATGTCCAGAGTGACATCAGCCCAGTACAGGCAGTTGTGCTCATAGTCAAAATCCAGGGCCACAGCCCCCCTGAGCCCGGCCAGGGGCAGCTCCTCGCTGACACCCGAGGCCAGGTCGTAGCGGTGGATGGAGTAGCGGGTGGCGTAGAGAATGAACTCGTTCTCCTCTGCAACGACAGTGCCTTATTTAGTGGCCGTTCTCGGCTACTCGAGGGGCAAAAAGAAGAAAACATTAGGTGTTTTTCACCCCTGGTTTTAGCACCTCCGGGAGGCAAAGAGCCTTTGTCTCAGCGGGATTAGGTTAATGGGAATGGGGCCGGGCACACACTGTGGGCATTGTCTGGGCCAGGAGAAGGAGGAGGAGGAGGAGGATGAGGTGAAGGAGGCAGGGCAGCAGAACCTGCCCCGACCCCGTTCTTCCCACATTAGTGCTGCCAATGGGAAACAAAATACTGACCACCTCTTCGTCAAAAAAACCCAACAAAAAACCAAAAAAAACAACATTAAAAAGAGTGGGAGTGATGCAACTCTGCAAGTCCTCAGGGCCACCGGCCCCGCAGGAAATATCCCAGAGCGGGTTTTGTTCCCGAATGGAGCCGAATCCAGGTAATGGGATCCTGGGCCAGGACAAAGTCTCCGGAGCATTATCCCACCACCGGTCAAGTCCAATAATGCTATTAATGAGTAGAGCTAATGTCAGTAAGTAACTCTGGCTGTGCATCCTAATGAGATTATACGGAGATATGAAACAGATACTGTACATGAAAGTGTTTCCATGGAGCGAGCCAGCGCGGATCCGAGACATCGCCAGCGCTCTGGGAGCACGGCACTTCAAAGGCCGGCCCGGTGGGGACCGCAGGTTTATTTTGCAATCAGCAGGGCTCTCCTCAGCATGCCCAACACAGCTCTCCAAATAGCTCAAGAGGGCTCAGAGGGGTGAATAACGTGTCAGGAGTGAAGCTGAGTGCAGCGCTGGCAGGAGGCCCAGCACAGGGGATGCTTCCCCGTGCTGCTCCGCACCTGGAATATCTTTGGCGCGCTGAAAAATTTGAGGGCAAGGCAGGGGAAGCTGCTGCTGGTGGTTCTGGCTGCTCTGCTCAGCTCCCCAGCCCTTCCACGAGCCCCTGCCCTGCCTGAGGCTCTGGAGCTGCAGCAATGCTGATCACGCAGCTCGTGACGGCAGATTAAATTAGAGCTGTAATGAGCAGAATGCAAATAACTCTGGCAGCACAGGGGCACGGGACTGCTACAGTGCCTTGTACGTTCAAGAGGAGAAAATAAGGATTGGGGGGCTGAATTGTGGCAGGCAGAGGTGTGAGGGCTGGAGGTCTGCCCTGCTCTGGCCCCAAAGTGCCATCGTTCAGCTGCACACCGTGGCTGGCTCAGAGTGGGACCTTCCCAAGGGGACCTTCCCAAGGATGGGGATCTAATGATCCTTTGATCTAATTCCTGTCTTTCTGGTTGGGTTCGAGCCAGCTACAGCAAGGACATGACCAGGATGAAGGGATTCCTGCCTGCAGCCTGAGGGTTTCAGAGGGCTCTGCACTGTGGGCAGGCGCTGCTGCCGAGCTGAACCCTCACAAGCTCTGGCACAGCACAGGAGAGGGTGATTTGTAACCCACCCAGGCTCCTGTGTCACAGGTTTTGTCTAAGAGCCCTCTGGGACTCCGTGCCTGGTCCCCCAGGCACCAGCCAAAGGTTTTATGAATGGAGCCCTTGTGCCCAGAGCAGATCCTGCACACACTCACCCGCCAGCGGGCACGGCACCAGCTCCCCCTCCAGCCGCGACTCGATGTCTCCACCCGTGCAAGTGTCCCCAGAGATCTTCCTGTAGCTGCAACACACAGAGCCAGGCAGTTTATTCCATGGAAAAACTGTGAGCAAACCACCCTGTGCAGCCAGAACAAGCTGTGGTGTTTAATTGCCACATATGTCCTAATGTGCCATTTGTTTGCTGCCACTCTTGTGGGCTTTGTGGTTGTTTGGGGTTTTTTTTTAATCATCAGTAAGATAAATTCCAGCACTTGGAATATCAGGCTGCCCTCCCAAGCACAGCACATACCCTCGAGTCTTCTTGTAGGTTGAGCCAACAGGGCAAGGGACTGGTGGGTCATAGGGTTTCCCAGCAAACTCAGGGTCAGGCACACAAACCTCTAAGGATAAGTCATCACTCAGTTTGAAGCCAAAATCACTGCAAGGAGAAGAAAGATGTGGGGAGAGACATGGAAAAGCAAAAAATGCAGCCATGTGATACCATGGGTCTATTTTTGCATGGAATTTTTAAGAAGCCAGAGTGACCATTCATTCATTATCAGTATTTAGCTGCACAGAACATCTCCGAGCCAGACAGGATCTTTCAAGAACACTTTGCAAATCAGCTTTGCCAGTGGCTGGGCAGCCTGGGGAAGGCAGAGCTGAGCCAGTGTGCTCTGCAAAGCTGGCTGCAAGCCCCAGTGCTGCTGCTTCGCTGCCTCGGGTCACTGCTCTGTCTCCTGGCTGGTGCTGCGGGTAAAATGGGAGTTACAGAGTGGCTGTTCTTTGGAAAACACTGTGGGAGAGAGAGGTTTTGTCAGTGTGATTCTGTAGGGAGCCCAGAGCTGAATTCTGAGGCAGGATCCCACCAGCCCTGCGCTCAGTCTGCTTGTGCTGAGCCAGACTTGGTTGCAGCATCAGACTGATGTGAGCTCCACTGAAAGCCCAGTCCCTGAAAAGCAGCTCTCTTTCTAACCCCAGACCTTTGCATCAGGTTGCCAGAGCGTGTTTCCTGATCCTGAAAGCTGTGCAGTGTCAGGATTGTGGGAATTGCAGCCAAAGGGCAACAGCAGGGCCAGCTGCACCCCTGTGGCTACAGAATCACAAAGGTTTTTAGTGGATCTCTGTCTGTGATGGGAAATTATCCATTATCGTTTGGAAGGTGATGGATTAACAATACTTCCTTCTTCCTCCTTTCAGAGGCTCCCAAAAGGCTCTAAAGACATTAATTAAGTCTCATGCCCTGTTATTAATGAAAGGATGTTTTCAGTCTGTTTAGTTTCCTCTCTGCTATAAAATGAGGCAGCGACACTCCGAGCTACGTAAATTGGATATTTGTTCACTCAGAGCGATTGGTCACAGACACTTATCTTGGATTTACAATCTAGACTCGAAGAAATTAATTGGTATTTTACCATTCAAAGTCCTCCCTCGTACAAGAGCAGTTGGAGACCATGACAGGCCTGTCAAAATCTTCCCCATTGAAGCAGGTTGCATGAGGAGTCCTCCTTTTGAAAACAGTTTTATGCCCCAGCAAACATTCATTGCCTCGCTCGTCCGAGGGTGACCACAGCTTGTAGTCGTTCTCTGTGCAAGGCACCCCTGAGAGGAGAAACAAGGCTGGGGTGCAGAAAGGTGCAGCTTTCACAGCACCCCAGCTTTAAAGACAGAGATGCTGATGTCCCTGGTGCCCAGGAGTGGCAGGCGAGCTGGCATCCAGCCCCACACCACAGCAATGTCTCTTCTCCCAGGCAGCCACTGACAGAAGGAGAGGACACAGCCTTTAGCTGTGCCACGGGAAGTTTAGGTTGTATATCAGGAAAAAAAAATCTTCACTGAAAGAGTGATTGGAACAGGAATCCCCTGCCCAGGGAGGTGGGAGAGTCACCATCCCTGGAGGTGTTTAAAACAAGACTGGACATGCCTGTCAGTGACATGGTTTGGTTGGTGAGGATGTGTTGGGTCTTTTCCAACCAAAGGTCTTTTCCAGCCTAGTTCATTCTGTGATTTTGTGATTCCCTCCCCTCTCCACCTTCCTCTGGCACAAAATTTGCCCCAGCCCTGTCCCACAGGGAAAGAAAGGCAAGGAGAATTCCAGCTGGGAGCGTGCTGTGACAGGAGGGAACAGGCAGCTCCGTGGCAGTGACAGGGAATCTGAATGAAGTCGTTCTGGTTACCAAACAGAGCTGTTCCCAACAAAATGTCAAGGGAATCAGTGATAAATTTTAGTCAAGCAAATTCCTCTGCTGGGTTTAACTGCGCTTTGATTAAAATGCTGCCTCACAATCAAAGCTGAAATGGGTTATAAAACATTCATAGGCACAAGCCTTCAGAAGGATTTTTTTTTCCCCCTCTCCTTTTCAACAAATTCCTCAGTGAGGAGGGAAGGAATCCAGGGAGAGCACAGGGCACACGAATGCCTTCAGCAGCACATGAGACACTTGGGACAGGGCATGGGGAGATGCCTTCTCTGCTACCTGCAGAGCCACCCCAGAGATGGCTCTGCCACTGTCCCCTTACCCAGCACGTCAGTGGTGTTGATCTGCAGGATCAGCCAGCTGTGGCCATTCTCCTTGTAGGAGCCAAAGATGGTGAAGATGGTGCTCTTCTCACCGGGCTCGGTCAGGAGGCCGTACACAAACACCGGCTTCTCCGAGAACGTGAAGACTTTCCAGGTTTCCCCTTCGTTTGTGCTGTACCTGCACAAAAAAGGAGACTGGGAGAGATGCCAGGGGCATGTCCTGCCTGCTGCAGGGCACTCCCAGCCATCCCCAGCCCCAGCCCCAGAGGCAGTCCCTGTGCCCTGACACTCACTTGAGCTGGTCGGTCTCGGTGCCTTGGGCGATGGCCACCAGAATTCCACCGTGGTCACCCCAGGTGTAGTAGTGGGGTCCAGACAGTGCCTGGAAGAGAGACAGTGCTGAGGGGTGATCAGAGCTGTGCTGAATGAAGGGAAAATGGCTGTGTCAGAAACTCTGCCTGATCCAAGCCAATGCTTCAGCCTTGGCCAAATCAAATATCTGGAGGCACGAGAGATTCAAGCATTTATGGGACACAATCTGCAGATCAGATTAGCCAGCCCATTTCCCCTAAGAGATGTATGTAAGAGCTGCCCTGAGCCCTGGACTCTGCTCCTCCTGTGCTCTGTGCACAGCAAGAATCAGTGGAAGAACTGCCATGACACAAAACCAGAGTCCATCACTCCTCCTCTCATTTGTCACCTCTGTGAGGCTTTCCTGACACCCAGCAGTGACTCGTGGCCTCCCCAGGACTGCAGAGAAGTTACTTCTCAGGCTGTGGAAGGTCTTGTGAATGTTCAGAGAGAAGTGGGGCCATGGCATGCAGAAACAAGCCCTGGAGATCATCCATCCATCCATCCATCCATCCATCCATCCATCCATCCATCCATCCATCCATCCATCCATCCATCCATCCATCCCATGGCAAGCAGCTTGGATTTCATGCTCATTTACACCTCCAGCACACAATCAGCTTTGCTTTCCCATCCAGGGAGCCCAGAGCAGCTCAGGATGAAAACAGGGAGCATGTCCATGCCAGACCCTGCTCACAGGACGTGCTGTCACACTTGGGGACATTCTCACACAGGGCACTGAAAGCATTGTTCCTTTCTCCTCTGGGCTGTGAAATCAGCCTAGTGATCTCAGAGCAGTGAGTCTCCCAGCCTGCTGCTGGCCAGAGCTGAGCAGGAGGAGTTGTGGTGCTGCTCAGCTCCACTGCTGGGTCATTCTGCACCGCTGCTCATGATACAAAGATCAGTCAGGAGCTTGGTGCTGCTGGCTTTGGATCAGCACTTCCTCAGAATGTTTTAACTGCACTCCAAGGCAAACCTGTGCAGCTTTGGCACCTGAAAATCTCTGGTTTTGGATACCCTGCCCCATCTGTCAGCTCCTGCCTGGCAGCAGGGTCCCCACAGCTGCTCTCCAGCTGGGTTTTGGAGCCAGGAGCAGCCTCTGAACCACCTTTGGCATCAGGCAGACCTGTGGCGTGTCCCCAGCACCACTGCAGCTGCCCAGACCTCACTCGCAGGGGGAGAAGGAGGCTGCTCAGTTCCCAGGATTAAATAGCTTGCAGATGTTGGAATACCACATTACACCGGCTGCAGAGTGCACAGGCAGACCACAAACACTGCCACAGACCAGAACATCCACTCAGTAAACAGCAGCAAACTCCCCATAAACCGAGGGCACCATCCCATTTTCTGGAAGGAGCCAGAGCCTCTCCAAACGCTCTCACACTCTCATCTAAAAGACATCAAATGACCTCTGCTGAGGAAGATTCCAGCCAGGTGTAAAGGAAAAATAGAGGAGGGAGCTCTCCTGTGTCTGAATCCACCTTACACCAGAGATTCACCTCCAATCAACTCACACCTGGTCCTTCATCTAAAAACCTTTTTCCCTCATTTTAAGGCATTGAGCACTTTCCAGCCTTTGGATTCATATGAAATCACCTTTAATGTAACTCATCAATATTGCTGCCAAAATTCTTCCTGTTCAAGGTGTAAGAGCAGCCTTACCTCTCTCCACCTTGCTCCAGCACTGCTCGAGACATAAACATTGGTTTTCCTTGCCATGTTCTTGCCAACGGAGCCTGGGAGAATGGGAGAAATCATTCGTCTTGAGGAATGCAAAATGATTGCTTAAAAGGAAGCCAGACACCTCCAAACTATTTTTATCTGTGATTGAGGAGATGATTTTTCACACTATAAATTAATCCCTTCAAAAGCAAATATTTCAAGGACTATTACAAGTTTCAAAAGCAGATGGGGGAAAAACCCATGGCTACAAACATGATTAAACAAAATGTGTGCGTTCTTCAGTAACAGAGCGAGACAAACAGGAATTTCTGAATCTTCAAGAAGCCCTTCACGAGGATCAGGAAAGAGGATCAGAACAGAGCAGGTTTCTCACATCTCTGAGCTGCAGTGAAATGCTCATTCTGTAATTACTGCACGGGGACTGCAGCAGAGAAAGTACAGCAAAATGCACCATTTAATTGCATTTTACTACCTGCTTGTACAAACGAAATACTGCCTGCCAACAACACCCCCCAAGCCAAGGGAAAAGCAGTACCAGTGGCAATGATCAGTCCTGGTGCTGACTCCTTGGAGAGAATGGGCATCCTGCGCAGCTGGAAATTCAGCAACTGGCTCAGGCGCTGGGCCAGGTGGAGAGAGCAGCCCTGGGACAGCTGGGGAAGCAGAACAGTGGATTAACATTGATGTGGCCAGAAATGTGTAATCCATCACCAGCTGCTGCAGCCGGGTGGGGCAGTGACCCTTATCTCCATGGCACATATTATCTGCTAATGGGCCATCTTTAAACCAGCTGGGCAATCATCTTTGTCTTTCCACAACCCATCCTCCCTCCAGGAGATATCTCCTCTTAATGGCCAGTGAGTCCCAGGGCATGACTGATAAAATTACATCATCCCACTGGGAGATGCTCCAGCCAGGGGAGGAGCCAAGCCTTTCCTGCCCAGATAAAAACTGAGATTTTGAACAGCAAGTTATCCATCCTTGCACTGGATTCCAGAGGAAAGCCAGACCTTTCCACATCATCCCTGGAGCTTCAGAGGAAACTGCACCTTCTACAGGAGCACTGCTCCAGCTGAACCACATCTGCCACTGCAGGAGGATGCAGCCACCATTGAATGGGACTGCTGCCAACACCCTGACTGACTGACGGGTGTCAGCTTGGATTCTGACTCTGGCAGGGTTTGGGATTGTTCTTTGTAGTACTGCATTTCTATTTTAATTTTCCTACTAAAGAATTGTTATTCCTAATTCCCCTATCTTTGCCTGAGGGTCCCTTAATTTCAAAATTACAATAGTAATTTGGAGCGGAAGGGGGTTTACATTCTCCATTTCAAAGAGAAGCATTTATTGGCAGACACCTGGCGTTCAAACCAGGACAAACATCCACCCCTCATCCTGTCCAGGCAAGGCAGGATGCCTTTCTGCTTGGGAAGGCAAGGAGGGACTCCTTGGTGGTGGCATTGCTGTTTTTCTGTAGAGTGAAAAGATCTGAGATCGCCAAGCCCATCGCTAACAAACCACATCCCCAAATGCCACTTTTGGGGGTTTTCCTGCTGTCCCACCCCCGCTGTGGTACCTGGCAGTCGATGTGCTCCCCGTAGCGGGTCTGGGCCGGGGGCTGGAGCAGCTCCCAGGTGCCGCCCTTGTCGAAGGTGATGACGGAGCGCATGTTCTCCTCGCTGAAGGAGCCGTTGATCAGCGTGGCGATGTACACGCCCCGCACGCCTTCCACGCGGTGGAAATCCGCAAAGGGCTCGTTGGCAAAGTACCTGTGGGGCCAGTGGAATAGGAAATTGAAGCCTTCCCCCTAAGTCTGGGGATGTGGGGGGTTGTCAGGCAAAGGTAACACGTTGATCCAGCCAAAAATCACAGAGTTTGGTCAATGTTTTCACTTACCAGTGGGTGAGTCCTCTCTTACCTGACCAAGGTGTCGCTGCCAGCTCCCCCTGGGCTGTAGTAGAGCACATTCTCCAGAGACAGGGAGAACTTCAGGCCCTCTGCCTCCGAGATGTAGAGGTTGGTGCGGTTGTTGTCGTGGCTGACACACACGAACACCTGGTCCTCCGAGGCATCAGCAATGTAATATTCCTTTGGGACACAAAGAACAGGCTTCATGTGCATGGTTTACACACAGGCTGGTTAAATTCTCTCTTAGCTTGCTTACAGCTTCTAGTATTTTTTCCACTCAGCAGGTGGAAAATCTTCACTTTGCTTTTCCTGTTGTGTTCCCTTACAGTGATTCCCATCCTCAGCCCTGCAAAGCCCCCTGGAAGCATAATTGGTTGCCAAGCCCCATGTGTGCTGGATCTCTGAGGCTGGGAGTGCACCCCACTGCTCTGCCAAGCACCAAGAATTTGCATCTCATGCCCTTCTTCATCCCCACCAGCCTGGGGACACCACAGCATGTCTGGTCCAAGTATCAGGGACTCTTTGCAAGCCCTGGTGGTGCCCTGGGCTTCCTCAGCCTGTAAGAATTGGATGCTCCAGGTCATGCTAGTTCACCCCACGCCATGGGAAGAGGTGAAGTCCCCAAAAGCAGAGTCAGAGCAGTGGGATCAGCCCCTCTGGTATCTGGGCTTTGCTGCCAGCCCCGATCCCCAGTGACTGTCCATCGTGTAAACCACAAGATATCCCAACATGAGCCTTTGCTCTGCCACCCCCCTAGCAGGGTCATACGAGGTCCCTTGCCACTCCTGCAGCATCTGGAGCTGCTGCTGACAGCACAGGGTGTCCTTGGCAAGGCAGAGAGCTGGGAGGCTGCTCGGGAAGCACCACTTACCTTAATTGGATGCTTGGTAACGAACTGTGCCACCCGCATGGGCTTGCGGTTGAAGGAGACCCAGAGCTGGACCGAGGGTGGCTGTGAGCTGCCAAGCAAACGCTGTGCAGAGCACAGGGACATGTTAGGAGGGGCTCTCACCCCCCAAAATCACCCTCATCTCCTCTGGGATCACCCAGTGCCTGGGACTTCTCCCTCCCTGCATGTGGGCACAGCGTGGCAGCTGGGAGAAATGATCCCCACTCAGGGTTTAAATTGCCACGCCTGGGCTCAGCAAGGAGATAAACTGTCCTTCCTGGTTAGTCAGGTGGGGACACAGAGGTTGGTTTTAATTCCTCCTTTTTCCTCAGAGCACACTGTCCCTTCCTTCCTATTTTTACAGATTTGCGCAAAAACGAAAAGGCGCCGGCGTGAAGCCGAGAAAGTGAAAAAGCTGAGGGCAACCTATTTCATACACGATGCCAATGGTGAGACCTAAACCCAGATCTAGGCTCCAAAAATAAGCGGCCTGGTTTTTTGTTGTTTTTTTCCCCCAGGCTCCGTATCACTAAGCAACCGTGCCTCCCACGGAAAGGAGCAGAAGTCAGAGCCCTGGGCGCTGCTGCCACCCAGCCTGTCCTCTCCACAGCCCCTGCTGTGGCCAGGCTTGGAGGCAAATGCCTCATTCCAGACCTGGGGATGTGATTCCCGAGCGAGGGGTTTGCAGCCAGCCTCCCTCTGTCTCAGTGTTTCCCAGCAGTGCTGTGGAACACGGGTGATTTTATTGATGTTTAGTCATTACAGCTGCAGGAGGAAGCAGAGCGTGTTGCCTGGTGGCCCCTGAGTGCTTCAGAAGCAGAAAAAAGATCTCCAAAGCACCCCCAAATGGAGCCCAAACCCTCCTCATGCTTTCAGGATGCTGTCCCTGAGCTCAGTGGCTGCTCTGCACAGACACAAAGCACCCCCAGTGCTTCACCCTACACCAGCACCAAGCCCTGGATAAAATCTCCTGCAAACCACAGAGCAGGCACAGCGCCAAGGGGCCGGGCCCTGGGAGTTACAGGCTGTACTACCTGCAAGGGACATTTGTGAGAAACTGAAATTGCTCTGCAAATGTTCCCTGCCTCTGTCAGACACTCTGTGGGCTGGAGGTGACACTCTCTGGTTCTGCCAGCAGTCACCCCTAAAGAAGGGGTTCCTTTTTAACCCTTTTAGGGTTAAAAAACCCAAAAAAAAGGTTCCTTCTTAAAACACTCATGGCAGCTGCAGGGGAGAAGTGCATCTTCTGAAAAGAAAGCTGCTCCTTAAATTCTAGAAGGATCAGGAGTTTATCCCTCTGATGCTGTTTCTAATCTAGAAAGGCCCTCAGAGGGAACACAGACACTTTCTTGCTTTCTTTCAGGTTTGTTCGAATTTGTCTGAGAACTGTGAAAACCACCGAGAGGCTGTGGCTGCAGAGGGACCAAAAGATCACTTTTGCTCACCCACATCCTCTTTCCTTAGCAAACCAGACTGAAAATGCAGCTTTCTTTCCAGGCTGGAGCACATTAGGCCGCTTGGACCTGGTCCATGTTTGATGGTAATCTGCTCTGACAAGCGGCAGATTTAACCACCGAGCTGCCGAGCCACGTCCCCCTTCCCCTGCCACCCCCTCCCCACGTCCTTCCTTCCCCTGCCACCCCCTCCCCACGGCCTTCCCGCCATCCTGTGGCTTTTTCCCGTGTCCCAGCCCTCTGCAGCCTGACCTACTTCTGGATTGGGTATGGAAACACTGCTGGCAGCCACTGCTGTGAGCCCACAGTGGGTGGCAGTGCTGGCAGGCTGGGTGACACCTCTGTGACAGGGTCTGGAGGTGCAGCAGGGAGTGGCACCACCCCTGGCTGTGGTTCTGCACCACACCGACCCCTCAGCAGTGAATCCACCCACCACAGACTTGGTTGCAAACATGTATTTGTCCCTGAGCTGGAAATCTTCGACGTCTTCCAGGATGACCTCCTTGTTGTCGCGGCTCTGGAAGAAGTCGGTGCTGCGGATGACGGTGGAGGCCCCCGAGGGCTCGTGCCGCTCGATGTACACCGTGCTGGGCTTGTCGTAGGGCTCAACCCCCCTGCGGAGGACAGAGGGCACGTGGTGGGACTGGAGAAGGCAGCAGGAGCAAGGAGATGTGTTGGGAAGGATGAATCAGGAAAACCTTATAAATATGATTGCCTAGCAAAAGATTTTGAGAATATGGAAAGCACAAGCGAGACTGAAATGAAAGCCATCTTTCAGATACCAAACCTTAGTCATTAAATAACTAGAAGACAATAGGATGGCCGGCCAAAAGTAATCTCCTCTTGATAGAACAATGGTCCAAAGGTCAGAGAAGACCCTGCTAGCTTGGCACAAGGGCTCCAAAGAGTAGTTTTTAGGGTTTAAAGTATAACACATGATGGTAATGTAATGATTCTTATAGGCTGTATGTAAATGCCATAGGATTTGTATCTTGTATTAGATTGGTCAGTGGAAATTAGAATATTCAACATAGAAGAAGATTTATTGTATTGTAAACAGGAAAATCAGTCTCTTACTCTCTTACTTCACTCTCTTACTTCCTTCTCTTACTTTCCTCTCTTACCACTCTCCTACCTCTTAGAACTCTTACTACCCCCAGTCTATTTCTTTTTCTATGAGAAGGGCAGAAAGGAAGCATTGGCCTTCTGCCAATGGGATAGAAACAGAGAGGAAGGGTTAAACTATGGGACATTTACAGGGGTTTTAGGACAAACCATTCCTTATACCTCTTGGATATTGGGTTACAGCACATCCCCACAGTGCAGGGTGAGGAGAGCAGGGGCAGGGCTGGAACACACCCTGGTACCCAGGTTCTTGATTTTCACAGTGCAAGAAATGAGGAGCGAGAGCAGAAAGGAGCTGGGTGCAACACATACCAAGAAAAGGACTTCACGTGCTCCTGAATCATTATCCAGGTCTGGCCAAAGTCATCTGATTTCCAGAGCTGCAACAACAAAGGTGAGAGATGCCAGTGGGACTGGGACACAAACAGACCCAATCCTTCAAGAGACCCAGTATGTCCATCCATGGCTACTCTCATGACTTCTTCTCATGTGGCAGCTCCTGGAACAACAGCAACTTTCCTAACAGAGTAACCCAAACAAAAAAAACCTGTCCTTTAGCCTTCTACAAGGATTTCCCACTGTTTCACCTCCAGGTTTTACTCACTGAATCTATCTGAAGGTGCTGTAACTATTTTCAATCTTTACCCAACAGCTCCAGAGGAAAAAAAAAAAAGTGTTTGTATTCAAGCAGCAATTTGTTATTCAGGACCCAAAGCCAAACCACAGTCCCACAGGAAACACTGCAGAGGTCATCCTGCCTCAGCTGCCAGTGCTCTGTGGTGAGTTATGACCACGATAGTTGGGGTGATGGATGTGGCTGGGAGCAGTGGATGGAGGAAAAAGGAAGAGAAATCAGACAGGCAGCCTGCAGGTATTATATCCTCATTCTCCAGAGGTAAGAACAAGACAGACTGTAGGGAAGGGGGTGTCCTGGCTGATTTGCACAGCTCTGCCTGTGAGATCAGACACCCTGAAGGGCCAAAGCATGAAGCCCTGGCACGAGACACTCAACTGTGGGGGACAAAAAAGGCCACAAGGACATCGCAGCAGGGCAGGGGTGGGATGCTGCTTCCCCACCTGAGCAAAGTGCCCACCTGTTTTTTAGGGTGAGACCTGTCGAAGCCCAGGAGGAGGCTGGGGTTCCTGCTGTGCAGGAGGAGGTCTGCTGCTCTGAAGGGAATGGAGAAGCCTTGGATGGTGTTGCAGAAGTCGGTGGTGATCCACAGGTACGGGGCGAAGGCGTCCACAAAGATATACTGTAGTGGAGGAACAGGGGAGAAGAGGAGGTCAGAGCAGAGCTCAGGCTGGCAGGAATGAAGGTCTGGTTTTCCCTGGTTCATCCCAGGGGAGCCTTTGGGAAGGCAAACTTTGGAGGAGAAGAATTAGGCTGTCCCAGCCTCCCCTCTCCCACACTCTGAGCATCACCAAGCCCTACAAGAAGTGGCACATGCCACCTCTGCCCCAGGGACAGCCCAAGGGTGTCCAGGCTCCCTGGGACAGCAGGGGTAAAGGCCCAGCTGCCACGTTCCCCTCACCCTCTTGTTGTCAGCCGGGCTGTGGTAGAACTGGGCGATGGCCACCTCGCTGCTGTTCCCCCCATCGAAGCTGAACCTCTCCGAAATCTTCTTAAAACTCTTCCCATAGTCATAGGACACATACACCTGCAAAGGAGAAGCCCCACAATGAGGAGCACAAAGTTCTGAGCTCCCTTCTGGCAGATTTGGTGAAAACTCAGAGAACTACAAAGTAGGGAAAGATTTGAGATTTTGCCAACCATGCCTTGAACCCATGGGGCAGCACAGAGGATATTTAATATTTTTGTGCCACTAAACCCAGCTTGTGGGGCTTTTTTGTGTTTCTCAGGACACAAGAGCAAGGCAGGCTGTAGCTCAGCAGCCACCATCACCTTGCCTGGCCCAGAGGCAGAAGGTGCAGCTGGAGAGGGCCAGGGTGTGGTACTTACATCGCTGTTTTTGGGACCCAGCAAGGACAGGCTGTCCCTGGCCAAGGCCACAATCACGTTGCTCTTCTCTCCTGCCCAGTGAACGACCATCTGATTGTGGGAATCATTGAGACTGACCTGCAATGCCAAGGGAAAGGACACCCTGAGTCACAGCCTCACCCACAGGGACAGCAAACCTCCACTCATGCCACCTTTCCTTGGAAACACCAGAATTTGGGAAAACTCATTGAGAGCAGCATCTCTCCTGAACATGTTGGCAGAATGTGCCTAAAAGGGGAATTTTCCCTTTATTCTTCCTCAGACAAACAGGATTCAGGGGATGATGAGAATGAGAACTCAAACCAAGGACTGAGAAGTGTTTTCAAATCCAGGCTGATGAGACCACAGGGAAGCAGAGCCAGGCACTGATCCCTTGAGCAGTGGCAGGACTCGAGGAACTGCCTCGAGCTGTTTCAGGGGAGGTTTAGCTGGAAATCAGGGAAAGGCTCTTTCCCCAGAGAGTGCTGGGCACAGCCCAGGCTCCCCAGGGAATGGGCACAGCCCCAAGAGCTCCAGGAGCGTTTGGACAGCCCAGGGATGCCCAGGGTGAGATTGTTGGGGTGTCTGTGCAGAGCCAAGGGCTCCAGCTGAGGATATTCTGTGATTCCAGCACACACAGAACCATGCACAGCCCTGTCATTCTGGCCTGTGTGTGCTGTGTCTGCCAGCACAGGGCTGGTTTCTATGGGGAAGCTCTGGCAGCAGCAGCTCAGTGGGAGCTGACGGTGCAGGACAAACCCCCGGTGGCTGTCAGCAGCCAGCAGGGACAGCAGGCGTGCTGGAGAGCCGGGGGAGCAGCTCAGCTGGGCTGTGGATGGAGGGAGGGATGCTCCCTGCAGCAGAGGATGTGCGTGCCTGAGCCCTCGCACGCCACAGCTCAGCCCGGGCCTGCTAACCCTGCTCGGGGCTTGGGAAGCTGCAAAAATACAGGGATAAGCCCTGCTTAGGCTGATACCCTGCAGCACTGGCTGGCCCTGGGATCAGCCAGCAGCACTGCCTGCAAGAAGGGGCTGCTTTAACCTCCAGCAAGAGGAACACTGGAAAAACAAGGTCTTTATTCTGGGAGAAGTGGGGGGGAGAGCCAAGGAGAAACCTTCAAATCCTTCTTATGCAACAGGCTCACAAGGAGGGGAAAGAGAACTGACCCCAACCCCTGCAGGGAGCATCCCCCGGGGCTCTGGAGCATCCCCGGGGCTGGAGCATCCCCGGGGCTGGAATCCCCCCAGGGCTCTGGAGCATCCCCGGGGCTGGAGCATCCCCTGGGGCTCTGGAGAATCCCCCAGGGCTCTGGAGCATCCCCGGGGCTCTGGAGCATCCCCCTGGGGCTCTGGACCATCCCCCTGGGGCTCTGGAGCATCCCCGGGGCTGGAGCATCCCCGGGGCTGGAGCATCTCCCGGAGCTGGAATCCTCCGGGGCTCTGGAGCATCCCCCGGGGCTCTGGAGCATCCCCTGGGGCTCTGGAGCATCTCCAGGGCTCTGGACCATCTCCATGGCTCTGGAGCATCCCCCGGGGCTGGAGCATCTCCCAGGGCTCTGGACCATCCCCCCAGGGCTCTGGAGCGTTTCCTGGGGCTCTGGAGCATCCCCCCAGGGCTCTGGAGCATTCCCTGGGGCTCTGGACCATCCCCCCAGGGCTCTGGAGCGTTCCCTGGGGCTCTGGAGCATCCCCTGGGGCTCTGGAGCATTCCCTGGGGCTCTGGACCATCTCCATGGCTCTGGAGCATCCCCCTGGGCTTTGCAGCATCCCCAGCAGGGACCCCCACACCGGGCAAACCCTGCCAGAGCTCCCAGCTATGGATGCAGATTTAGGTCAGGCAGCAGCAGCAGCCACAGGCAGCTGAGCCCTGCATGCCCGCCAGAAGAAGAAAAAAAAATTAAAATATTTTAAAAAAAAATAATTAAAAGGAAGAAACGCTGTTTGAGGATGCAGGGATGCTGCTCACTCAGCCAGCCTCGGGTGTGGAATCACTGTGCTCCCAGCCCCCCTCCCCTGCTCTGGAAGCAGAATAGCCCCGTTTAAATCTCCCACATCTCTGTTGGTTATTTTGGGTGCAGCTTTTTTGGGTGACCAGCTGTGCTCAGGCTGGAGTTGGGCGCTGTTAGAACACAGAACTTGGCCCTTTAGATCCTCTCAGTCCAGAGGGGTTTGTTACTACCTCAGTGTCAATTTTAATAGTACTTCTCTTTTTATTTTTTTTTCCACGAGAAATCCGACCCTTGGAGTTTCAAAAGCAGGAAAACCAGAGGAGACTCCTATCTGCACCTTGATTTAACCTCAGCAGTAAACCTTTGTATCTTTTTTTCTTGTAAGATAAAGCAGACAGCAAGATCCCTTTTTGGAGACTTGAGAAGTGTAGTGAAACCCAAAATCCAGGGGCAACCTGTTTGGGTTCAGGGGAGCCAGCTGAGCTTTGTTAGTCCTGGAGGAGCCAGGTGAGCTCAGGCAGTTGGAGGATGGCAGTCCCTAAATAAAGGCAAACTGGAGCCAGACAAGGTTTGGCTCCTGGCAGGAGGGAGGAGCACTCAGCAGGAAGGTTTGGAGCAGCTGGAGAAGCTCTTACTAGAGGGAGTAAAGCAGGAGAAGGCAGCACAAGGATGCTGTAAGTCTCCCAGGAAGGGTTGTACAGCACTGGGTTGGGTTTGTGAGCCTCAAACTTTTGATTTTTGCTGCCTTGCAGAGCTCTGTGGGGACCCAAGTGGCTCAGGGGAGCACCAAGCAGCTGATGTGCCATTAACCAGATTGGGCTGTGTGGAATAAGGCTGGGGTTGGGGACCCTGCCCTGCTGCTGTGGCACTGTCACACTGTCCCCACCTCCCCTGACAGGGGAACTGGTGTAACCTCTGAACAGGCAGTGACTGGTGCCTAATGGAAACAGCATTTAGCATAAATTCCACTTAATGGGAAAGTGTTTTGGTCTTTGCCAAGTGATTAAGTATATATGAAATATGCATGAAATTCTAATTTCTCCTCCTAATACGTAAAGTGCCAAATGAAGTCCAGGAGGGGAAAAGTGGAGCCAAGACATAGCAGAGGCTGCTTGTAGCTGTAGTTAATGGAGTTAATGTTTCTAACTTTGCTATGTATTTATTTCTTTGTTAACAGCATCTTCCAACAAATGAACGCCCGGCAGGAATGGGATGGGAAGAAGCCCCTGGAGCTGCCATCCGAGAGCAGGTACGAGCTGCAGGGATGCAGCTGGAGCCTGAGAGCTCCAGGCTGGGCTGGCAGAGGGAATGTCTGGAGCTGGGGTGGAAGTGTTTTCCTGCTGAGCCTGGAGAGGTGATGGATGTCAGGAATTGAGGAGACCTGGGTGAGTGCAGTGCTGACTCCATAAACAGCAGCTTCCCTTCCTGTCACATCCCTCTTAGTTGCCTGTGCCCAGACTGGGAGTTTGGAGAAGGATTTTGGTTGTGGAGGTGGCTCACCCCTGGCATGTGACAAACGTGAAAGCCCCTGGCTCCAGCATGGTGCAGGCTGGCCAGGGGATGAGTGACTGGCAGGGACAGCTCTCTGGAGCTGCTCTCCAGCCCTTCCCTCACCAGAGGACTCTAAATCCCATCCCTGGAGCCCCTGCTCTGTGTGGGAAGCATGCAGAAATCCCACTGCTGGCTGTGGTGAGACTTGTAACAGCAGTGACAAGTGACAGGGCAGCATTAGGGGCTGCTCGTGGTGTGCAGGGGGCTTGGGGGCTCGCTCTGTGTGTGTCCCTGGGTTTGCTTTGTTGAGGATTAATGCTCCAGCTCGAGGGCTGGGGCTGCAGCTGCAGCCGGGCGCTCGCGGTTCCTCGGGAGGTGATGCACTGTGACAGCTCAGTGCTGTAAACCTGAGTGCAGGACAAAGATTCCCAGGCTCACTGGGGTGTTTTCCCACCCTCAAAGTGGCCTACAAGCAAATGCAGTTCCTGTGGGATTTCTGGATAGTTAATAAGTCATCACTGCCGTTTGATAAGCAGGGGTGGCGAAGAGCAAGGGTCCTGTGTGGCTGTGAGCAGCTGCTGAAACCATCCAAGTGCTGCCACCAGCTCAGATCAGCTTCAGGGCTGCCAGGACATCTGTGGGAAGGGGAACGGGCTAAACATCTTGTGCCTAGTAGGTGGGAGAATGAGGATGGGGCTGAAGAAGGGGTCAGGGCAAAGAGGACAGCTCAGGGCAGGAAAAGAAAAGGTGCTGTGACCTGCTGCTCCTCACTGCAGCTGGCTGGAAGTGCAGAGGACGGTGCCAGGCCTGCTGTCCCCATCCCTGTCCCCCCGGCAGCCACGCCCCTGCTCCTGCTGGAGCTTCATTACTGCACCTTCTGCCCTGCTCCCAGCATCTGCTCCCAGCCCTGCCACGGGATTTCAGAACACAGCCTGTGCCTGCCGAGGCGCTGCCTGTGGCTTGGACTGGAAATGCCAGCTCTGAAATCATTGATATGAAACACGGGTGACTCATTTCAGAGAGTGCCAGGCCCCGTGTTAATTTAGTTAATACTGGAATCATCTGCTTGCAGGGCTGTTTTCTCTCTGCCACCACCAAGAGAGCTCTCCCTGAGCTGTTGTTTCCAGGAGAATGGACAAAGTAGGGGAGGAAGAGGATTGGGGTCAGGGCAGGAATCCACAAACAATCCCAAAAACAACCTGGGCTCTCCTAAATTGATAGAGGGGCAGGGATGTGATTGGAACAGAGGCTTCCCCAGCAGATTTGGGAAGTGCTGATGAAATTCACTCCCCCATAAGGAAGGAGGAAGGCTGCAGAAGAGGTCCAGAGTGTGCCATGAGCTTGTCATTGCAGCTCTGAAAAGCCTGAGCGATGCCCCTGGCACACCACAGCACTCACAGGATCCGTGAGGAATCTGCTGGAGGGGAAAAACAATGAATAAAACCACAAATACCTCTCCCAGGCACTATGGTGCCAGGAGCAGGAACTGTGTGGCTTCCAGGGATCAAGCTGTGGCAAAAAGCAAATGCCAGGAGCAGGGAAACCTTCTCAGGGTGGCCATGAAAGACCCAGCAATGGGGAGGGTGACCTGCTAACACAAAGAAGGAGGAAAAGGACGCAGCTGGGACACGCTGTCACCACCCAGGGCACCTCCAGAAGGTTAAAGTCTGATCTGGGAAGGCTCTGCCAGGCTGGTAAAGTAGGTCAAAATTAAGTACGGTTCAATTGCGATGCGGCGTGACTGATGTCTGCGCTCCCAGGGCTGGATGGGCTCACCCTGCAGAGCAACCCCTGCCTCCCTGAGAGCAGCAGGGCTCTCTGCCAGCTCTGCACCTTTGGAGAGGAGCTTACCCGAGGTCTCCATCAGCACAGAGGGGTGGGCAGGGTCAAGGTCAAGTGGTGGGCTGATAGGAGGGCAGGTCGCAGTAAATGGCCTGGGGATGGTGAAAACTCAGTGCTTTACTTCAAAGGCAGGGTGGGGTAAATCGTCAGGAAACAGGAAGGTGGTGAGCAATGAAATAGTTCCCCCCAGAAGGGGAAGATGATGTTAGGGCAGGCACTAGCACTGGTTCAGGGGACAGGGAGGCACAGAGGTGACAGCCACACGCAGGTTTTGAGCACAGGGAGAGGCTCAAACCTTGCAGTGACAGCAGAGAGGGGAAGTGGCTGCCACAGAAGCCACCAACCCTCAGAGATGTCTTCTGTCCCAGTGTGGTTTAAGACAAAGATTTCTTGTGAGCTGTGTGCTTTAGGGGGTGGCTTTAGATAAACCCTTTCCAAAGAAGAGGATGGGATGTCTGCAGGTAAATGTTAGATATGCCTTAGCAGTGTCAATGCTCTCACAACTCCCCTCTCCACCTCAGGACCAGCAGACCCAACCTGGGCTCCTGCCCCAGCATTTTTCCCTCTCTGTCTGCCACAGCCATGACACAGCACTGGCTGCACACCCGTCCCCAGCACACACACAGGCAGCCAGAGGGGCTGCTGGTCTCTCCCTGTTTGTTGCAGTCCGTGTGGCTCATGGCTGGTTCACACCCAGCAGCCAGGATTTATGTGGGATGGTGGGGAGGTTCCATGGAAATGGAAAATCCTGGAGCCAGGCCCTGTTTCCAGGTCTGAGCAGGGCTGTGTAGGCAGGAGCACAAAGGTTGTGAGGGGACAGGAGGGTGGGTGGCAGACCAGCCACGGGGCTGGTGGCTGGTGCCAGGAGCAGGAGGGCAGGGTGAGGTGTGGAAGGAGTTCAGGGAGCCCTGCTGGCCCTGAGGATGAAGTTTTCATGCCCTGGGGATGCTTCTCTGCTGTCAAAGTCCTGCTTCAGACAGTCTGTCCATTGTAACCCTCACCAACAATCCCACAGAGGTGAGGGCTGCCCACGGGAACAAAACCTGCTCTGTCTCAGAGCTGACAGCTCCAGAGTCAGGCATTTGGTCTCCTGACTGCTGCTGCTTCAGAGTCAGAAAAAACAAGGAAAAGCCACAGAGGGGGTTAGGCTGCTGGTCCTGTTACTTGGTGATGCTCCTGGGAAGTTTTGCTGCAGCCTGCCCAGCAAGGATGCGATCAGCAGTGAGGGTCCAGATAAAAATCCAAGTAACATCCTGTGCTTGTGCTTGGGTGTCCAAGGCAAGAGGGCTCTGAGCCTGCTCCTGACAGTGCTGAGTAAGCTGTCTTTGGCTCCTGAGGAGCTACACAGGGCTTGGATGTTCTTCCCCCGCTCGGTTCCAGACAGAGCGATGCGTCCCTGCTCTGCTCCCCTGATGAGATCACCCACCCCAGCAGCAAACCCTGCTTTCCCCCGGGCCTGGACTCTCTGCTGTCCCACCAGCCTGCTTCAGGAGCACAGTGGAGAGCCAGGGAAGGGCAGGGAGTTTTGGGGCACGAGCCAGTGCATAGCATATGGCCGAGTGCCCTGCCAAAGGCACGGGATGTGTCCCAGATCAGGGACTGCAGTGACACGGCACAGGGATATCGCTCCAAGCACTGCCCCTCGTGCTGATGGCCCTGAGAGAGGAGTGCTTGGACTGCACGATTTTCTGCTGCTGTTGGAGTGCCAGAGAGCTGGGGGAGGGAGGTCATGGGGATTGTTGGGTGCTTGTGACCAGGCACGAGACCCTGAGCCCGGTGCTGCACAGCTTTTCCAGCTTCCCAGGCATTGGGAACTTGTGTGGTCAGACCTGCAACCCAGCCTAGGACACACAGGCTCCCTCTTGTCCCTTTTACTAAAGCAGAGCTCTGATTTAAAGCACTGTAGCACTTGGGAGAACTCAGAAATGTTGTTTAGTGCCGAGCAACTCTTCCTGGTGACACACTTGGGCTGTAAAATCTGTGTGTCCTGCCCCAAAGCAGAGGAAGGAAGGGGTGCTGTGTGCTCTGCTGCCAATGAGAGCAGCTCCATTCCCCAGGCAAATCCCCTCTGGAAGCTTGAGGCAATGAGAGAAGCCCAAACAGTGACAAACTCTTGAACTCTCACTGCTTCCCATTGATTCTGTCCTGGGTAGTGGCAGGGTTACTGCACCCTCCTGGGTCTGCAGCTCCGTGTGCAGGTGGCAGGGACACAGCAGCTCTCTACCTGGCAGGTGGGCTGGACAGAAGGCACGGGGAGACAGAAGGGAAAGTGCCACCAATGTCTTGCCGTGGATGAGAGACAAGTGTCAGGTTTTCTTCTAAAATGGGGTAGCTGTGTTAGGCTAAAAACAGCCAAACGCTGAGGAGGTAGAGGAGGCGAAGCAGATTTTCAAGGGGAGGAGGAACAGCTTTTGCCTAAACAAGGGAACAGAAGGGCTTTAGGAGCAGCACCAGCCCTGCATGTGCCTCTCCAGCAGCTCCAGGGCCAGCCACCCTGCTCGAGACCAGCTCCTTCTCATCCTACAAGTAGCAAAAAGGGGAAATTATAAAGCACTCGGGGGGAAAGCACTATCCAAGGAGGCAAAGGGAGATGTCACTGAAGGCTCAAAGCCTCTCCTGTCCCTCCGTGGGCTGGTCCCTCCCCATCAGCATTTTGGACACGTGATGGGGACACAGGCAGTGTCAGCAAGGAGGATCAAGTAGGGCAGTGGAGTGTAGACAGCACGTGAGCACATCAAAAATAAAGTAGAACCTCTAAAAGGCTGAAGCTTTCCCTAGCCGAAAATCCAAGTGCCATTTGTCATCAGCACCCAAAAGAAATGGAAAAGAAGGGGTGAGGGGGAGCCTTCACGGTCCTGGCAGCAAAACTTGCCAGGTTTCAGAAATAGCAGTTTCTGTGTTTTCCTGCCATGAACAACTCCGCTCCCTTCTTTTCCAAGGACCGGCGGAGGATCCTTGGACACGCGGGGAGCCCCCCAGGCGGGGAGGGACACCAACAGCCACGTCCTCCCGATGCTCACGGCGAGCATCCCTGCGGGGAATCGCCGTCCCTTCCCCATCCCCATCCCCGGCGCTGGGGCTGCCCGGCCCCAATCCCTGCCGCGTGCCCTTGGCTGCTCCCTCCGGGAGCGCATCTCGCCGGCAGCGAGCCCGCGGCTACCAGCGGGTACCAGGGCGAACGTGACCGCGGCGAGCGAGCGAGCGAGCGAGGCGGCTGCGGGGGATGTGGGCAGAGCCCGGGGCACAGCCGAGATCGGGGCACAGCCGAGATCGGGGCACAGAAGAGCAGCGAGCCCCGCACCGACCCTTCCTTGCCCAAGCGGGACCCGCCGCGACCCCCGGGGAAGGATGGGGAGAGCGCGGTGATGGATGGAGTGTTCTCCAGCGGGGGATGCGGGCAGAGCTCGGGGCACAGCAAAACCCGGGACACAGCAGAGCTCGGGGCACAGCAGAACCCAGGGCACAGCAGAGCGGCGAGCCCCGCACCGACCCTTCCTTCCTTGCCCACCGCGACCCCCGGGGAAGGATGGGGAGAGCGCGGTGATGGATGGAGCGCTCTCCAGGCGGGAATACGGGCTGATCCAGCCGTGTGCCCCCCGCCCCTCGTCACCCCCCGCGGTGCGGGCTCACCTGTCCGTACACCTGGATGGGCTCGGGCGGGCGCGGCGCGGCGCGGCGGCCCCGCGGGGGCTCGGCGGGGGCTGCGGGGGCCGGCGGCGCTCGGAGCAGCAGCGGCGGCGAGCGGGAGCCCGCGGCCGGCGGCAGCGGCAGCAGCAGCAGCGGCAGCAGCGGCAGCAGGCGGCGGGGGAGCGGGCAGGCACGGCCGGCCCCGCCGCAGCTCCGTGTCGCCATGTTCGAGCCGCCGGGGCCGGGCGGAGCGGAGCGGAGCGCAGCGGGGCCGCAGGAGCGGCAGCAGCCGCGCCGCCGCCCGGAGAGAATGTGCATGGGCAGCGCCGCGAGCCCCCCCGCCGCCCCCCGCGGCCGCGGATGCTCGGGCCCCCTCCCCTCTTCTCGCTCTTTGCCTTCCCCTTTTCCCCCTTTCCTCCCTCTCCGTCTTTTCCTCCCTCTGCCGAGGATGCTCGCGTCGCCTAAGTCGCATAAGTTGCGGTTAATTTCTATGGTTCATTTTTGAAGCTCGTCCCCCTCCTCCCTTCTCGCTCTTTTCCTTCCTCTTTTCCTCCTTTCCTCCCTCTCCGTGTTTTTCTCCCCCTGCGGACGATGTTTCCATCGCCTAAGTCGCGTAAGTTGTGGTTAATTTCTGTGGTTCATTTTCTGAAGCTTGGTCCCCCTTCCCCGTGTCTCCTCTCCCTCTCCTTTCCCCTGCCCCTTCTCCTTCTCACTCTCCTTCTCTGGAGGATGCTCTGGTGCCCGTCCGAGATGAAGTGAAATAATAAGTTCAAGATAATTTCTGTGGAATGGAATAAGGAGAAATGAAGCAGGCAGAAATCAAGTTAAAGGAAGAGACAGTGAATGAAAGGAAACTGTGTTGAAGTAAATGAAGCTGTTTAGGAGTTTGTGGAGTGACAGGGCAAAGGGGAAAGGCTTCAAACTGGCAAAGAGTAGGGTTAGATTGGATGTTAGGAAGAAATTCTTCCCTGTGAGGGTGGGGAGGCCCTGGCACAGGGTTCCCAGAGAAGCTGTGGCTGCCCCATCCCTAGAATTGTTGGGTTGGGTTGGCCTTGAAACAACCTGGGACAGTGGAAGGTGTCCCAGCCCATGGCAGGGGGTGAACTGGGTGAGCTTTAAGGTCCTTTCCAACCCAAACCATTCTGGGATTCTATAAAACAAACCCAAATAAAAGCATTGCAGCTGCTTCTCTCTGGGGCAATGAGTGAGGTTTTCCCCAAAAAAAGCCAAACCACTTTTTCCTCACACTTATATCTTGCAGGTGTGTCCACAGCCTGGGATATAGGTCTGAAACAACCCAGGATTATCCAGGTGAGGTTTGATAGAATCACAGTGGTGTGGACCACAAAATCATGCTCAGGTCCTTGCTGCTGAGTGGGATGAAGAGCTGAGTCTGCTTCTGGATGGGAAGGTGAAGGTGGGGATGGATGTCAAGAGAAAAAGGTGCAAAAGGTTTTGTGACAGACTTCCCCCTGGCATGTTTCTGGCAGCCCTCAGCCTTATCTCGATTTCTGCCATCTTTTTACCTGGGCAGAGTTGGGAAGTTGAGCAAGACATGGTGGGAGTGGGAAGTCAGAGACCTGGGGGTCTCTCCAGGGCCTTCTGCCACCTCTCCCACCCATGGCAGGTGGGTTTGAGCTGTGCCCGTGCCCGTGTGCTTCCCACAGAGCACTTGGCATAGTTGACATGCCCATAACTCACAAAGTGCAGGAGATGATGCTTGGTTGGTTATGCAGGGACAGCACAGGACCGATGCCAGTGGCCACAGCTCTGATTTATTGAGGAAGCTGGGCTCCCAGGCATGGGGATTCCCTCTGGTGCTGCTGCTCTGGTCACTGTGCATCCCTTTCAGAGAGCAATTTATCCCCTCCCTGCCTGGGGCTCGTGTGTACCCCTGCTGTTAGAGAGCAGGGCAAGGGGGAGCAAGGATTTGAGGCAGGAGATCCAAATGACACTGGGAGATGACAGGAAAGTTGAGCTGTGCCTGTTGCTCAGCCCCAGCTTGTTTCTCTAAGCCAGAGGTGGTTTTTTAGGCATGATCTTGCTGCTAAGAAATGGCTCAGGCCTCTTGTGTCTCCAAGATACTGAGAATACACTGATGGCTTCCAACCCCTCTGCCTCATATGCACCATTCCAGCATTACCATCAAAGAAAATGGATGTGGCCCAGCAGTGAAGGAATGAGAGGCTATAAATCCCATGGACAGCCCGAAGGCAATCTTGCTCCCCCTCATTCCACTTGCCTTAATAGCAGGAATGTTGTCCAGAGCTTTCCCCGAGGTGCTTTCACCTAGAAACCCAGTTAGTGTATTTCAGTTATCGGGTCAATACAATTATAAGCCCTCCTAATAAAGCTTTTAGAGGTCTTGGCTCACAGTCATGTCCCCCTGGAGGACAGGAGGTCACTGTGGGTATGGGCAGAGTCGCTGAGGGAGTTTTGTTGAGTGGGAATCCCTGCAGCCAGCTGCTCTCTGGGCCAGATGAGAAAGACTCGAAAAGGACCCAGAGGTGAGGAATAGAATAAGAAATAGGAGGAAATGAGGAACTGCCATTGCTGAGGTGCTAAATGGAGGAGAATGGTGTTTGGGGGGGTTTGCTGTCTCTCTTCCAGCCCTTCTTGCAGGGTGCAAAAGGGTCCCTGTCCCCCTGTGAGCTCCCTGTGGAGAGCTTTTGCCTGGAGCTCTTGGGTGGACCCAGCCCTGGTAAAGCTCACAGATGAATGGCTCTTTCTTTGTGCAGGGAAACACACGTTTCCCCTGCCAAGGTATTTTTTGTTTCTCAAAAAGAGACGTAAAGGGGAGAGGGGAATAGTGCAGAGTTTATTTTAAGGTCCATCTGGATTTCATCAGCAGCAAAAGCTGTGAACTCCCAGAGAAAGGTGAGGAGCCCCTGGCCCCCTGGTTTTCCTTCCCCTCTTCCTTGAGCCCTTTCCCTGCCTCAGCTTTAGAGGTCCCAGAGGGTTTGGGGGACTGAGGGGCTGAACAGCCATTCCCCACAAAGCCTCACTGAGAGAGTGAAGCTGCTTAAAGGCACCATTGCTTGTTGCTGGAGTTGGATCAGGGAGCACAACAGGGACTGCCAGGAGCCAAAGACCCATGGCATTGTTCTCAGAGCCTTCCTCAGAGGAGGATGATGGTTGTAGGGCTTCCTGCAGGGCTCAGGGCTGTGTCAGAGGCACCCAATTCACACACCACGGGTCACTTTGTGTGCTGGGGTGTTTCTGAGGAGGATGTTCAGTACACTGCTCTGATGTGTGGGACAGCATCGTGTGGGGGTGACAGGAGGGAAGGAAATGCTCTGTGTGGGGCGGGACAGGGAAGCTGCTGCAGACAAATCAGCAGGAAAGGCTCTGATGTCAGGAGCTGCATGAGGAACGGGGTCATTCCTCACGGAACTGGAGCAGGGACACCCCATGTGTGTGCTCTAAGAGAGGCAGCAGGGCAGAGCCCCACGCTGGGGGAACGAGGAGGAGGAGGAGGAGGAGGAAGGGCATCCACGCAGGTGCAGCTCCAGCCATGGCTGTCGTGAGCAACATCCCCATCTTGTGGCAGCAGCAGCACCAGGGGACCAGGGCCAGGCTGCTGCTCCCCGTGCTCCATGGCCCAAGGCCACCACGGGGATGTGTGCTGTGACACCACCTGCCCCTGCCCAGCACTGGGGTGCTGCACATCCATCCCTGGCAATGTCCTGCAGACACTTGGGAGGGAGCACTGGGCACCAGGAGTGGTGTCATTCCATCCAAGGCTTTACTGCCCTGGGGTCCCTGCCTGTCCCAACGCTGCCGGGATGGGCTGCCCAGGCACTGGGCTCAGCTAAGGGGAGGATGGGCTGATGAGAGTTCTGGGGCTTTTCCCAAGGGTCTCATGTGGATTGGGAATCAGGCTGGCCAAGGACTCTGATGTTGTCACCGTGTTTGATCTGGGCTGTGCCTCGACCTTAGGGCCCAGGTTAATCAGCAAACAGAGGTCAGGAGTCTGTGCATGTGGGGAGAGCGAGCTGGGATGGGCAGGTGAAAAGGTGAAAGCAGGCTGGCTGTGCTGGCAGGACAGGGGACAGGTGTCCCTTGTGCTCACCAAGTACCACAGGTGTGGTGGTGTGGCCCTGGGCGTGCCCTGCCCTGGGGACAGCTGAGACTGGATGAGAGCAGAGGGGCTGTCCCCACAGCAAGGGACTCAAAGCAGGGCCTCCCTCCATGCCCAGTAAGGGCAGCAGGGCTCCAGTGACTGGACACTGGGGGAGCAGGGAAAGGGAAAGCACAGCTGTCACTGTGCAGGGACACAGTTACACCTAAGGAGGTTTGGGGCACTGGAGGTGGCTCTGGCCACTCTGACTGCATCTTGCCCATCTTCTGCTGGTTTGGCCCAAATTTTTTAGCCAGCACAGCACAGATCTGGGACAAGCCCCTCATGGGTTTGCTGCCCCAGGAGACTTTGCATGAGCCAGGGAGAAGGGAGCAAACAGCAGCCAAGTTGGCAATTGAGATTTATTGAACACTCAAAACACCCCAAAGGTGGGATGACCAGATTTCAGCAGGAAAAACACAGCCCTTAAGGGGGGAAGCTGGCCACAAACCCTTGAGTGAGGAGAAGCCCCTGCCCCTCACATCTGGGTGCCTGTTCCTCCTCCCTTCCCCCTCAGTGTTCTCAGGGAGCTCGAGAGACCCACGAGACTCAAAGCACACCTCTGTCCTGCAGGCATGATGTTTCATGGGACATCCCCAGGCAAGAGGAAGGAGGCTGAGTGCAAGAAGTCCCACCAAGGGAGCCATCAGAAGAAGCCACACCACCTCCAAAAGGTAGGGTTTTTTTCCAAAATACAGCTTGTCCTGATGGACACCATGATGGCAGCAAGGAATCATCAACAAAGGAGCGCAGCAGTGGGACAAAGACCCTGCCACGAGTCACGTTAATTTGTGCCAAATCACTGTCCTATTTGTGCCATGTTATTCTTCTTGTACAGCATCAGCACAGCACTAAAGCAGCGCAGGGACCTTAGCAGAGATCCAGGGGGAGCTGGGAGGGGCAGCAGCAGGAAAAGCAGGGCAGATCTGTGGTGTGGAGCTTGCCGGACAGTGCCGTTTTGGGAGCGGGGCAGGTTCGGATGCTCACCAAACATCACCCCACGCTGGTCACGTCATCGGGGACGGGGACTCTTTGTCCGTGGAAAACAGTCTTGGGCGGCTGGTGAGGATCCAGCCAGAGAAGGGACACTCTTGGAGGAAGCCTACTCAGTCTTGGAGGCCGCGGTGCCGTTGGACGCTCCCGGGTTTTTCCTGGAGGCCGCGGTGCCGTTGGACGCTCCCCGCTCCCTCTCCCGCAGCTTGCGCAGGTAGTCGTGGGGGCCTTTGCCCTCGAAGGACGTGGGGCTCTTGTAAGAGCCCCCGATCTTGTCCCAGAGGGTGAAGTACTGCCCGTAGTTGTAGTCGAAGTACAGGTGGTGGTCGGTGTGGTGGGCAGAGCCGTTGATGACGTGCCGCAGCAGCCGCGGCACGCGGTAGTCGCCGTCGTGGATGGAGATGGTCCAGACGTTGACGAAGATGTAGAGGCCCAGGTAGGTGACTTTGTGCAGGGGGAACAGGAAGGGGTACACGTGGTAGGGCAGGCTCTGCATGAAGCCATCCACGGGGTGGAAGGCGTGGCTGGCGAAGGGCGTGGCGATCTTCCACAGGTGGTGGGGCTTGTGGAAGCGCTGTGGGCACAGGGGGCTGTCAGTCAGGGTGGGCTCTTTTAGAGATTCATGGCCCCAAGGGGTGCTGTCACCACCCAAAGTGACAGGGTCCCAAAGGGCTCTCAGCTCCCATCACATGGTGTCACCTTGTTCAGCCATTCCCACCCGAGCATGCATTCTCTGAGAGGAGCAGCCTGGAAATGTCACCAAGACTCTCCTCCAGAGCCCCCTGTCCTGCCCCATACCTTATAGAACAGCTTGTGGTGCAGCCCACGGTGTATCCAGTAGATGCCCATATCAGTGAAGAAGAGGAAGGACAGCATGCTGAGGAAGACACCAGACCAGCCTGGAGGGGGACAGGGTAGTTAGAGGTGACACATGTGGGCATCAGGAGGTTGTGAGGGTCTCCACAATGTCCTCGTGGTGGGACACACGTGTGAGTCATGTCAGGGTCTGCCCCTTTGAAGTGAGAGCGTCAGGCTGTCCCCTGTGAGTCAGGGAAAGTGAGTCAGGTGCTGGGAGCTGTGCCCAGGGAAGGGAAGGATCTCTTTAGTGGAGGGTGGAGTGTGTCAGAGGGGGACACGACCCTGACTGAGGGCCTATGGATGCCTCCCCTAAAGAGAACTTGGGTTTTTGGCTGACAGCTAGGACAGGAGGATTTCTTGGGGTTGTCATTTGGAGAAATGGGAGCTGAGGGAGTGACCCAGGTGGGGACAGGACAGTGCTGTGGCAGGGGGGTGCAGGGAGGTCACTCACCATACGGGGAGTCCTCGATGTTGTCGTAGAGTTTGCTGTAGCCCCGCACCTCGGCGAAGAACAGGGCGACAGTGGGGACGCTGATCCAGGGCAGGGAGCGCACGGCGTAGGCGATCTCCCGGCTCACCTGGTTCTGTGGGGGTGACAAGAGGGGTCAGGGGCACAGGGGACATCTCCTGGCACACCTGGTTCTGTGGGGGTGACAAGAGGGGTCAGGGGCACAGGGGACATCTCCTGGCACACCTGGTTCTGTGGGGGGGGTGACAAGAGGGGTCAGGGGCACAGGGGACATCTCCCTGGCACACCTGGTTCTGTGGGGGTGTGACATGAGGGGTCAGGGGGCACAGGGGACATCTCCCGGCTCACCTGGTTCTGTGGGGGGTGACAAGAGGGGTCAGGGGCACACCTGGCACACCTGGTTCTGTGGGGTGTGACAAGAGGGGTCAGGGGCAAGGGGACATCTCCTGGCACACCTGGTTCTGTGGGGGGTGACAAGAGGGGTCAGGGGCACAGGGGACATCTCCTGGCTCACCTGGTTCTGTGGGGTGTGACATGAGGGGTCAGGGGCACAGGGGACATCTCCTGGCTCACCTGGTTCTGTGGGGGTGACAAGAGGGGTCAGGGGCACACCTGGCACACCTGGTTCTGTGGGGGGTGACAAGAGGGGTCAGGGGCACAGGGGACACCTGAGAGCCCCACTGCCCCTCGTAAGGGCTGGCATCTTGGCCACCCCTTTGTCGTGGCATCTGTGCCATGGTGTGGGACGCAGGCTGCTGCTCATAGGGGACAGCTGTGCCCGGGGCAGGGCTAGGGGGTTGTGCCATTCTGATCAGGGCCAACAGCAGGCTGAGAGGGGTGGATGTGACAGTGGGGACAGCCCGTGCCACAGCAATGACAGGTGACATTTGGAATGGACAAGAGGACGGCGAGGGGGACACTGCCATGCCGTGACACTGACATGTGAGGAGTCAGCAAGGTGCACTCACCTCCAGGAACTGGGGATGCTTTTTGAGCTCGTGGTCGAAGATGAAGTAGTAGCTGAGGGTGCCGAAGAGCAGGTAGAGGGCGAGGGCGCCCAGGTTGGTGATGACAAACAGGCTGAGCAGCTGGCGGCACGGCTCGTCCTCGGGCCACCCCGCCGGGTACACGTAGGGCGTCAGCAGGTGCCGGTCCGCGGCTTCCAGGACCAGATCCATGGTGGCTCCTGCAGGAAAAAGGGTTGGTGTGACTGTCAAAGATGTCCCTCCCCACAGGGAGGGGCACGGGAAATCGGGCTGTGGGCCGGGGAGTGGCAGGGGTGGAATGCTGTCCGTCCGTCTGCATCACCTGAGCTGGGACTGGGAACCAAACCTGGGACACGCGGGCTGTGGAAAGAAGCAGAAGTGGGGACCCGCCTAATTCTGTGCTGCTGCCGTGGGAGGGGGCGCCTGTGACGGGGACACTTGTGACAGGGGACACTTGTGACAGGGGACACTTGTGACAGGGGACGCGGGCTGTGGGTGGCAGCGGCACGGGGTGACAGCGGCATGTGGCTCTGGGGTGCAAAACCCCGTTTGGGGCAGCACGCGGGGCGCCGGGCTCCGTTCCGAGCTCTGCGGGGCGCTCCCCGGGTGGCGGGGGGCGGCCGAGGCGGGTGACAGTGTCCGGGAGCCGCAGGTGGCACGGCCAGCGGCAGGACGCCACCGCGGGCTGCAGGGGACGGGGCGGGCGATGCCGGCGGGGCCCGTGCCGGGGTGTCCCCCCTCCGCGATCCCCATCCCGGAGTCCCCGCACCCCAAAGCCCGCGCCCCGTTACCTGCCCGGGGTCCCGCAGCGGCGCGGCGCGGGGGCGGGGCCGCGCGGTAGCGCCACGTGACGTCACCGGCGGAAGGGCTCGCGCCACCTCGGGCGGTGACGTCAGCGCGTGGAAAGGGGCGGAGTCACGGGCTGGGGGCGTTGTCATTGGCTGGGGCGTGATGGGCGTGGTTCAAACGGGGTGTGGCCGGGATTGGGGCGTGACCTGGACGTGGGCGTGGCTCCGCCATCGCTCCGCGGGCCGTGCGGTGCCTGCGGGCGCTGCCGCGCGGGGAATGTGCCCGATCCCGCCCGTCCCTGCTGTCCCCACTGTCCCCTGCCGTCCCCTACCGTCCCCCACTGTCCCCTGCCGTCCCCCTGCTGTCCCCCTGCCGTCCCCCTGCCGTCCCCCTGCCGTCCCCTGCCGTCCCCCTGCTGTCCCCCGCTGTCCCCTGCCGTCTCCTGCCGTCCCCCACTGTCCCCCTGCCGCGCCGTCCTCGCTGTCGCTGTCACCGTCGCTGTCAACTGCCGTCCCCTGCTGTCTCAAGCTGTCTTGCTGTCTGCCGTCTCCTGCCGTCTCTGTCTGCCGTCCTACCGTCCCCTGCTGCTTGCTGTCTGCTGTCCCCTCTGCGGGTTCGAGGGACCTTTAAGGCCCGTCCGGTTCCACCCTCGCGGGGCGGGGACACCTCCCGCCATCCCAGGCTGCTCCAGCCCCAATGTCCAGCCTGGCCTTGGGCATTCCCAGCTTCTCCTGTGCCTCCCCGCCCTCGCAGACAGTTTGTAATCCTGTTTATTTTAATTACTGATTTTTATTCTATTCCCCCTCGCCCGCAGTTTCCTCTACAACAGCTTTTAGCTCCAGACTCACTTCTTCTCTCCCACTTCAATTTCCCTGAGTTGTGTTTTTCCTTAAGTTTTTCCCTGAGTGAGTTTTTCCCTTGAGTTTTTCCGAGTTCTCCCCTGGGTTCTTCCCTGAATTTCTCCCTGAGTTTTTCCCTGAGTGAGTCTTTCCATGAGTGAGTTTTTCCATGAGTGAGTTTTTCCATGAGTGAGTTTTTCCCTGAGTTCTCCACTGAGTTTTTCCCTGGGTTCTTCCTTGTGTTCTTCCTTGAGTTCTCCCTTGTGTTTCTCCCCGAGTTTTTCCCCGACTTTTTCCCTCAGTTTTTCCCTCAGTTTTTCCTTAAGTTTTTCTCTGAGTTTTTCCGAGTTCTCCCCTGGGTTCTTCCCTGAATTTCTCCCTGAGTTTTTCCTTAAGTTTTTCCCTGAGTGAGTCTTTCCCTGAGTGAGTTTTTCCCTGGGTTCTTCCCTGAGTCTTTCCCTGAGTGAGTCTTTCCCTGAGTGAGTTTTTCCCTGAGTGAGTTTTTCCCTGAGTGAGTTTTTCCCTGAGTTCTCCACCGAGTTTTTCCCTGGGTTCTTCCTTGTGTTCTTCCTTGAGTTCTCCCCGAGTTTTTCCCCGACTTTTTCCCTCAGTTTTTCCTGAAGTTTTTCCTGAAGTTTTTCTCTGAGTGAGTTTTTCCCTGAGTTTTTCCGAGTTCTCCCCTGGGTTCTTCCCTGAATTTCTCCCTGAGTTTTTCCTTAAGTTTTTCCCTGAGTGAGTCTTTCCCTGAGTGAGTTTTTCCCTGAGTTTTTCCGAGTTCTTCCCTGGGTTCTTCCCTGAGTTTTTCCCTGAGTTTTTCCCTGAGTTCTCCACTGAGTTTTTCCCTGGGTTCTTCCTTGTGTTCTTCCTTGAGTTCTCCCTTGTGTTTCTCCCCGAGTTTTTCCCTCAGTTTTTCCTTAAGTTTTTCTCTGAGTGAGTTTTTCCCTGAGTTTTTCCGAGTTCTCCCCTGGGTTCTTCCCTGAGTTTTTCCCTGAGTGAGTTTTTCCCTGAGTGAGTTTTTCCCTGAGTGAATTTTTGAGTTTTTCCCTGAGTGAGTCTTTCCCTGAGTTCTCCACTGAATTTTTCCCTGGGTTCTTCCTTGTGTTCTTCCTTGTGTTCTTCCTTGTGTTTCTCCCCGACTTTTTCCCCGACTTTTTCCCTCAGTTTTTCCTTAAGTTTTTCTCTGAGTGAGTTTTTCCCTGAGTTTTTCCGAGTTCTCCCCTGGGTTCTTCCCTGAATTTCTCCATGAGTTTTTCCTTAAGTTTTTCCCTGAGTGAGTTTTTCCCTGAGTGAGTTTTTCCCTGAGTTTTTCCGAGTTCTCCCCTGGGTTCTTCCCTGAATTTCTCCCTGAGCTTTTTCCCTGAGTGAGTTTTTCCCTGAGTGAATTTTTGAGTTTTTCCCTGAGTTCTCCACTGAGTTTTTCCCTGAGTGAGTTTTTCCCTGGGTTCTTCCTTGAGTTCTCCCTTGTGTTTCTCCCCGAGTTTTTCCCTCAGTTTCCCCCTGAGTTTTCCCCAGGTAATGCAGCTCTTTTCCTCTTTTCAGGTCCCACCTTTCCACCTCTCCAGGGCGTGGGGTGAACACTCCAGCAGAGAAGCACAGCAAGGGCTTTGCTCAAATCATCGTTCCTGCTCGTGTCTCCACCCAAATTCTGGAATTTCCTGCTTGCACAGCACTGGGAATGATTTTACCTGCAAAGATCTGTGACTGTGTTTTCTTGTGAAGTTCTGCTTTAAAAAATCTGGGAGGGAGGGATGAAGGGATTCACCAAAATGTATTTCTGACGTTGCCTCAGCCACCAAAATTTTTCCCAATGTGAGGAAAAATTGTACCCCCCAAGCTTGTTTTTATTAAGATACAGTAAATTCTTTTCATTGTTTTCCCAATAGAACTTTAGGGAAACTTCACAATATAAAAGTGAGTCCAGAAGATTATATTTTGTTGAAGTTATAGGCATTAAAACTGGAATTTTTGGACAGAAACACTGATTTATAAGGAAACTTGAGTCCCATTTGTTATTTACAAGCTGCTGGTGCCATAAATACAGCCAGCCAAGTGTAGGACAGAGACAAGGGAGAAAACAATTTCCAGCAGGGCTTTTTGTCAAGGCAGCTGAATAAAAAAGTTATATCTTGACCTAAAGTAATTTTTACTGGCAAAGCTGTAGTTATTCCTGTAGTAACCATGCTTGTAAATGGAATTTTACCAAAAAAATTCATCACCAAGTCCCTGTAGCCACTTTATTTCAGGAGCAGTACAAACTAATCCAGTTGGCTTTAAACCTTGTGCTGTTTTAAACTCCCTGCAGTGCTTTAAAATCCCCACAAATAAAAAAATAAACCAAAAACCAGAGTGGGTTGGGTAGTGCAGGGACTCTGGGTGGTATTTTAGGATGTTTTTCTGTGATCATCTCTCCAATAGGTTCAGGTCTTTCCTAGATTTGGGGCTCCAGAATATTTCATTTGTTTGATGCACTTTTTATCCATCTGGGATAGATGCAGGATATTGATGTGGAAGGATGATGCAGGAAAAATCCATAATTGCTCAATGAGGAAATTCTGTGCAGAACTTTCATCCCTTCTGGAATCATCTTGATTTAACCATGAGAATAAAATGGATTTGGGCTCAGCTGGGGGAAATATTTGTTAAATAAGTTAAAAATCAGGTTCAGCAGGGAAAAAGTTGCACCTGATTATATTTTCTTAATAAAAATTATTTTAAATCAGGCTTGTTTGCTCTTCTTATTAGAACATAGAGACATTTTTATTGGCTTTGACACAAGTGTGGCTTCCACCAGAATAAATGGGATTTTTAATGGGGTGATGCTCACAAATGTAGGGTGAAAGTCTGAGGCAGAGAATGATATAAATCCTAAACTCAGTGTGGAAAGCTGGATGGATGGAGGCTCTGAGGAGAGCTGAAACCACATCCTTGAATCCCAAAGAAATGGTAAATCCTAAAAAAACCCCCACAAATTCCATTGATAACAGGGATCTCCTATAGAGACAAAATCAGAGGGGGAAGGGAAATGGTAAAAGCCACTAAAATTGGCACAGGTGGAAAAAAACACATTGGGGTGAGATCAAATGATCCAAAGCTGCCCAGGGAGGGAGGAATTGATCCCCAGTGATCAAAAGTAATCCTAAAGTGCTCTGGAGAGAGAAAATTTGAACTCTAATAATCCAAGTGACCTATAGTAACCCCAATGACCTAAAGTAACCCCAAATCTTAATTTCTGACCTGTAGTAGCCCCAAAATGACCTCAAGTAACCCAAAAAGTGACCTAAAGTAACCCAGATTTTTTTTTCTGGAGAAAGCAAGTTTGACCTCAAGTAACCCAATGACCTATGGCAACCCCAAGTTTTAATTTTTGGATATCAAGGAAATGACATAAGGTAACCCCAAACTTTTCTGGACAGAGTGAGTTTGACCTCTGATAGCCCCAATGACCTATAGTAACCCCAAGTCTTTATTTTTGACCTGACATAACCCCAAAATGACCTCAAGTAACCCGAAAATTGACCTATAATAACCCCAAATTTTTCAGGAGAGAGTGAGTTTGAACTCCAGTAACCCAAATGACCTATGGTAACCCCAAATCTGAATGGTTGACCTCTAGAGACCCCAAAATGAACTCAAGTAACCCCAAAGTGACCTGAAGTAACCCAAAAAGTGACCCAAAATTTTCTGGAGTGAGCAGTTTACCTCAAATTAATTTTTGACCTCTAGTAACCCCAAAATTACCTCAAGTAACCCCAAAATGGACCTAAAATGACCACAAAATTTTCTAGACAGAGTGAGTTTGACCTCTAATAACCCAAATGGCGTATAATAACCCCAAATCTTAATTTCTGACCTGTAGTAACCCCAAAATGACCTCAAGTAACCCCAAAATGACCTAGAACAACCCAAAAAGTGACCTAAAATAACCCAAAAAATGACTCAAAATTTTCTGGAGTGAGCAGGTTTACCTCAAATAACCCAGTGACCTAGAGTAAACCCCAAATCTTAATTTTTGACTTTCTAGCAACCCCAATATGAGCTAGAATAACCCCAAAGGTGACTTAAGTAACCCCACAGTGCTCTGGAAAAAGTGAGTTTGAACTTTAATAACCCCAAATGACCGATGGTAACCCCAAAGCTTAATTTTTGACCTGTAATAACCCCAAACTGACCTAAAATAACCACAAAAATGACCTCAAGTAACCCAAAAGTGACCCAAAATTGACCTCTAATAATCCAATGACCTATATTAACCCAAATGACCTATAGTAACCCCAAAGTTTAATTAATTGGGGGTTTCTTGAGGTCAAACTCATTCAGCATAGAACACCTTGGGATTACTTTGCATCATTTTGTGAGTTACTTGGGGTCAGCAATTAAAATTTGGGGTTACTATAGGTCATTTGGGTTATTAGAGGTCAAACTCGCTCTCTCCAGAAAAATTTGGGGTCACTTTAGGTCATTTTGGGGCTACTAGAGGTCAACTATTAAGATTTGGGGTTATTATAGGTTATTGGGGTTACTATAGGTCATTTGAGTTATTAGAGTTCAAACTTTCTCTAGCCACAAAAATTTTGGGGTTACTTTAGGTCAATCTTGGGGTTACCATAGGTCATTTGGGGTTACTAGAGGTCAATAATTAAGATTTGGGGTTACTATGGGTCACTTGGATTATTAGAGGCCAAACTTGTTCTCTCCAGAAAAATTTGGGGTTACTTTAGGTGAATTTTAGAGTTATTTTAGGTCATGTTGGGGTTACTTGAGTTCATTTTGGGGTTGCTAGAGGTCAATCATTAAGGATTGGGGGTTCACCATAAATCATTTGGGTTATTAGAATTCAAGTTTGCTCTCTCCAGAAAATTTTGGGGTTACTTTAGGTCTTTTTTGGGATTACTCGAGGTCATTTTGGGGTTACTTGAGGTCATTTTGGGGTTATTACAGGTCAAAAATTAGGACTTGGGGTTACTATAGGTCATTTGGGTTATTTGAGTCCAAACTCGCTCTGTCCAAATAACTTTGGGGTCAGTTTAGGTCAATTTTGGGCTTACTTTAGGGAATTATGGGGTTACTAGAGGCCAATATTTAAGATTTGGGGTTGCTATAGTTCACTGGGGTTGTTAGAGTTCAAACTCGCTCTGTCCAAAAAAACTTTGGGTTACTTTATGTCAATTTTGGGGTTACTAGAGGTCAACTATTAAGATTTTGGGTTACTATAGGACATTGAGGTTTTAGAGTTCAAACTTGCTCTCCTGAGAAATTTTGGGTTACTTTAGATAGTGTTTGGGGTTACTTTAGGTCAGTTTTGGGGTCAGTGCTGTGGTCATTGCTGTGGTCAGGGCTGTGGTCAGTGCTGTGGTCATTCTGTGATCAGGGCTGTGGTCAGTGCTGTGGTCATTGCTGTGGTCATTCTGTGGTCATTCTGTGGTCATTGCTGTGGTAATTGCTGTGGTCAGGGCTGTGGTCAGGGCTGTGGTCGGGGCTGTGGTCATTCTGTGGTCATTGCTGTGCTGTGGTCATTGCTGTGGTCAGGGCTGTGGTCAGGGCTGTGGTCATTGCTGTGGTCATTGCTGTGGTCATTCTGTGGTCATTCTGTGGTCATTGCTGTGGTCATTGCTGTGGTCATTCTGTGGTCATTCTGTGGTCATTGCTGTGGTCATTCTGTGGTCATTCTGTGGTCATTGCTGTGGTCATTGCTGTGGTCAGTGCTGTGGTCATTGCTGTGGTCATTCTGTGGTCATTGCTGTGGTCATTCTGTGGTCATTCTGTGGTCATTGCTGTGATCATTGCTGTGGTCATTCTGTGGTCATTCTGTGATCATTGCTGTGGTCATTCTGTGGTCAGTGCTGTGGACAGTGCTGTGGTCATTGCTGTGATCATTGCTGTGGTCAGGGCCGTGGTCATTCTGTGGTCATTCTGTGGTCAGTGCTGAGAGAACAAGCAGAGCAGAGTCCATGCCATCCTGGAACCCACCTCTTGAGGAGAGGGAACCAGCTGCCCTCCTGCCCCAGAGCCCAAACCTCCTCTGCTCCTGCTGCCCTACATCCCAGCCCACCATGCTCCAGCCCCAAGCCTGCCCCCCAGCCCCTGCCTGGCGCCCCAAACTCCCTGTCCATCCCTCCCAGGGGCTCTCTGCAGCCCCAGTGTCCTTCCAGGCCTGCTCTGCTCGCCATGCTCTCCCCATCACACAGGACCCGGTGCTTACCAAGGGTTACAACACTTTTTATTCCCACGCAGCCGTTTCACAGAGTACAAACACGAGACAAGACACCAACACAGACAGCCCCCCCACACCCCCAGCACCCCAAGGCTGCTCCCCACTCTTTCACCAGGCACCCCAATGCTGCCCTGCAGACCCCAGCCCTGCTCTGACCCTCAACCCTTGCACACCACACAAACACAGCAGGGAATTTCATCCCTCCTTCCTCTGATATTGTTCCTGCCCACCAGAAAGCACCTCTTTGCAGTTATTGGCACCAGCTTGTCACCACCACAGCACAATGCCAAGATGTGCAGACCCCCGTGGATGAGCTTGGCTCTCTGAACCAAACCTCAGCACCACCTCTGCTCCAGAGGGTCAGAGGCTGACACGGTCCCAAGGTGTCACAACATCCAGTGATGGCAGTGCACTGCTCTGGCCATGACCTGTGCCCCAACACCTGCCTCTGGCCGAGTCTGTGAGCTCACAACACCCTGGTGGCAGCAGGACGGTGGAGACCTGCAGCTGTCCAAGTGAGAGGACAGCACGTGCTCCATCCTGTCCCACACTGCCAACAGTGGTGTGACCCACCTACAGTGCACCCCACAAGGGAGAGCCTGGGGAAAAGCTGCAAAACCCCTCCTTGAGTCCACATCAATGACGGAAAGCTGTAAAAAAACCCCAAACCCAGTCCCACATTGCTGCTGGCAAACATCCTGCTCAGTCCTGCTGTCGCTGCTGCTGTGCCGGCTGCAGGTCACCTTCAGGGCCGGGTCTGTGCCCCACCCCTGCCCAGCTGGCATCCCTCTGCCTCCTGGCAGCGTGGCCGGGTTGGCAGCAGCCTGCCCACGGCAGGGGGGCTGTCTCCTACCCTACAAAGACTCAGGCTGACGCGAGAACAGTTTTTGGCCGGGCGGCGGGGCCGCGCCTACGAGGTCAGGTGCTGCTGAGCTGAGCGCAGCCACAGCCACAGCTGGGCCGCCAGCAGGAGGGTCACTGGGGCACGGCGCTCCCCTGAAGAGCTGGAGGCTGCCAACACAACAAGACCCACGTCAGCTGGGGTTCTCCCAGATGACACTGAAATCAGGCCAGGTGCCCCCCCAAATGCCCGACCTCATTGCTGTCCCCCAGACTCTGCCCGTGGCATTTATCTGCCCTGTACCATGGAGGTACCATCACCTCCCTTGCAGCTGCCAGAACCTGCCAGCAGTGCCCTCACAGCCCTCAGGTGACAGGGACAGTGCTCATCTGGCTCCCTGCCCTCCACACCCCTATTTCTGCAACATACCACACATGCTACCTTCCCCACGCTGCTCACCCCACAGCCCCTCGGTTTGGGGGTGGCACTCCCCTGCTGTGCCCACCCCGAGCCCAGTACTTGCCCCTGCAGCTCTTGCCGTCCCCTTGCAGTGTCCCTGTCACACAGCTGCACAAAGGCCCGTCCGCCCGGCTCGTGCAGATCTGCTCACAGCCTCCGTTGTCCTCGCACCAGTCTGATCCTGGACACAGCAGCAAAGGGGGACACCTGAGCCATGCTCCCACACCCCAAGGCCCTGGTCCTTGGCTGCCATGGGGACAAACCCCCCAGCCTTCCCTGGCTCCCACACTTACGCTTCCTCCTGATAGGTCCCACTGAGAGGATCTGCTCCTTGGACTCCTCAGCAAAGGTGCTGGCCATCCTCGTGTGCTGGGGGCAGTTCTGTTTGGGGATAAACACCACCTCTGTCACCCTCAGCCTCTGCCCAGGCCCCCTCTGTGCCCCTCCAGCTGTCCCAGCTCCCAAAGGGACCCTGCAACCCGGCTCAGAGAGCACAGATACCCGAGGTGACCTGCCCGTGACAGAGCTGGAGGGACACACAACACTCCCATCTCACCCCTACACCTCTGGTCACCTCTCTGGTGCCACATCAGCAGGGCTCACTGCACTCCAGAAGAGCCCTTCAAATCCAGCATCCCCTCCCTCTGCCCTCGCCCCACTCACGATTTTGCAGGAGTATTTCTCCGAGTCGCAGAGGGACACGGCGCAGTGCAGGTGAACCTCATCGTAGTCCCCGATGAACTTGAACACCGTGACGTGGAAGCGACAGGTCAGGGACACCCCGTTCTCCTCTATGCCGATGGTGTTGTCCTTCATGTTTTGGCACCTGTGCAAAGCACTGATGCTCAGCACCACCCTCCTGTGACTGGGACCCTCCCTCAAGGGCGGTTCCTGTCCCCATAAGGCTCCTCACCCCAGGTCCCACAGTGGGGTGTTTAGACCCTATCATGGCTTGTCTGGGCCAGGGTGCTCTGCCTCTGTCACCTCTCTCTGGCATTTCCAACCCTCACAAATGCCTGTGCCATGATCCATACCCCCTGTCTCCTGCACTTAGGTGCTGTCCACAGCATCACTGACACAAGGAGGTGCTTCTCTCTGCACCTGGTGTTCTGTCACATGCAGGGTTTCTGTCTATGTCAGCAGATTAACTCCTGCTCTAACAACACTGCTCCTCACCCTTCCCAGATTTTAATCAACCATTGGCTAAAAGGTCCTTGTCCCAGCTGATGCCAGCACCCTTCCAGCACCAAGAGACACAATGAAAACCAAGGGGGTTCGTGGAGGCTCACCCTCCCTCGATGATGAAGTAGCGCAGTTTGTCGTTGCTGTCCCGCGAGGGGGTGGCGTAGCACTTGTTCAGCATCAGGATCAAGTGGTTGGAGTCGGCCCCCACCACAAAGACCCCCACGTAGAGCACGTCCCGGGTGGTGAGCACCACCTCGCCCTGCCGGTACGGGTGCTTGTAGGACGAGTTCTTGTACAGGGCCATCTTGGTGGTGAAGCTCCCTTCCTGCGTCGGCACCGTCAGGTTAATCACGCTAACGATGGCAAAAAAACTCTGGCTCAGTTGGTGGAAAGGTTTTGAACCCCCAAATTGCAGCCTTGTTTCTGAACCAGCACTGCCTCACCCGTCTGTGTGACAGGTCCTGCTCCTACCTGAGCATTGGCCGCACGACTGAATCCAGGGAGATCTTGATGTCCAGCTCATAGGCACAGGAAAACTCCACGTTGATGGTCCTGTCCCGGGTGATGATGTTGCCCGTGTTGTTGGCACTCTCTATCCACACCGTGTTCTTGTACACTATGTGAGTGCTGTTGGACTGCAGAGGGAACACAGGGCACTGCTTCAGTCCTGCTGTCCCCACTTCCCTCTATATGAGCTGAGTGACAAGGGACCTGCTGCCCCTCCACCTCTGGCCAGAAAGGGCATGGAATGGTGGGGCTTGGAATTCTTATTCTGCAAAACTTTCCTGTGTTCTCCTTGACCCCCAGCCCATTAAAGAACCTCCCGAGCACCACTTGCCATCACTGTCCCACACTCCCAGCGCTGTGTGCCCCACGTCCCAGCTCACCTGCACCAAGTTGCCACAGTTGCCTTTGGTGTTGTTGATCTGGAAGGAGATGAAGTCCTCCCCTTCGATGCCGGGGCACTGGCGGTCGTTGACCCGCACTCCCTCACGCTCAAAGCCCAGCTGGAACAGCTTGCACTTCGAAATGGACACCTCCATTTGGGCAGCCTTGCAGGTCACCTCTGCATCAATGATGTCATGGGTGGCTGGAGGAGAAGATGACACAACTTTAGATCACCACAAATGGCTCCTTGGCACTTCTTTGCCCCACCAGAATTGGGCTGGGATCATCTCCTGTGGTGTGCTCTGTCCATCATACATCCCTGATGCTCAAAGTGCTCCCAAGCCAGAGATGCCCATAATGTGCATCCCAGAAAAGCTGTTCCCTGCTCTGTTCCCCTCCTGAACTGTGCATGGTCAGGGAAACCCACCTTGGCAGAGGTCACAGCCCTCAGCATGTCCCTTCCCAAAGCCCCTGTGGCATAATGGCCCAACATGGAGCTCGGCACTGACCCCACAGCCAGGAGCAGAGGACTCACTGTTCCCATAGGGCGGGGGCTCAATGCAGCCGCACAGCTCCCCGCCGTTGTCCAGCTCGCAGGTGCGGTTGGGGCAGTCGGCGCCCACGCAGGGATCTTCCACCACTCCTGCTAAACAGCACAAGACACAGCACAGACACAACCTTTACCCTCAGACCGTGGGGCAGCCACCTCTAGCCCCTCTCCCCATGGCTCCCCTCAGGCTGAGCAGCCCCATTTCTCTTACAGCAATTCTCCTTCTCGATCCACTCGGTGCCCAGGATGCCGAAGGTGCGGCATGCTTCTCCGTAGGCAGCCAGCGAGCCGCACAGCTGCACCTTCTTGTGGTTGTAGCAGCCATCCAGAAAGCAGGACTCATAAAAGGGCAGTGGGTCCAGGAGGCCGTAGCAGGGCTGGAAGAAGCCTTTCATGTCGGTCAGCTTCAGGCAGTAGCTGTCACTCTGCAGCTCCTGGATCTGGACGTTGTCGCAGGAGGCGGCGTACTGCGAGTACTGCAGCTCGTTGCAGCTGTGGGCACCGGACACGTCGTGGGGGGCTCCTTTCACGGCCAGCCCTGCTCCCATTCCCGCTCCCAGCTGCTGGGAAAGGGCTGTCTGTGCACTCACCTCTTCTGCATGCCGTTGGTTTTCCAGCTCTGTGCCAGCACCACGCTGCTGACGGCCGGCTTGCCCCGCAGCGTGGCGTAGTCGTCGGTGCGGTCGCCGTTGAAGTTGCCGCAGAGGCCGCACACCTTGTTCTGCAGCCGCTCCCCGAGGGTGATTTTGATGACGTTGAAGCCGTTGTAGCGGATCTGGATGTCGGGGCTGGAGTCGATGACCAGGAAGCCCTCCTGGCTGAAGATCTTGGTGGACAGCCCCGTGACAAAGGGGATGCTCACGAGGCTTCCGTTCACCTGGTGAGAGAGCACATGAGCTGATGTCCCTTCCCGTATTCTCCGCCTATGAATGTAGGCATGAGCCACTCGTAAATTATCCCACTGCTGCTGCCCACATCCCAGCTGTGCAAACATCAAGTGTAGTCTGATCCTTGTGAAGCCTGGCCTGGCATCCACTATCCCCTCCCAGCCCCACTCTGGAGGGGCCAGACACCCCAACAAGACCTCACCTTGACAGTGTTCCTGTCACTGATGAGGATCTGCTCCTCGTTGATGTAGAAATACACAGGCGAGATGATGGTGAGGTTGGGCGAGGACCACTTGTCGAAGTTGATGATGAGCTGGAAGGAGAAGTCGGGCAGCTTCTGGCAGATGGTGGAGAGGACGAAGGCGCAGTTGGCGGGGAAGCGGAGGAAGGCGCCGTCGAAGGTGCGGAAGACGCCGCCGCCGGCCGCCAGGCAGAAGGAGCTGCGCGTGCTGAAGCAGCCGCGGACGCCGTTGCGCAGCCCGCACTCCTCGTCGGACTTGCAGTGCCGCGGGTCGCACTGGATCAGGTTGCGCCGGAAGCACCGGCACCGCCGGGTGCAGTCCCCGCTCCAGAACAGCTGCTTGGGCTGGAAGAGCGTCAGGAAAATTAACCCACAAACGCCAGAGGTTTATGTCCAAAAAGGAGCAGAGCAGTCCTTTCTGCTTTATTCCAATAAAGGGAGAGGCCTATGGGGCATTCTCCTGGGATCTCTCCCAATGTTTGGAGGACACAGCCTCCTTTTTATCCCAATTTCCCAGCTGCTTTTCCCTCTCTCTTTCCCCATTGGCTGAGGTACTTGAGAGATACAGACTTCTCAGAACACCTGATACCTGAGATTCCCCTCTAATATAACCCACCCTTTTAATTTTTACTTCTTATAGAATTCATAGCTTTCCCCCATTGCTTATTATATCTTTCAATATCGAATTTCATTTATCAGCAAACCTACAGTTTGTTTGCAAAGGCAAATATATTTTTCCATTCATCAGTCAGTGGAATCCATCCCATTGTTTGTTTTATCTCTTAGTGCTGGTTTTATCTACCAGCAGATTCACAGCTTGTTTGAAAAGACAAATCTGACATTCCTCTCAAGAAGGACCCATCACCAGCTGTCTCCAGCCTCTGAGGATGGCTGGGACAAGGTTTACACCCCTCTGTCAGAGGACTAGCAAGAGGAAAAGGTGCAAAGGACATGCTGGCAGCTTGCACCTACCTTGCAACATCTCTGCTACCCACACTCACGTTTGCACTGCCACCACAACCTCCCTCACCTTTTTGTGCACACACAAAGCCACAGTGCTTAATATCCCCTTGGCCTCTTTCTTGGCCAGCCACCAACCCAACTGCAAGGAAGCCCATATGACAGAATCCTGATACTGGCTCTCCTCATGGAGCAAAGGCACCTTACACAGAACAGTTTCACTGGCACAAAATAGAGCCCACTATGATATGACCAATGCTATCAGCACAGAACTCTGCTGCATCAAACTCCTCAGTGACATCTAGTAGCTACAAAAAAGCAAATTTCATGTGAAAAACTTGAATCTACTATGTGTGAATTCCCAGCACAATGTGATCATACAATACTGGCCTTTGGCACTCATCAAAGAGTCTTCCCAGTCACCATCCTTCTCTCCATCCCACCTCCACCAGCTCCCTCCTGTGCTTGACACCCAGGTCACCTTCATCCAATGACTGCATGATGGGTTTTTTTGGCTACAAAGACTCCCTGTGCAGCACACCATGGAAGGACATCCCTCTCCTCTCTAGCCCTGCTACCAGCCCATCTTTACTGGCATCCCCACTCAAACTCTGCCCAGAAATATCATCCAGAGGCAGGGAGCAGGCCCCAGGAGCTGTGTACCTCGTAGTATTTGCCATCAGAGTAGCAGCCACAGTTGTGGGGCAGGATGCAGCTCTTGCCATTGAGGACATAGCCAGGGTCACACTGGCAGCCCTCCACGCAGTAGTGGCTGCAGTCGCTCTTCAGGCGGATGGCAGCGCATCGGGGCTGGCACAGGGACACGCAGCTCTCGTAGTGGCTGTTGGGGGGACAGCTGACAGCTGAGCAGGGGACAAAACAGACACACATCAGCTCCATGGACACAACCAGCCTGGCTCACACCAGGGACTGATTCAGACCTGTCATGCATGGTGCCAGTCTGCGGCCTCACCACCCCCTGAGAGCAGGGCCCCTGAGCCATGAGCTTGCTTGTTAGAAGGGAAAAACGACACAAATTTAATTTTCAGTCTCGTTAGCAAAGACAATTACTTCCCATCTGATTTGCCAGACAGATTGGCTGCCAGGGATGCGTGCAGTGCCCATCCTCAGGAGCCTGATTGAACAGCACATCGTCATCTTATTGACAAGGGGCTGCAGCTTCATTAGAGCAAACACGCACTGCTGGCATTGAGGCTGACTGATACAATCCCTGGTTAACAGTGGGGGTTGGCTGATGCCTTCCGAGCTTGAGGCTTTCCATTTTCCATCCCTGTCCCTTCTGACCTTGAGACTTCCCCTTTTCCATCTCCTCTCCTGCTGTACCACGTGCAGTTTGGGACAGCTCCAAGAGAATGCAGTGTCCCAGACTTCACCCACCTCACCCAGCAAGCCATTGGCCTGCACCCCAGGAAAAGAACCTGGAGGCAGGGTGGCACTTACAGCATGAGGTGAAGTTCCTCCAGCCAGTGATGGCAATGCCCTGAGTCTGGCACGTGCTGGCGTAGTTCTGCAGCCAGCTGCAGGCCGTCTGCATGGCCCCCCCATCCACGCAGGTGTCAAAGAGACAGTTCTTGTAGAAGAAACCGGGGTTGATCTTGCTGTGGCACTTGGCAAAGACACCGCTTTGGCTGGGGATGAGGCTGCAGAGCTGCTGGGGCTTCCAGAACCCTTCCACCTTGCCGCAGGCCGGGCAGCGGTCGCCGCAGCCCACGCGGCAGAAGGCGTCCCGCCTGGCCCAGCTCTGCACAAAGTCACCGATGCTGCTGGCCGGCGTCCCGCCCGCGGCCACCAGGTCGTCCTCGGGGTTGCCGTTGTAGCGGCCGCAGAGGCCGTAGGTGAGGTTCTGGAAGCCCCGTGGGATGGTGACAGACAGGAAGGTCTTCCAGTCGTACACCACCTTCAGCCCGAAGTCGGTCTCCACCACGATGTGGAAACCGAAGGCGAAGATGTTCACTTTGCCCTGGCCCAGCTTCAGGGGCAGGTAGAGACGCTCGTTGTTGATCTGCGGGGAGGAAGGAAGGCACGCTGTGAGGGGGAATGATGGCAGACACAAACGAATGGGGCTCAGCATTCCCAGAGAAAGGTCCCTGCTGACCTCACCTCCACACACAAATCAAGGCAGCCAAAACAGAAATCCTCTCCAAAAGCTGTGCCTGGCACGAGCCTAAGCATGACCTGATCCCCAGAAAACCTTGCAAGCCATAAGGCCTCATGCCTAGCACTTTGCTCCACAGTTTAGGAGTGTAAGAGTCGGTCCAAAGTGTTTTTGATCTGCCTCATGACCATCATCAGAGACTGAGACCAGGGACACCACCACTCGCTCTGGACCTGAGTTCTGGCCTGGCTGAGGTGGATGCTTGCCCAGGACTGTTTGTAGCTGTGCCTGGTGCTTGCCCAGGACTGTTTGTAGCTGTGCCTGGTGCTGCCACGGCATGCTGCTCTCAGCAGGGTACTGGTTATAGTGCCCTGTTCCAGCACCTGTTTCTTGGAGCAATGATCTCCACATACAATAGTCCATAAATCTCCCCACCTTTTGGCCAGAGGCCACTCGCTTTGGAAAAGGACTATAAAACGTGACTTTGCTAAACAGATTTTGAGATCTCTTTCTCCCCAATGGATCAAAGATGCGTCTATCGTCGGACGACCATGAGGATGTGTCCTGTCTGTTGGTAGCTATATCCCATCCTTTCTCTCTGTCTCTCCCCCCTTTTACTTCGTTTCCTTTACCTCTTTCCCCCTCTCTCTCTCTCTTCTATCTCAAAAACTGAGTTGTTGACATGCAGTAAACTGCTTTACTGCTTTCTGCTGAACAAAACCTGAGTCCCTTGCTGTTCGTCTTTTGCACCCTGGGTCAAACGAACCATCATGACTCCCACTCGGGTTGCACGTATCGTGACAGGGAGTCACACCTCCAGAAATAACCCCAGCCCTCACGGCCCTGCACTCACCAGCACAGTGTATTTGTAGGCACGGTGGATGACGATGTTGTAATTAAAGACTTCCACTTCGACCTGCTTCACCCACAGGGCCAGAGAGGTGTCCCGGTCCTCGTTCTTGGCCGTGACAGTGAATGTTGGGAAGGTGTCCGAGCGCTCCACCCTGGGCCGGGAGATGGTGGTGCACAGCACCAGCTCGCAGCTGCTCTGGAAGTCGAAGGAGTAGCCATCAAAAGTCAGGTAGTGCCCGTAGCCCGAGATGATGCAGGAGGCATCGGTGCGGACGTGGCAGTAGTAGAGGCCGTTCTCCTCCAGGCAGTACTCGTCGTCCTTGCAGGACACGTTCTCGCAGTACACGCTGTTGTCCGAGCCGTTGCAGTAGCACAGGAAGTGGCAGGAGATGTCCATCCAGAAGGTCTGGTTGGTGGCCAGCTGCCGGCCCTCGAAGTTGCAGCCGCACTCGCGCCGGGGGATGCAGCGGGTGCCGCGCAGGGCGAAGCCCTCGTCGCACTGGCAGCCCTCCGAGCAGGTGTCCCTGCACACGGGGCCCGAGGCCAGGCTCTCGCAGGTCTCCACGCAGCTCATGCACTCCTCAAAGTGGCTGTTCTCCGGGCAGGAGAGAGCTGCAGGGTTGGCAAACACACAGCCTGAGCCCCCAGCTCTGACAGCACAGGGTGAGGAATGGGCAAAAGGTAGGTTCAGGGCAAAAGGGGAAACAGTCCCAGCATCTTGTGGCCACTGGCTCATCCCTTAGCAGCCCTTTCTGCCCTCAGCCATCACCCCCCCTCACATCTCAACCCTGTCCTGCCATGTGCCAAACACCTCCTGTTATTTCCCAAACAAGCACCGCCCTGAAACCTCTGAGGCAGGGAAAGGCACAGCCTTCCCTCCATCTACTTCCACACTTGGGATTTTTCACATTTTCTTCTGGATTATGAATGTTCTCTCATCCACACACAGCAAGCTAGAAACCAGTGTTATTCAAATTATCCTCTGGTGGTGGCGTACAACACCACCAGACACCATCTGCAGCTCTAGAATGCTCCTACAGCGCACCATAAAACTTTTGCTGCCTCCTGAAACGCCACCCTGGAACCACTTCCTGGGAAATCTGTCTCTGCTGCCACCAGAAACTACTGCTTGTGATTCCAGCATCTCACACAGAAAGCTGCTCCACCTCTGCACGCCCACAAATCCCCAGCAAAAAGACTCTGCCTGGGTTTGGTGGGTTCCAAACTCCCTTCTCCCCACCCTGGGTGATGAAGAGCTTTGGTGACTCACGGCAGAAGCTGTGGCTCCTCCACTGGCCGATGTCCACGTCAGCGTTCTTGCAGGCGCTGGCGTAGCGCGCCACCGAGTCACACAGCTCCGACACGTTGCCCCCGCTCTGGCACAGGCGGAAGAGGCAGGTCCTGTAGTAGGCTGAGACGTTGACCACGCTGTGGCACTCCAGGAAGGAGCTGTTGGTGGGGTCGTTGATGATGCCGCAGCTGGAGCGGCTCCTGTAGGACTTGAGCAGCTCCGAGTCGTTGTTGCAGGCCATGAGCAGGTCCCCGCACTCGCCGTTGCAGATCTCGTCGAAGGTGGTCCAGCTCTCCAGGAAGAGCTCCAGGTTGTCCGTGAACTTGCCCTTGGGCAGGGAGAACTCGTCGGTGGCGTTGTCGTTGAAGAGGCCGCAGAGGCCCCCAGTGCAGTTGAAGTAGGAGGTGGAGAGGCGGATCTCCACGAGGCCAGAGCTGTAGTAGCTGATGGCCAGGAGCCCCTCAGACTCCATCACGGTGCTGTTGTCAGTCCGGTAGATTTCCAGGCGCCCAGAGGGGTGGAAATATGGCAGCTCCACGTCATAACCATTCACCTACAAGGAACGAGGTGGAGAGGCTTCAGGGAGGGTGAGGTGGCTTTGCCCAAGCACATTAAACACTCCCTGACCCAAAGCCCCCCTTCAAGGCCCAGAGCTTCCTCTGAGGGCATATAGCTGAACCTTTGGGGTTTGCCCCACAAAAAGCAGTGTTTCTTCAAGGAAAAAAGCAAGTTGCAGGAAAAGGAGGAGACAGGAAAGCCTCCCCAGCAAACAGAAGGAACAGTGCTGTGGCAACAACCTCACAGCCACCAAAAGTGCCTCCTCATGATGGTTCAAGTGTCCCTGTGATGTCCACAGCCACAGACCCATAAGCCCTTCTGCACAGGATCACACCACAAGCCACCATCTCCCACCCTGCCCCCGGGCAGCACCTTTACCTTGATGTCTGCCAGTCTGGTGCCTCCAATCTTCACCTCTTGGCCAGCAGCCTGGACCCGCACCATGCGCGGCCCGTTGGGAGCCGAGCCGGCCTTCTTCTGGCTGATGTCCACCTCGATGAAGTCTGGCCTCTCTGGGCAGGTCTTGAGCAGGGTGTAGGACTGTTCCAGCGGGTAGGGGAAGGCGATGCCATCGAAGGTCTGCAGCACCTGCTCCTGCCCCACCAAACACACGGTCTCCCGCTTCGGGTAGCAGCCGCGGTAGCCGTTCTCGATGGTGCAGATCTCTCCCTCGGGGCAGGAGGTGTTGAAGCAAATGGCCTCCCCGCCAGGCTCGCAGTGGCACTGCACGGTGCAGTCTGGGGATGCCCAGAAGGACTCCCCGACGGGGTAGTAGCGGCCGTTCAGGTCACAGCCGCAGCCCTGCACGGGGACGCAGCGGTCGGCGCTGAGGACGTGGCCCTCGGGGCACTCGCAGCCCTCGCTGCAGGGGGACGTGCAGGCCAGCGGGGCTGTGAGGTCTGAGCAGGTGGCAGGGCAGCTGCTGGCACACACCGAGTACTGGCTGAGCTCCGGGCACTGCACGGCCGCCGCTGTGGGCACAGAGGGGTGACAAACAGAAGGGATGTGTCACAGCACAGCTCGGGGATCAGCTGCCACCTTCTCACTGACCACAGCAGGCACAGCACAGAGCGACCCATGAACCCCTCAGTGGTAGGACTGGCCCGTCTATTTCCCACCCAGGCCTCTCTGGCCAGTCCTGGACTTCTCCAAAATAGCCCCAGAGCCACTGAGCTGCCCACAGCTATTTAAGACCATAAGGATGGTGGACTGACCAACCAGCCCCCATTCCACTCCTCTCCTCATGGCAGCTGATGATTTCCAGAGCAATGTGGAGCTCCCACCTCATGCCTGATTTGTGCCACACTTTTGCTGGACCATGGAGAGGGGAGACCAATCAGTTCTCTTCCAACTCTCTCCACTTTGGGCAATTCCCTCCCTTGGATTTCCTCCCCCTCCTGTCACACGGTCCTGGCCACACCGGCAAACCCCTGGCATTGCTCCCCTCCTCTCAAACACTCACCACATCCCGTCTGGCTGCGCCACTCTCCCACCGAGATGCCCAGGGCCTGGCACACGGTGGCATAGGCCTGGATGGCCTGGCACAGCGCGGTGCCGTTGTCCTTGGCGCTGCAGAGGTCGTAGACGCAGCTGTGGATGAAGGCAGTGGGATCCACGACAGAGCCGCACTCCCAGAGGGGCCCCCCGCTCTTGTTGATGAAGCCGCAGAACTCGGGGGTGAAGTACAGAGCCTCGGTGGCGGCGTCGCAGAGGCTGCAGTTCTCCAGGCAGCCCGTGGAGCACCTGCGCTCGGCGTGTGGCACCTGCCAGCTCTCGCCCAGCTCCGGCACGGACGCGGCCACCCTCCCGTCCGAGCGCAGGACGTCGTCCTCGGGGTCTTTGTTGTAATTGCCGCACAGCCCGCACGTGGCGTTGATGTAGGAGCCCGGCACGGACACGGAGGCGTAGTGCTGTCCGTCGTAGGTCACCAGCAGGCCAAAGTCAGTCTCCAGGGCAGTGGACAGGCCGCTCTGGTAGACCTTGATTGCGCCCAGTTCCAAGGAGATGGGCAGGGACACCACCAGGTCGTCCACCTGCGGGGACAACACCCAGCAGCTGAGCCAGCGCGTGGAATAGCAGAGCCCTCGTGCTGGGACACAGACAGGACAGCCCTGCTGTGGGGTCTTGGGGTAGGGACACGCACAGAGGGACAGCCTCTGTAAGCTACAGGCACTTTGTCACCTGTGCCCATTCCCCAGGACACACGAGGCCCAGAAGTGCCATCCTGTAGATGATACAACTGTCCCTGAAAAGGGCCCCTGGGATCTCATGCCCTGAGACAATGAAACTTTTTCTTAGGATGACTCATGTTAGAGAAATGTTCACCCCCCTACTGAAACCCCTGTTATCATTTAGGATTTCTATTGGTTTTTAACTTTACTAGATGATTGGTCTTTTCTCACCTAGAATCTTAAAGTAACTGGATAGTTCTCAACTTATAATTTTACTGGTTAAAATCTCAATCCTCCTAAACCCTATAAAAACACCATCCCACAATCTCCAGGCTGCCAGCACAGTGCTGCTGCCACCTCAGAGGAGCTGACCTGGCAAGCTCTCCCCTTCCAGCAGAGCTCTTACCTTTGCCTTCCCAAAGCTGCCCTTGGGGAGAACAATCTTGTGCGAGTAGACCTCCACAAAAATATCCCTCAGCCAGGAGACGGAGGAGCCGCCTCGGTTCTCATTCTTGGCCTCCACGTTGAAGTAGGGCAGCTGGGAGCCTGGCCAGCACTGCCTGGCGAGGAGGTAGGAGCAGGAACCCTGGAAGTGAAAGAGGAAGCCGTCGAAGGTGTGGTAATGTGGATCTCCGAACACCACGCAGGTGCTGCTCTCCATCGGCACGCACTGGAAGAATTTGCTCTTCGTCTCACACGCCTCGAAGGGGCCACAGGCCATGTCCTGGCAGAGGATCTCATTGTTGAAGTCCAGGCAGCGGCACTTGGTGGTGCAGTTGGCATCATCCCAAAAGATCTCCCCTTGGCGGAGAAACTGTCCTAGAAAGACAGAAAGGGAAAAACCCAAGCTACATCACTTCTTGAAACAGAAACATGCTTTGAGTGCACCTCTGGGGGCTCTGCTGGTCCTGTGATGGAGACCACCACCACCACGTCCTGCTGCTGGGCTTCTCAGCTGCTTTGTGCAAACTCCCAGCAAGAGCTGCTCAGCAAACCCCAAGCTTTGTTTCTAACGTGTGGTGCATCCTCTTCGAGTCCTACCCGTGTCACGAGTCCCTGGAATGCTGCGAGTGCTGTCACAGATCTGGGGTCAGTGCTGTCACATGCAGGCTGGAAAACTTGAAGGTTATTCCACGCATTTTGGACACTCAACACTCTGGCTCTTGTTCAGCACTGCAGGCACAAGAGGCATTTGTGCTGTTTTCCCAATGGAAAAGCCCCATTTGGAGGCAGTTTCCAGCACTTTTGCTGCACTTGCACCATCCTCCAGCTTTGCTGTCATTTCCATGGTTCTCCTGCTCACATAACTCTGCTGGTCAAAAAGTCACTCTGTCATCAGCAGCCCCAGGAGCAATTTACTCCCATTGAGGAAGAGCTCGTAGCAGTTACAGCATCAAAGAGCTGTTGATAAGCAACTTCCACCCCACACAGGAGCGCCGGCAGAGCGCTGAGTGATCGCACAGCCCCAGACGGAGCAGACGTGTTACACCACCAGAGAGGGAGCGGCTGTGCCTGGTGAGAGACAGGAGAGGCAGGGAGGAGGCTGGAGAACAGGGGTGGCAAGTCCTTGTGAGAGTTCCTCTCCCCTCCATCTGGCCATTTTTCACACTCCTCCGGCGCGTGGCTTCTGCCGTGCACTGCCTGAGTTTACCTCTCCTAAACTTTTTGTTCTCTTCCCTGCCTCCTACAAAAAAAAGCCATTTTCTGCTTCCCCGCAACAAATGTCTCCTCTTGGCAAGGCCCACGCTGCAACCATCCTGGTGTGGGGAATTTGGGAGAGGGGTGACACTCGGATCCAAACACCTCGTGCTGCATCTCCTCTCGTGGAGGGCAATCAGCCATTCACCATGAAATTTTAATCCAGTGGCAGGATGTATTCTCACTCCTCTTGTCACCTGCAGAGCTCAGACTGGTTTCCAGCTTCTCTGCAAAGTCCAGTCTTTCTTCCTGAGATCAGCAGCTGGAAAAAGCTGGAGCAGCTGGACCCAGAATTTTGCTGGTGCTGCAATAGCCTTGGAATCTCGTGGACCTTCAGTAGTCAAGAAGAAGCCACATGTCTCCAGTGTCTGTCAGCAAATGACAATCCTCTCTTGATGGAAAGACTCCTGGAGCACAGTGGGTGCTCCTGACAGTTTTATTTGTCAAACAGGAATGCAATAATCTTTCAGCAGCAGAGTCCCTGTGCAGCCAGTGTGTGCATCGATTAATCCCTTCATGGCCCGCACGGTCAGTGACAGGCACAGACTCTGGAACTGGTGCAGACACGTGGCATTTGTCCTGCCTGCAAAACCTGCTGTTCCTCCTGCACAAACAAGGGAAATGGTACCATGAGATCAGCTTCCCTAATTTATGGGCTGGAGGAAATTGCTGTCCCCAGATCTTTCCTGTTGCCACCAATTATCGCAGGAACTCTGAGATGTGCAAGGACTGAGCCCTCTCTTGTGCTCCTGTCCCTGCAGCTGCAGCTCATGGGGATGCCCTGGCAAAAGCACAAATCATGCAGCACCCCAACAGCATCACCTTCTGCTACACTGCACCCCAAATCTGGGGACAAGCAGTGCCATTTCTCCCTTACCTCTCAGGCTGCAGCCGTTGGCCGGGTCTATTTCTCTGCCATCTATTTTGAAAGCCCAGCGCCCAGGGATATTTACATTGGTTGTTTCCTCAATATTGACAATGTCTGGGGTTCTGGAGCCTGGGATGCTGAAAAAGTTGGTGAGATTTCCACCATTGAAGCCAGCCTAAACCAGAAAGAGAGCAAATTCCATCACCTTTCTTGACAATGGGAAAGTGATGCTGCATTTGCTAATCCTCAGCTTCCCTGAATGCATCTTCTTTATTTTTAACAGCTCTTTCTGGAGATTTCTGTTTTCAGGTTGTAAAAATTTCTGTTTTCAGGTAGTCTGGATGTGAATGAAAAGCTAAACAGGCACTACAAACAGCAGGGATGCATATTCACAGATTTATGTTTGTATAGATACATATGTATGTATGAATTGTGAATGTGTGAATTGAGTGGCCAAAATAAAGTGGGGGAGCAATGCAGGGAGAGAGAAAGTGAAGCAGCAATGTGGGGATAGAGGATTCCTGCATTCCTTCTGCAGAAATGTCCCCTTCCTCAGGCTGAGGCATTGGCTGTGGCACTGCTGCCACCACCAAATTTTGGAGTTCTCATCCCACCGTGCCCAGAAGTTCAGTGCAAGGCCATTTCTAGGGTCGCTGAGGGACTCAGTGGACACTTTGGAAAAGCCACAGGGAGTCATCCAAGAGCTCAGCAGGGAGGGGGATGCAGGAGCAAGAGCCTCACCTGTGCCATCACCCCGCCGAGCCCAGTGAGGGGGTCCCCTCCGCTGGCCGTGCCCGTGGTCCAGCTGATCTCGTGGTAGTTGAACAAGGCAAAGGATGACACCCCGTCCGTGATCAGGACAGCCTGGAATGTGTTCACCTGTGGAAAGCCACGGGCACAATCCCAGGTGATTCTGCTTCTCTCCTGCCCTTCTGCCACACTGATGTCTGGCCCGTGAAAGCAGAAGTGGAATGAGAGCCAAAATATTTTTGTTCTTGCTGCCACAGCTCCAGCAGCTCCCATTCCTGCTCCTTCCTCCACCTGGGAGCAAGTGAAGACCATCTCTGATCCAAGGGAGCACCAATAGATGGCAGCATGAGAATAAGCTCACAGGGAAGGAGCAGCAGGCAGGATTTTGTGATCTGTTGTTATCTCCCATTACCCTGTTTAGCTTTATTCCTGCATTATCTTTCCCAGTTCCCTTCCACACTCATATCCTACAGCTGCTGAGGGTGGATTACATCCAAGCCAGCCATGTATATCCTGCACTTTGCTGGCTGCCAAATCCCCTCCCGACCTGCGAAATCCTCTGCTCGTGTTCTTCCTTTCACTTGAAATGACTCTGCATTTCCAGCCCCACAAACCCCAGGCACATTCCAGCCAGGATCCAGGTGCAAGAGCCCACCTTCCCTTTTAGGACAGTGCAGAAAGACAGAAGCAGCTCCTTCCCTTGAGACATCCCCTGAATCCCTGCAGATCCAGTAGCAGAGCTCGTCACTGGGAACTCAGTCACTTCTCTCAGCTCACTGCCTTTTCCTGCCCTTCCCATCCCTGCCCTGGACCATGCCATGAAAACAGCTCCTCCTGCCTCTGAGCAAGCAGGATTTTAGCCAGGCTCAAAGCATGGCTGCCTCTCTTTTAATCACTCCAGAGTAACAGTTTGAGCCTGGCTACTTGGGCACTGCACACTGGGGAGGAAACCACAGCTCCAGGAACAATTCCCAGTGATTGGGAAAGCCCATGGTTCAAACCATCTCCCACTGGGAGGCACCAGGGGCTTCCTGAGCACTGCAAGCTGGTGGCTGCTGGAGGGAGAGGAGGGCTGGGGGTCACTCTCCATCCCCTTGGAGCAAACCCACTGGCTCTGAGGATGTCTCAGAGGAGAGCCCAGGGCTGCTCTGCTGCCTGCACACCACAGGGGATGTCACTTACAAGGAAATGAACTCTCCAACACGGAGGTGAAGCAGCTCTGGGAGCTGTCAGGTCATAGAGAGAGAGGTGTGGGCAGAGCTGCCTCTCAGCAGCTGCAAATGGCACAGTTCACACCAGGGCAAACAGCTAAAGCAGAGCTGCTTCCAGAGCTCATCCTTTCCCTGGGATTCTTTCTCCGAGTCGTGGTTTCCTCTTTCTCACCTTTGCCAAGTCTCTTGCCGTGCTGGGAGATCACAAACACATCACACATAAAGGCAGTGGCACTTGGAGAGGGCCACAACAGCTTTCCCACACAGCAACAAACCCTGCTCTGCTCAGGAGCCCCTCTGGGAGGGGGCAGGAGGTGAATCTTACACCTGGCTCTCCTCATGAAGAACACTTCCATCCACCCCCAAAATTCCCCTCTTTGGATCTCCTGGCCATGGAGCACCCTCTCTGTCCAACCAGGCCCTCAGAAAATGAACCTGTTTGCTCAGGTGACACCTCCAGGCAGCAACTGCAGCGTCCCTGAGGCCACATTCCCAAATTTCCTGCAGCTTTTCTGCATTGCGATGGAATTCCTGCTGAAGTTGCATGGTGCTGTTCCTTGTGCCAGCCCCGAGCCCTGGCTGCTGCTGAGCAGGAAGGCTGCTCGATAGCAAAATAAATTGCATTGTGTTGCAAATGTAATTCTTCAGGCAATACATGAATCTCTATATTGCTTGCTGTCTGCAAATATATATAGATATATATGAATATATATATGTGGGGTTTTTCTGCAAGTGCTGCCAGGACTGGCAAAAAATATGCATCAAATCTCAAAGCTTCTCTAACAAATGGAAAAGAGCTGAAGTGTTTATCAGAGCCAGCTCCTCGAGACAGGAGAAGCTGGGATTTGGCACTCACAGCACACAGGCTAATCCTGAACAATCCAGACAAGAGCTGGGATTCCTCATTTACTATTCAAGAATGGGTTGGATGAGGCTTGGGGCAGCCTGGTCTTGAGGAAGGTGTCCCTGCCCATGGCAGGGGGTGGAATGAAGTGATCTTTTCCAACTCAAACCACTCTGATTTTATCTCCAAGCTCCAGCACAGGCCCTCCCAACAGTCCAGCAGGGACCTCCCGACATCAGCTGCAGTCACAGCTCACAAATTCACCAGATATTTAAAAGCTGTCCATGCCCTGACTAAGATCCTGCTGCCATCCCCCTCCTGTGAGATAGAGCTCACACATTTATGGCCATGTGACATGGCCAAGTCATTAGTGTGACTCTGAGCAGCGTGATCAGTCTTCCATGCAGGCAGGGAGTTGCCATCAGAAACATCTGAATTTGTATGCAAGAAATGCATGATGATCAAGCAAAAAAATCCTAATTGGTGTCAGAGCCTTGCTTAGATCCTACAAACACTGGGGAGGAGATGATTTCCCTGGAGATCCTATAGCAGAGAGTGAGGCTCCTACTGGCTCCCAGGGGAGATAATGAAAGGACCATGGTGCTCCTCTGCCCAGGAGGGAACTGGGGAGCAGGAACACAAAGTGTCTCACTCAGTTTCACACACCCAATGATGGATGCGTGATAATTGATAAAAAATTTGTGTTAATCATAAAAGTAGTGAGGTTTTATAAACCAGAATATTTAGGTCTGAAATGAAACATGACACTAAAGAAAGGAAAATATATGATTAAATCATTTTGTTCTGAATCCCCCTGTTATGAATATTATGTTTTCTAAGTAAGTTGTATCTACTGACAGCTTGCAAAACAAGGCTTTCACACAGCCCAACAGATTCTGCCAAAATCAGGTTTCCTGCCTTTGTGTAATCAATTGCAGCCTATCCCTAAGACCAGACTTCCCAACTTCTGCCATTCCTTATCTACCAAGACAGATGGTTAGCTATGGGACTTGACAAATTTTCTAGAGACCCACATCGTCCAGCGACCCCACGGACCAGCACTGCTTACCTGGCAGAATTATGGCAGCAAAAAAAAAAAAACAATTATTGATGACTACAAGGGAACCATGCTATAAAAGGGAGCTGCAAACCAAAGTTTGGAGGAGAGTGGAGTGGGATCCCCAGCGCTGCTTGCTCTGTCTATATAAAATAAAACAATCTAAATTTTGCTGAATACCGAGATTTGGTTTCTCACTGATAACAGATGGGTGGGACAAGACACGAAACGCCCCCAGGAGCAGCCGCTCACCGGCGTGGTGCTGCTGCCCCCGTAGAAGGTCACCTCCTCCCAGGTGACGATGAAGAGCCAGCGGGCAGAGAAGGAGGCCATGTCCCCGAAGTGCCTGCGGACGTCGCGGGACGCCCTGAGCAGCAGCTCTGGCTCCGTGCTCTCCCGGTAGAAGATCTCGCCGCGGATGCCGTTGTGCACGTCGGCCCAGAAGGGCGCCACGAAGGCGCGGCCGTCGGTCAGCGGGAACGCCTCGGGCGTGAACTGGCTGACCAGCGCGTTGAAGGAGATCACGCCGTTGTTGTTGACCTGCGTGGAGACCCCCGCTTTGTCTGAGCCAACGTGGTACAGAATAAACCAGGATAAACCAGGATAAACCAGAATAAACCAGGATAAACCAGAATAAACCAGAATAAACCAGGATAAACCAGCACAAACCAGGATAAACCAGGATAAACCAGGATAAACCAGGACAAACCAGGATAAGCCAGGATAAACCAGGATAAACCAGAATAAACCAGGATAAACCAGCACAAACCAGAATAAACCAGGATAAACCAGAATAAACCTGGATAAACCAGGATAAACCAGAAAAAAACAGGATAAACCAGGATAAACCAGCACAAACCAGGATAAACCAGGATAAACCAGAATAAACCAGGATAAACTAGGATAAACCAGGATAAACCAGAATAAACCAGGATAAACCAGGATAAACCAGGATAAATCAGGATAAACCAGCACAAACCAGGATAAACCAGAATAAACCAGAATAAAACAGAATAAACCAGGATAAACCAGAATAAACCAGAATAAACCAGGATAAACCAGGATAAATCAGGATAAACCAGAATAAACCAGAATAAACCAGAATAAAACAGGATAAACCAGGATAAACCAGCACAAACCAGGATAAACCAGAATAAACCAGGATAAACCAGGATAAACCAGAATAAACCAGGATAAACCAGAATAAACCAGGATAAACCAAGATAAACCAGAATAAACCAGAATAAACCAGAATAAACCAGAATAAACCAGAATAAACCAGGATAAACCAGAATAAACCAGAATAAACCAGGATAAAACAGGATAAACCAGGATAAACCAGCACAAACCAGAATAAACCAGCACAAACCAGCACAGAGCTGCTGGTTTGTCAGTGTCCTGGTTTGTCACTGTCCTGGTTTAGGGTAAAACTCCCGGTGCTCCCCCAGGTTTTCAGTCTAAAGAAGGTTTGAGTAATTCTAAGAAAAAGGGAAAAGAACGGTCCAGGGAACTTTCTTTCACCTAGCCAGGAAAAACTAATTAAAAAGCAAAATAACTCTTTCTGTCCTGCTGCCCACTGCAGACAGCATGGTCTGTGTGAAGAATGAGGGGCAGCAAGTGCTGTCTCTGATAAGAAACTTTGCACTTTTTCTTTCTTTTACTCCTGGAACCAGTCTTAAAGTTGCAGAACTCAATATTTAACACTAACAGAACAGATGATTAGGGGATATAAGCATCGTGAAGTCACTTTAAGACAGGAAATGTGGGGAGAGAGGATTTGGGTTAATACCAGACAGAGGGTGACAGCCCGACCATCTGGGCACAGATTCAGCTTCATCCTACCCATGGTGGGCAAGAGTTGGGGAAGGAAGTCCCAAAAGCAGGACAAAACCCTGAAAAATCTTCAAAATAGGGTTCTACAGGAGTGGCACCCATCAGAGCAGGCTGGCACCCAAATCTACTGAGACCTTGAGCTCCTGGGGTTACTCAGGTTTTGGAGAGCAGCTCTGCAGCACTGGATGTGGCTGATGGTGACACAGGTGGCAGCATGGAAGAAATTGCCTTTGGCTTTGTCATCTGTGACAGATCCTGGGGCTCCCCAAGAGCAGGGAGGTGCCACCTCAGCCTCCCCAGAGTTTGCTGAAGATGCTCCCCAAAACAACATTTTTGCAAAGAGTGGACAACAAATGGCACTGCTGCCCTGGATGCTGGAATCCCCCCCACACAAGGGTTTGGAATGGGATTCTGCTTCCCCAGAAGCCCTGCCCTGGTGTACCCCTTGGCCAGGATTTTGCTGTGCCATTACCTGGGAGCAGCAGCAGCCTGTCCTTGTCTGAACCCCCCCCAAAACTGTTGTCCTTTTTCCCCCCTGCAGGTCCTGCATGTTCTCATTTCTTGTCATGGAGCTGGAATAATGTCCCTTGTGTCAAGCCCTTCGCTTTGCTGTGCCATTTAATCACCCACAAGGAAAATTTATTGCCTTTTAGATTCCTTTCCTATGAACATTATCCCATTAAATATACCTTTGACTTTCTTAATCATAAAACCTATCAGTTCATGAAATCTAAGAACTTGTCAGGTAGCTGCTAATAAATCTTCCAATTCCTGATGACAGGCAGAGCGTGTTTAAAATGCAGCCAATAATGGCAAGGAAAAGGATGAAGGGAAGATCTGCTTTCTCCACTTACATAAATGCTTCTGTAGGGGACTCCAAAAAAGATGAATGGCACAGAGATCTTGATTTCAGGTGAGCTCCCATCATCGACTTTGGGGGTTTTGGTGTCATTCTGCCAGAATGGATACAGGCTTGCCATGGTGTGAGCTGGAAGGAGAGGGAGAAGAGTCCTGAGGGCAGTGTCAGGACAGTCCTGATTTCAAAGAGGCCACAAAGACAGCACCAAACCCCAACCTCAGCAGTCAGAGCGTGCTTGAAGCCAGGGCAGAGCTGCTGGTAGGACAGGCTCATGAGAAAAGCATCATCCAGGTCAGTCAGGGCACAGCAGAGTGACCCCAGGATGCAGCACAGCTGCAGCTGTTCCTCACTGGGACTGTGACCAAGCCAAACCCCTCAGTCCTGGCTCCACACCAGCACAGCAGGTCCGTGCCCTGCTCCAGGACTGGCTGTTCCACACTGTGAGGGGCTCAGGGGAGCAAGCAGCACCAATCCCACCCCCAGAGCCACGTTCCTGGCAGTGCCCACCTTCCTCCTCCTCCTCCTCCTCCCCTGCCAGGGCTCCTGGCACAGGTCACAGCAGAGGGGTCACGACAGCTCCCACATTTCCCAGCAAAATTAAGTTTCCTGCTAAAAGGCACTGCCAGAGAACATAATCATCTCTCCCAAAAGTACTTCAGAAGATGGTTTTGACACATTTCAGCCTGCTGCTTTTTTAACCAGCCTAAAATCCATCAGCTTGAGGCACAAGAAGCCACTTCTGCCCCCAGGGCACACATCCCTTCTTGTCCCAGCCAGACTTCGGCTGTCATTTCATGTCCTGTTCCTCCAGTCAGCTCCTCACAGAGCAAACAGGAATTTTTCTGGGTTTGCCTCCCCCTTTTCTCCACTTTGATGTAGGAAAGCCTCATGACATTCAATCTGGGATGACAGAGCCCCCGGGCCTGGAACAATCCCAGCTCTGTTCACCTGGCTTCAGGACAGGCTTTCATTTCCTGAGCCCTGTCCTGAGCTCTTGGGGGCTCCAGCTGAGGCCAGGCTGATCTGTGTTCCCCTGGTCAGGGGAGGGACACTCCTGGTGCTCAGCCCTGAGGAAGCAGAGTCACTGACTGACCCTTCACAGGCTCCAAATCTCCCTTGGAGAAGGGAGATAAGGGGAAATCTGGCCCACCCCTCTGGCATCCTGATTTCCTAAGACACTTGTGTGCCCTGTTGGATATAAAGGGAGGTGGCATTGATGGTGTCCAAGCCACAGCCCTGTTTCCACAGACATATCCAAAGTGCCACAGCAAAATTCCTCCTGCCAGGCAGTAATATAAATCATTTCACAGCTGTTACACACCTGATGAGTTATCACAGCCAAGGCACAGCTACAAGACATGGATTTTATTCCTTTTTTAAACAGGAGGCTCAGCAGACATTCCTCAATTCTTCTTTAGCTCTACCACTGCCACACTACCATACCTGCTCAGCAGCCCTAACACAGACACTTTCCAAACTCCTGCTTCCTCTGGAAGGCTCCAGGTGCACACACAGTCATATAAATTATAAACACAAGCAGCCCTTAGGATTCTCAGTCCTTCCCTCCCCATGGGGAACACTCAGTTCACCCTGGGTGTTGTTCTTGCTCTAGCCAAGGAGCTGGGGGTGTTCCCCAAACCCTCTGGGGTTATTTCCCAAGCTCTCTGGGGTTATTTCCCAAACCCTCTGGGGTCACTCCCCAATCCCTCTGGGGTCTCTGGGCACAGCCCAGCTGGGGAATGTTTTCCTGCTGGGACATACTCACCTCGCTGCCGTGCTGTTATCACCAAAAGGGCCACCCAGGCTCCCAGAAATGATCTCTTGTTCATCCTACAGGAAGGAGACAAAGCCAGCCATGCATCACATTGGAAGAAAAATACATCCTTGAGGTGGTTCCTGAGCTGTTTGACTGCTGCTGACTCTTGGAGGTTTCAGACTGGAGGTCCCTCTCCTGCCAGGGAGCCCTGAAATGCCTGTCCCATGAATTGGTGTAAGGAGATTTCCCTGGTGGTAACAGGGAAAGGAAAAGCTTCTCCACTGCCAAAGGAAGCCCAGAAACACCTGAGACAGCTCATTTCATGTTTGGAAACTGTGATCAGCCACAGCTCTCCGTGGACTCCTTATTCTCCTGAGTGTTCAGGAGCAATTCCTGATTGTTAGTGCAGGGATGGCCACTCCTGGCTGATCCCAGGGGCAGCAGCCCTGCTCCAAGCAGCAGAGCTGTGCTGTGTTCTCATGGTCCAGGGGCTCCAGCTTCAGCTAATCCTCTGCCCTGGCTGCCACAACCATCACTCAGGGGTTGGATGAGCATGGAAGGAGCACAAACACTTCCACAGCTGGGCAGCTCCTCGTGCAGGAATCAATGAGAGACAGAATATAGATACAAAATGAAAGAGAAATCCTGTGCCAGCTCTAATTCCTCCTGTGCCTAATACAATTTGTTACTCGTTATTAAACCAATAGAAAATACTGCTAAAACACCTGCTTTGATTTCTGTGCCGTCGATTGCACTCGTTCTGCACGGGCACGGCTCAGGGAGAGCTCCCAGCAAGGTCTGGAGTTCTCCCAGGGCTTTGGGAAGGGATGTGGCAGCTTCCCACACCCAGTGTGTGCATTGTGTACAGCCTGGGTGCCAACAGCAGCCTCCCCACCTTCCCAGCCTTAAAAATCTCCCCAAAACCCCAGAGTCTCTTTGTGTTCTCCCCATGGATCTGTTTATAGAAAAAGTGGATCAACACATCCAACTCCTTCTAATGACACAGAGCTCAGGATTACAGGGGGAAAATCCCATCATTTATCCCACATCACTCCCTCCTGACTCCCATCACTGGGAAAGTTTGGAACACAGAAGAAGCAAAGTTCTTTTGCTTACATCAATGCAACCACATTCTCCACAGGGAAAAGTTCATTCCACCGAGGAGAAGATTTAGCACATTCCTTGTCTTGGAAAGGTGAAATGAGAGTGACAGAATTTTGTATAGATTGTAAATCTGAGTCTCATTAGCAGAGAGCAGCAGAGAGTGACCAGTGGGGACTATGGCAGTGCAAGGACAAGAGCAAAGCAGGACAGACAGCAAAGAACACGCTGTTGAACACATCCCATCCAAAACTACAAATTTTTAGGTATGGAAAAAAATCACCAACCTGTTTCATAGGCTAGAGGAGCAATCAGGTCTGAAATTTTAGACCAGTCTTGGTAGAGCAGGGCAAAATCCTATGTCAATGGAGAATGCATGCCCGTCCTCCCGTGCCAATTATTGCTGATGACTGAAACGATGCCTCAGTCCTTTGCTCTCCCAATTGAAAACTCCGTTTTCCTCAACCCTCTTCCAGGGCTGGAGCAGTGTTGAGTTGCAATCACAACTGTTGTTCCTCTGTTGGTAACCAGCAGGCTAATCTGGAGATCAGATTCTGGCCTGGAGAGGGAGAGAAGCCTCTTTCTTCCCCAAAAGCTCACCCCCTTCAGGTGGATTCAGATGGAAATGCCACAGAGCTGGGCTCGCAGCTCTGCTGCTCAGGGAACAGAAAACCCAACCCTCAGAAGAACTGAGCCCCTTCCTCCTTTGTGTAAAGGGGAAAAAAAGCCCATCTATATAAAGTTACAGGATTAGCATTAAACAGTGCTGGGCTTAAAGCGCCGCTCAAAGGCACTGCCCGGAGCTTTCAGTGGAGCTGCTTTGCCATCCAAGTCCTGCTCCTACAGGTGGAAAAGGAAAAACTCACCCAGTCCAGGCCCAGAGCTTTCCTTGCTGCTCCCATTTCCACCCTCTCTGGAAGGTGCTCGTGGGGACTCACTGGGGGACTGCTGTGAGTGTTCTTATCATTTCCACTCGTACAAACTGCAGGGATTTCCCCTGCCTCTGGCACCTGGGCTGCACACAGCCCTACATTTGAGTCCAACCTGTACCCCAAAAAAGATTTCAACTGCTTTCAGTCGGTTCATATCCATGTTGGATGAGAGGGAGAGCTGGAACAGCAGCTGAGGAGTGAAGGGTCCAGCAGCAGAGCCATGTCAGAGCTGATTTTTCAGCCTGTAGCAAGGCTCAGGTCAGAGAGGCACTGCTCCAACCCCAGCTGGGGAAAACAGCCTGAGCTTGGCTGATTTTCCCTTCTGACATTTTGGGTGGGGGCTTTTTATTCCCTGTTTTCCCTGTTAGGAGGTCTTAATTCCTCTTGTCCTCCCCACCCTTTGTCAGGAACAGAGAGGAATGCCAGAGCCACACGAAGAAGCCCAGACTATTTGCCCTGGGTGCTCCTGGCAGTGTGTTCAGCAAGTTTCCCCCAAAAGCTGTCTCTTACCTCTGCAGTCTCTTTTAGCACGTCAGGGCACCAGGCAGCTCGCTGCCTCCACAGCAAATCCCAGAATCTGCTTTCCCTCCATGCTCCCAGCATGGCCTTGCAAGCAGGAATCTTTCATTTTTAAATTTATTTTTACCCTTTTCTAAGCCAACAGCTATTTTAGGAGGGCAGGGGGATATCAGCACTGACTGATATTCCAGGGGCAGATTACTTCCAGCCTGTACCCTGGCTCTTCCCTTCCCTCCCATACATTTTAAACACAACCAGTTCCAGGAAAATCAATTGACTCTCCTTGTTCTGTTTTGTAACACAGAAAACTGGTGAAAATGGGTTTCCCTCTGCTCCTTTGTCAGTTTAATATTCTGGTCCTGTTTGTCCTGGGCAAGTGAACACTGATGAAGTTTGATTAGGTCTCACTGTCTCTTTGGGGAAGACTTTGTCTTGCAGCCTCTCTGCTTTTGGCAGGGGATGTTTTCATCATGCAATGCTGAACACATCGGAGCTGAACAACAAAACACTTCTTCTTTCTTTTTTTCCTTAATTCTTCTAGCAGGAAACTTCATACCATGCCTTACCTCAAGGAAAAAACAAACATTCGAAGGTGCTACAAGGGCTTCTGTGGCTGTTTGACCTTGGCCTTGTCTCATTCCCATCTCAAGGACCTGGCACAGCCCAAGGAAGATGCCCAGCAATGGATTTGCCCAGGAACTGTTTCCCATCTAGAGGGGCATCTCTCTCCTCATTTGGTGCAGGCCATGAGGGTGAAATTTGTTTTAACCTCAAGGCCAGTCCCTCTAAGAGTGAGCTCAAGCTTTATTCCTCCCCTGGAAGTGGGAATGAGTCCCAGTCATGGGGAAATACAATCCAGAAGAGGAATAGATCTTCCAGCTCTGTGACTTATCCTTTTGACAGGTGGCACCTTGCACAGGTGAGGTGGCTGTGCCCAAGCTCATGGACAGACAACAAAACCATCAGCAGGACAAAAAAATCCCGGCAGTTTTCACTCACACCTTTGGGGTGACAACAGGGAACATTTTTGTTTCAGGGGACACAAAAGTGCAAAGCACAGGACACCAAGGGTTTTGTGTAAAAACTTACATAAGTTTATTGAACTGATCCAAACCAATGACCTATTTTGGCCTGAATTCCACCGCTAAGTCTGCGAGCAAACCAAAGGCAAATCGTGGGAGTGGGAGGTGTATCCCCGGGGAGAGAGATCAGAATAAAAATCCAGATGGACTTACAGTTCTTCTCCTTTGAAATTACATATGGATGCAACATTAACAGGGAGCAAGAATAGATCTTCATGTTTGAATTATATCTGAAGTTTCCAGGAACTGCAGAAAAGCAATCACAGAGGCAAAGGCTCGAGAAGGCTGAAGCCCCTCTAACGTTGCTCTGGGGAAGGCATCTCTCTGCTGCCTACAAAAGTGCCACATCCAAACGAGGGAGGCACAGCTGCCAAGAATATTTCAGCCTCTGGGCTGCTGTAAGCACCTCGTTTGCATTCTCAAATCTTGCACTCCAGTAGAACCTACTGAATGTCACCAGCGAGGAGGCAGAGCCGCTGCGGCGCCTCCGTCGCATTCCAGACCCGAGGAGAGGCACAGGGAGAGCCTGTCCCCAGCAGCACTTCCTCCAAGCCACCACAGGTCACACCTGCTCCCAGCATGCCTGCAGCTCCCAAAAAACGAGGTGCAAATCCCATCTGGGGAGCAGAGCACAGCCAGCACTCTGTGCATATTCATAACAGCGCCCTTTACACGATCTGCCCGAAACATCTGGCCAAAACCATGGATATTCAACAGGAACATATCCAAACATATCCCAACCCACAGCAGCACAGCACTGAACTCACACAGAGCTGTGTGACACTCAGCTGCCACCCAGGCCCTCGTGCAGCAGGTGCTCTGCTGTGCAGGCTGCCCGTGGCTGACTTTTATGCATGAACTAGCAGGAACAACACAACAGCTCTGAACAGAAGCAGCCCTTGGATGGAAGGACACACAAGCCAGGGAAGCTTGCAAATCTATTTGGTTTTCTCTAGGGGATGTGACAGACCCAGGGACCTTTAGCTGAAGCAGGCACATGCTGGCAAAGCCTGGACACGGCCCCTCCTGACATGGCAGAGGTTTAAATTAAACCCTCCTGCCACATCTGCTCCCAAACCTCCTCTCCCACTCAGAACCTTCTCCTTTTCCCAAGACAGGGTCCCCTGTTGGTGGCACACACGAGACCTTTCCCCACAAGGTAATATGATTTGGGGTATTTTGCCACATCCTGGTGTGCATTTGGTCCCACTTCCCACAGCTCAACATCTGCACACACAAACTCTCTGGGTTTCGGGGGTGAGTCCTCCCTGGGAAGCCAACCAAGAGTCTTGGTTCCTACCCCATGACTGCTCCACTATCTGCACACGAGGTGAATGCCTTCAGAAAAACCCTCCCCTGGAGCAGTGGCAGGGTGGTGATTTCATACCTGAACAGACCAGGGGAGCAGGTTTGGGTGTCAGCACCAATTCCTCAGCACCTGTTAAGCTTCTGTGTTTCTTTTTCCACCTTCCAGTTCCCACCAGGTCTATCACAAATAAAATCAGAATTTACTGCCAGTTCTGAGCTGGTGACTGATCCCTCCATGGACAGCCCAATTTTTAGTGGGCAAACAAACTTAAAAGCACGTACTTGTCTCTTCTTTATCATCCCATTCCACTCTTTAATGGCCATTGTTTATTCCCTTCTCTGAAAGCCAGACACTTAATTGTGCTGAGGAAGTTGGTCAAGAGTTACAGCATCTCATTAATAGCAGGTACAATGCCATAAATACACCACAGAGGCAACTGCTGCTCTGGAGAATCAGGTCAGAGATACTTTTGCATCCCCACAGGTTGCTTGCCTCAGACCCTGCAGCCACTCAGGGATAAACTACTTACACTGGAGGTCAAGGGCTGAAATAGGCTTCTAATATTAAACAACCATATCTTCATAAAACTTTGCTTTATAACAAAATATCTTATTAACCACAACTTTTCCTATTGGTAGGTATGTATATATCATACAGAAGTGTTGGCTTAAGGGTTCTGCTATCAGGCAGAGAATTATTTTCACTGCCCCAATGGAAAATACATCTTCAGTAAAGCTCTAGCTTATGAAAGCATCATTTTATGTTACACTGCCACTATCTCCCTGCTGTTTAGTTTACAGGTACCATGGATCTATGGAAAGTCTATGCTACCTATGGAAAATCTTGCTCCCTTCCCTATTGCTCATCTCAATGGGGCCAAGAAATTGCTATTTTTGGCAGGGGGATGAGGCACAAATTAGTGACTTGTTTTAAATCCTCCCGTTTCAACCCTTGCTTTGGATAAGGAACTAATCCCCTCTGAACAATCCCCACATCCTAAACCTGAAGACTATGAGATAATAATACTTCATCCCCTCCCCAATGATCCCACCCCACGATCCAGGTAAAATGTGAAGAGAAATACACAACTCCAAGAATACCAAAGGAGCTCGGTGATGTGGGAAAAAGCATCCTGGGAAAGAAAGTGCACATGGGGATAAAGGGAGCATTTCAAAATGAAGGTCAGGAGTTCATGTGTAACTAGAGCCCTCACTGCACAGCTCCAAAAACTGCTGTGCAGCTGCTTGTAACCAGGAAATTGGGGAAATCTTGAACTTGGAGCAGGGAAGACACAAGAAAGCGAAACAAGAGAGAGGAAGGAGGATTCCACTGGGCAGGCAGGGGATCTGCTCTGCAGTAAAACCAGGGACTACGGGAAGCAGCAGCACGCGATGCCTACGGGGGCGCGTGGGGGAAGCCGAGAGAGTGACACGTGCTGAGCAGCCAAGGGGAGCCCAGCTGCTCTGTTCCTCCCCTTGCAGAGCCAACACCTCCTCCGAGCTCCTCCCTGCGCAGGGACCCCGGCCAGGGGCCCCGGGGAAAGTGCTAGGTTTGAACTGGTGCAACAGCAACAAACACAAACTTCAACTTGACTCTTCCTCTCTCCCAGGAGAGGAATTTTAGCCATTCCACTTGCAGCACCCACTGGTACAAGGTGAAGTGCATGGAGGATCCTTCAGCATCAGGATGGACAATGGCCAATGGGGGAAGCTGCTCTTCAACCCCTTGAAGCCCTTCCACGGCAGCGCTCATCCACCACGTCCCAAAATTCACTTTCCAACACACCCTTTATCCCCACAGGCTGCAGGCACCACATGAGATAGGTACAGCAACCAAAACCTCTTTTTTCTACACCAAAATCAGGTGGATATAGAGCGAGCACTTTGAAAAGAAAGTTTCTTTCTGGGAAGTTCTTTTTCATTCCCCCATTTTGTGCACTCACAGAAAGCAAACCAATGGGGTGAAGTGGATGCACTAAAGTACCTGAGCTCTGAATCAAGCAGAATACTGATGGAAATCTTTCCTGTGAACTCGAGCACAACAAAAGGTTGAGACAGCACCAAGCTGCAAGAAAATACTACAGCAAGCTCGAGCCACAGTTGGATAGCTAGGCCAAAGGGAGCTCTGGTGGAGCAAAACACCAAAAAATTTAGGAAAAGAAAACAACAGGTCAAATTCTGCACCGAGCTGTCTCCTCCCTTATGGACCCTGGCATTGTTTAGCTTGAACAAGTGACCATTCATGCCAAATCACGAGTATACCGGAGCATCAAAGGAAACATCAAGGTATTGCCCACACTGAAACACACGTCCTGAAGTCAATTGTCACCTCAAGGTCACCTGCAGTGGATGGTGGGCATGGTTCTCAGATCAGGGCACTTCCTCCGGGCTAAGAAATTACCTGCTACAGAAACACAACCAAACCTCAACCAACCAACCGAAATAAAAACCTTGCAAAAACTCCTCAATGCATGTGTGTGGGTGTGTGGGGGCGTGTGGGTGTGGGCAGGAAGGCTATTTCATCCTGGCCTCCACGTAGATTTTATCCCCATCCCGGATGCCGTAGGAATGCAGCGCCCGTGAGCTGTATTTCATCTCCTCGGGACCAAAAGGAGCTTCCTGGTCCAAGTAGAAGAGCAGCATGTTGCTTGTTGACAGCTGCACCACAGTTTTTAAGTGCTTCTTCAGCTCTGCCACAGTCTGGTCGAGGCGGATGGACATCTCCTCCACCTTGTCCTGGAAGTGAACCTCCACCTTGGCGCTGCTCTGGGGCCGCAGATCCACCACTGCCAAGGGCTCCAGCTTCCCGTACTTGGTGACCAGCTCGTGATACCTGGGAAATTCAGCAAGTGCAGGGTTATGGAGCAGTCAATGCACATTGCCCAGGTCTGAGTGCTCCCCACATGAGACAATGCTGATCCTGATTCCAGCTGATGGCCCAGAAAGCCCAAGCACTCCAGTCACTTTGTCCCACAGTCCCCAGGCTGCACTGTGGCACTGATATGAACTCAGTGTCCCACCAGGGAGAAGTGTCTTGCTGAGGAAGGTGAAGTTACCACCAGCCTGAGATGTTAGAGCTGACTGGTCTCAAAACAGCTTCCTGACAAAACTGAGCAGCACAGTTTGGGCTCCTACAGTTTCAGAAATCCCAGCCGTGGCTGCAGTGGGATTTGGAAGAAAGAGAGGACGCTGTGCTCACAACTCTACACCTCCTGCTCCAGTGAAAACACTTCACTGAAGAGTGCCAGAACCAAGCCAGTGCTCACAAAAAGGACACAGCCTTCAGTTTAGATTCCCAGTATCTGTGGCCTCACGACTTAACTGATCATCAGACATTCCTGATGTTTTCCAAAAGGCCAGCTAGGTCCCAAATGTTACACTCCACTGAGCACAGGATCATCAAGATCACCAAAGCAAGGTGAGCTGCCCCACAGTTTGAGAGCTGATAACAAACAGGGCACTCCTTGCCAGCTGATCCCTCACACCTGCTCTAAAACAAGATGGGAATTTTACTAGCAGAGGCACACACTCCACTGTCACCCTGTCCTTGCAGCCAAGTTCGCGGAGTGTTCTTCCCAAGGTTCCTGCAATGGAAAGTCTGTGTCACCCCCGCCCCCGGTATCGCTCCCATCGGGCCAGGCTGCATCTCCCTGCCTGGCTGGGAAAGAGGAGGAATGGCAGCACAAAGCACAATGGCACTGGGATGACAAAGGCTGAGAGCTGCAGGGACAGGTAACGTTTCAGAGCCCCGGCACAGAAAGCGCTTTGTGCTCCGATCCCGGGCGGAGCTGGGTGAGCTCAGCGCGGTGTCACAGCCCCGCAGCAGCCATGGGAGCTGGCAGCAGGGGTGGCCCCAGGGAGTCCTGCTGGAGGCAGGAATGCTCCTGGAGAACAGCAGCCCCTCTGTGTGCTGGCCACCGAGCAAAGGGCCACAAGGCACTAGGATTTCCCCAGTCCCACGGACACAAGCAGAGCACCCAAAGGTGGGATGGCGCCCTGCTCTCACAGCACTGGGCTGTAGGAGCAGCCCCATCGATCTGGGATTGCCACTAGTGCTGGGGGAAAACAACACTCCTCACGTTTAACCCATCTGCAGGCAGAGCAAGTGCCAGCCAATGTGCTAGCAGTGGGGAAGGTTTCCCTTTCTCTGCAAGGATTTGCCAGCAGCAACATCCCATGGGAAAGAGGGAGAGAGGAACCCACCTCTTGCTGCTGCAAATCCTCAGCCCCCTCTGGGATATCCCTTTAATTCTCAGCATCTCTGCTGCTGCAGACCAGCAACAGCTTCTGGGCCAGCCACAATTACTGTCATGATTCATGCACTAAGAGTGAACTGGGCTGATGGTGGGGAGAGGATAAAGAGGGGGACAAATTTCAGACAAACTGAGAGAGAGAACCACCATGAGAGAGCCACGATTATCCAAATGTGTGCTGTAAATATGTGGTGGGTCAAGCAATGCTGTCTGAAATTTTCTCGTGTTGAGGAAGGGCAGAATGAGCTTTGCAGCCTGCTCCTTTGTATGTGAGCTGCAAAGAAAGTGGGGAGTGTGAGTGACTGGCTGCCCTCAAATCAGTCAGGACCGAGGCAGAATGGATGTTTTGGACCCCAATAACAGGCACCCTGGAGACTTTTCTAATCACCCTTTGCAGCCTGGCAGACACTGAGGCTGCTGAAGACCTGAGCCTGGCTGAGAGTGCCTGTGATACTCTGCAGATAAACAGTGGAGCAGACAAGCAGAGGGCTCATTAAAACCCCCCAGACACGAGGACGTCACTCCACAAGACAGCCAATATTGGATTGTGCAGCCAGCACTCCCTACAACCACGACATCCACTGAGATAAATTGTTCCTTCCATCTCCCTGCCTGCCTGATCCCTTCCAGCTGCAGACAGCAATGCAGCAAGCAGGGGGGTTCAGCTGACAGAGCTTATCACAGGCTGCACCTTGCCAGTCTGGAGGGGGGCTGCTCCCACTGAGAAGTTTTCCCTGCTCGAGTTGTTCTCCCTCTGCTCGAGGCAGCACTGCAATGCAGATGTCAGACCCCAGCCCAACATGTGTGCCCTGATTAGTTTCTAATTACAAACCACTTCTAGAGCCACCACACCAGATTTGGGAGCAAGGAAGGGGAAGCTTTAGCAACAAACAGACACAAAATCCCTCTGCAAGGAATGCCAGGTCTCCATTCAGACAAGGGCTGCTGATTTTGGGTCCAGGAACTGAAACCCAGCACTGGGAACACTCTCAGCCATCTGCAGCCTCACTAGGAGAGAGTCTGCAGTGGCACCAACCCCTCCAGGACAGAACAACCCTCTCTGGCAGCTGCAGAGGTCTCTTGGAAACACTGCACAGATGAAGGGATTTGGACAAAGAGGCCTTTGACCATGAAAAAGGCAGCACCAATGTTTAAAGGCTAAGAAAAGAGGGGGAGGTAATTTTTCTAGCATAAAGCTGCTGTGTTGGTCAAAATTAGCCTGGTTTTCTTGGATGGGTGAGATGTCTGTAATCTTTTACACAAGATCCCACCTACAAACCAATCCCAGTGGTGTGTGTGATGTGTAACACACAGCCTGCCCCCAAAATCCATGTCCTAAGTATCATGAGTGCCTAAAGCTGTACCCCCACTGTGTCCTTCTCAGCAATATATGGATCACTGATATTCTGTCACCACCAAACACAAGAAATATGAAATGTTATGGAAATTAATCCCTTTTGGGAGCAGCACCATGAGCTCACAGTCCCAGTCTCCCCTTCTCCTTCTCCTCTCCTGCATTCTCTGTCTTTGTTGTTATCCCTTCCAATATTTCCTTCAATTTTCACGCTTCAAGGCTCTCTAAAATTACAAGTCAGGACTTGTCCTCAGAAAAAGGACCAGCTGTCTTGTCTCCCTGACTGCAGAAGTGCCCTCTGCCTCTGAACTGACCCCAGCATGCTTTTAACAAATATTATAATCACTGACCCTATTAATATTCACACAAAATGCCATGCCCTCATTCCCCAATCCAGCCTTCCCACTCCCTTACTGGATTGGCAAGTCACATATCCAGTGCTTTAGAAAAACAAGAGGCTGAGAGTTAAGCAGAGGAAAACACTGAGCAGATTCCATTTGCACCTCTGTCATCCATGCCAGGCCATAGCTGTGACCTTCAATGTGTTCTGTGCCCTCAGAGTCACACACACACACACACTCCTGTCCTACCTCTTTTCTGTAAAAAAGGATAATAAAGCTTTGCTGTCCAAAAGCACATGAGGGTTTAGGGCATAGGGCAGGTAAAGGCAGTGGCCTGATGCTCCATGATCCTTCCCTCAGCCCATTAGAAGCAGTAAGTGGATGCTGGCACAAAAAAGATACAGACTGAACAGCATCTGTCCAAGTTCATTAGTTTACCAAGATGAACGGATCATTGGATGCACTTTTTTGGCAAAGAAAACCCATCAGACTTGTGATTTGCAGGCCTGAAAGTGAGGGGACAGCTTCCCATTGCCAGCCACATCCACACACCAGATGGTCCAGAGGATTAGATGCCCTGGCCTGGCAGTGGAGAGCACGATGTGTCCTGGCTTTGGGCACTCCCAAACACAGGTGGATTATGAAGGGAGCCGTGGGAGAGGCCAGGAAACAATGAAGGTCATGAACTGAACTGAACTGTCCTGTTGTTTAATGGCACTTGACACAGGTACTTTTAACACCAAATCTGCCTCAGGAGTGACCCTACAAGCCATCAGACAACAACATAACAACTTCAGCCCAAACAGACTGAAGGGGCCAGAGGAAGGTGAGGGATGTGTTTTTCATGGAACAGCTGGCCCATATCTCCCATCACCTGGCCAGTCCCCACCCTTGTGGCCCTGCTCTCCACTGCAGGACTGAGAATTCCTACCTGAAGGGAACCTCCTCCTCGGGGAACTCCATGTAGTAGCGGATGAAGAAGCGCTCCGAGTCCTCCCGCTCGCCGTCGGCCACGATGCTGCCGTTGAGCTTGGTGATGCATGGCAACCTGCAGGCACACAGCAGGAGCCACAGTCAGCCAGCAGGGAGCCCACACAGGCTCACCAACAAGGCAGCCACATCAAAAGTGCCTCAGCTTTAACAACATGAGAATTCCTGCCAGGAAGCTCAGGCCTCAAAAGTTCCATGTAGTTTCACAAGAACATTCCAAATTGAGCATTTTCATTTCACCACAGAGATGCACCACATGTGCACAAATTTGTAGGAGACTCACAAAATCCCCTGAGAAGCAGAGCAGTCAGATTTACCATTTTCACTTCTCTGACTTTTCCACAAAACAAGCTTCAATCCTTCTGCATTCACACAGAACCTCATCTCCTACCAACCTCTTCCTCTGATGAGCTGTTCCCACCCAACAAATCAAACCCCAATCTTTCTGCATTCACACAGAACTTCACCTCCTGTCAGCCTCCTCCTCTGATTACCTGCTCCCACCCCTTCCTTGCCTTGTCACATTTCTGCTGAGCAGAACAAACCAACAGACCTGGCTATTAGCAGCTTCCTGCGTTCCTCGGTGCTGTAAGACTGCAGCAGAGGAATTCCCAGCAATTTCACCTCCTCAAGCTTGGGGAAAGAATTTAACTTGTCAATGTCTTCCCAGCAATGCAGACCTGCTCAGGAGGAAAGATTTGTGTTAACAAACACAGAAAACACATCATGGATCCAAGATAATCAGACACAGCCAAAGAACATATGTGACAGGAGAGTGTCACTGCTGCTCTTTTGAGAAGTTGTGCTGCTAAAAAAAATCGACATTTGCTTACAAGACAGAGGAGCTGAAATTCTCTTGCTGTTCCCAAATCTAGAAGGATGCTCTCCATGGCTTTTTTATGGACTACTCAGCCTTTGGCCTCACTGCTGGGGACTGACCAGCATCAGTGATGTTGTGCTATAAAGGGATGCTGCCTTCAGAGTGTTAAATTCACCAGCACTTCTTTCATTCCAGGAATGACTAAACAGCCACCAAATGGCTTTACCTCACATACACAACCACTTAGGGTCCCATTTTTGCTCACAACCCAATGGTGAAACAGTCCCAGAAGCCATCCAGCCATTAAATGAGAACGATTTTAACTCATTTTCAGCCCCCTCAAGACCTGACATTTGGGATAACAAAGCAAGCAGGGAGGGCAAAAATAAAGCAAAGCTGAGGATTGAGCCCAGCAGAGCTGTGATTGTGTGGTGAGATCAACACAACTCATCTTGCAGTCTTCTGCCAGAACTTCAGAGTGCAGCAGCTTTTTCTAAAACCCCAAAAAAGTTTTAACAAGCTCCTTGGGATTCCTATTTGACTGTCAGCTCCCAAAACATCAAAATGCAACACAGAGCCCAGAGTTCTTAAGCACCTGGCATGAAAACTGCAGAACTACTTACCAGAGGAGCACTTGTTCTTCAGTGAGACAGTGCTTTCAAATGCAGCTTAACAGGCTTTTCCTCCTCTAGTTAAGCTTTTATTACAGGGATTCCTTGATGCTTACATTGTAGGACACGTTAATAAAGTCCCTTCTACCTGCCTGACACTTCAGCACCACTTGCACAGCATATAAAGCTGTAAAGAACAAAAGCTGCTGGTGCATGAAGTGCTCCTGCAGATGGATTTCTGCTGTGTGTCATACACAAACACGTCAGAGCCCCCACGAGCTGCCCTGCAGCTCCTTCTCCCCCAGCACAGGGTGCTCTTCCCAATATTCCAACTGCTCATTCTCTTTCTGGAGTGTTGGCTGAGAATTCTCTGGGGCTGGAGTGTAAAAGCAGCTTCCAGCATCACTTGTGAGGCTGTAATGACTGAGCACAGATGACAGACAGCTTCTGCTGGGGGATGCTTGATCCACGCTGCACACCTGCACATGTCCTCATTTTACCAGAGATAAAACAGGGAAGAAAGGGAAAATGGGATTCTTTTATCCCCTCCACTGCCAGACATTTATTTATCCTTCCCCAGCCAGGAGTACCTGAGGCAGGGATGGGAAACAGAGGGAAACTACCAACATAAAAAACCTTCCCAGCTCATTTTGATTAACTGGTCCACACTGCTGTGACTTTTGATAATGACTGACTACCCAAAGCAGCAGGAAAATCCCACAGATGGGCAAGTTCATTGCTTGTCACCTGTACAGGAGGAGAGACTCTGATCAACCAACAAAACCCATCCCAGCTGCCAGGCTCTCACCTGACTTGTGCAAGTTGATGGATCTTAGGTTGGGGAAGAGCCTTGCCAGGGAATCTTCTGACTCTTCAATGGTCGTGAGGTTGTTGTTAGCCAGGATAAGTGTGTCCAGTGATGGAAACATAATTCCCAACTTTCGAATTTCAGTCCAGTCTTGAAGATTATTGTCAGTTATGTGTAGTAGCTTGAGAGACTGACAGCACACTGGAGAACAAGACACTGTTTCGTAGTCATTAAGGCACAGGAAGAGCTCCTCCAAGCTGCACAGGGCAGAAAGGATCATGTCACCAATTCTATGTGATTTTAACACAACTTTCTGTAACAGCTCTGAGAATCTTGGTGTAGAGAAGGCCTTTGAGCACTCCATATGGTGTTTCAACTAAATCTCTGCTCCCATCCATATCTTCAGAGTTAAAAAAACCTTTTGAGTCTCTCCCAGTCTTGTGTAACAGATTGGTTGGGGTTGTCTTCCACATCTGTGCTCAACAAGCCACCAACCCAACTCCAGTGGTGACTGAGACATGCTCCCAGGGCTCTCAGCTTAATTTAAAATGGGGTTTTGATACAACATTGATGATGATTTTCCACCCCCCACATCACTGCCAAAGTCTCCCATTAAAGAAAAAACAGATCCCATTAAAGAAAGAACAGATCCCAGTAAAGAAAGAACAGGTCCCACTAAGTTTTCAGACAACTGAACTCTCCCAATCCCAGAGAAGTGTAGGCTGGCCACACAGGACATTGTTGTCATCATCTCTGCTTACAGAGCCACACAAAGAGGGATCTGTCATCAAACTGAAGCCACTGAGGATATTCATGGGAGCAGAATGCCAAAGTGGCCCGTGACCAAACCACAGAAATCAACACCTTAGCAGAGAAAAGCAGGCTGAAATATTCCTTGACAAGTGGCCAGACCTCAGAGGTACCTCCCATTTAAGAGGTATGTCCTACACCATTCACTGCACAGTGACTCAGAGGGAAGTGTGACCCTCCTACATTTTTGGGGTGATTATTCATCTCTGGTATTTAGGTTTGGAGGAGGAGAAGGCTTGGGCTTTGCAGCACCACGCCCCAAGTCTGGTTTTTAGGACAATGTAAAGCATTCACCTGGAATTCCCAAACTCCTAAAGGAAAACATCCCTTTTCTCTACTGATGTTTGCACCCTCCCAGCCCCCTCATTCCTCAGCACGACTCCATAACCCAGCCTTGACCTGAGTGCAGCAAACCCCAGACTGGCAGGCTTACTCAGGTAATTCCTGCAGGATGGTGTGCACTGTTTCCCAGGAAGCTTTGCTGTTGTTGAGCACAAGCTTGCGGACGCCGGCGAAAGAGCCGGCACAGCTTCTCTCTAAAACGGACAAACTGAGAGGGTTGGAACTCAGGTTTAGAAACTCCAAGTGGGGAACGTTGGACACAATTTTACTGACCTAAGTGGGGAGGAAAGAAAAAAAAAAATAGAAAGAAAGAAATGTGTATCAGGCAGTAATCAGACCTCTGGCAATAATATTCCATCTCCTAAAAGGGGCCCTGTGGAATCATCACAAAGCAATGATATGGGGGAAAAACATTGGGATATCTACCTGTAATTCATACTGCAGCCACTCCTGATCTAGATGGATTGGTTAATTGCTCATTCTCCTCAAGAGTTCATTTAATTACACTCTAGGAGCAGCTTGATAAGAGAAATGCAGTCCCTTGGGAGAGGCCATAAAATCCACCTCAAGGCCAAGGCTGAGCAGCAGTTCCAGGAGCCAGCCCTCGCTCACAGGGGGCCATGGCCACTTCTCCCGCCTCCAGGGCCAACACTGAGCACTTGTCCAGCTTCCCACTGCTCCCACAGAGCTCAGCCAATCCCTAATTCCCTCCCTGACTGGGGAACTGAGTGGGAAGCAGTTCAAACACCAGCAGACATCAATGCAGAAAATAATTCTGGGTCAGAGAACACCCGGCTGAAGGGCTGCACTCCACAAAGGGTTGGAATAGGCACAGATGGGCAGACCAGGGCACACAGGGGTCAATAAATGCCCAGATGTTGGCAAAGGATGATTGTCTCATGAATTCAAGTGTGGCAAACATGAGGTAATGACTCTGCCCCCCTTTACCCCTCCTCTCAGGTGATGTCATGGTTTGGGTGCTACACCTCAGGAGTTAAGTAGGCAAACTGGATGACATCAGTCCAGCAAAAACACAGGATTTAGAAAAAAAAAGGCTTATGATGGATGCTTGGAAGAAGGGTATTTTTTTCAGTATTATACTAAAATAAGGAAAGGAGGCATTAAAGTTCTTAGCAGGTATAAAAAGCTGTTGTATAAGGAACAGTGATGATTCTCCTCCTGCCTGCTGAGAACAGGGCAGGCAGAAATTGGCTGAAATTGCAGCACAGGAGACTTAAATTACACAGTTTAGCCTATGAGGTTATTAGCTAAGCATGGGAACAGGCTACCCAGGGATCTGGAATCCCCAGCACGGGCAGCTTTTAGGGGTGGGGAGATATTTATCTGGTGTGGATGGGCTGTGAAAACTTAATCCTGTCTCAGAGGAAGGGGCCAGCACACACAGAAGCCTTTCAGTTCCAGGGCAGCCTGAAGAGACTGAACACAGAGCAGGTGTGAGATGTGCAGCTTGTGAGTGACCAGATATGAGGTCAGCCCCACTGAGCTGGGACACTGCAAACACTGCATTCCCTCCCTTAAGACATAAGAATCTGATGGCACAAAAGCCCATGATATCCTATCTTATTCCACATATTTCCAATAAACACTAACATAAAAGGAGAGCATAATCTAGGGAGGAACTTAATGACACTTGAATGGATTGAGATTGTTTCACTCCTGTTACATTGCATTTATTGAGCATTATTTCATCCAAGCACTTCAAAGGATTTTACAACAGCATTTAGCATTAATTAATGAGGCTGCAGAAGTACTCTTTGTGGTAAATATTATTAAATCTGTTCTGCAGATAAGGCAACAAAAATGGAGAGGGAATAAACACCTTGTCCACAATCACAGTGGCAAAGCTGGGAATCAACTGCCAGTCTGTTAAAAACTAAACTGCTCATTAACTTCTTGGTGTTAGAAATGCCAGTTCCAGCGCTTTGCATGACAAAATAAAATAAAAATACAGATTTTTCACCCACGAGCCAAGACTGTAAGTCACAAGTTGGAGGAGTAAAGTGCCACACTGGATTAATTTTATCACATGTATTGCTCAGTTGCTGTCGAAGTAAATAACCATCACCTTCAGATATGAGAAAGAAGCCACAAAAATGGAACTCTCATCAATGCAATGCATGTGCAGTCAGTAATTGCTGTGAAAGGTACCCAGTAAGGTGCCCATCACCATTTTACCTCATGCCAGTCTTCCAGTTTGTTGTCAGAGAGGTCGAGCTCAAAGACGTGGGCGCAGAAGGCGGCGATCTCGTTCTCGTCCCCGGCACAGGTGATGCCACAGCTGTTGAGCACCAGCACACTGGGCAGGTTCAGGCGGTCTGGCACAGGGAAAAACAGAAGTTGCCTCTGCTCAGCACTGCCTTGGAGTTACAGAACCCAGCCCCAAACGTGGATGTTACAGCCAGCAAGAGAAATCTACCAGCAATGTCAGAATTTACTCCGATTTCAGGTTAAACACGGATTTTGTAGGTGGCACCATCCTGAAGCCTTGGTTGTAAACATGAAGTACCACTCCTATCAGTGCTCTTCAGTTCTTCCATGTATTTCTGTGTATTTCAGGCCTGTCCTTTGTCATTTATGGCTTGTCTCCTATCAGTCCTTACCACAACTTCTGCTGCTGCTGCAGATAGGACACAGGACTAGGGGAGTGTCAGCTGCACGGTCAGAATCCCTTATCCTCCAGCCCTGAGCCCACTTGGGCCTAGTAACAGCCAGGAGGTATTTAAACATTTCTTAGAAGCTATTTAAACATTTCTTAGAAGCTATTTAAACCTTTCTTAGGAGATATTTAAACATTTCTAAGGAGGTATTTAAACATTTCCTTTCTAAGCTTTCCCTGCCCAAGGTTCAGTGTGGAGCATTCAGCATCCATGCACAGACTCAGGTCTCTGCTCTGCCTTTCCTCTTCTGCTTTGGTTTTGCTCCAGCTCCTCTTCATGTAAATGTACTCAAAGCTACAACCAAGGACTTGGACCTCAATCACAGCCTGCTGTGCTAAGGCTAAACCATGACAAAAAGCTGGGGGTTTGCAAAAGGAAACAATTTCCACACAAGAAATCCACGTTGAGCCAAGGCAAGCCATCAGTCTTGCATTCCTTCATGTACAACATGGCTTTGCCACCTCTCTGGAGTACTGAAATCCATTACAATCTAACCACAAGCTTTTTCCTAAATAGGTGGCCCCTTTTCTCCTTAACACTTGACAGCTACATGACTAGAAGGAGATTTTAGCAGCAAACAATTACCTGGAGTGATCTGGGTTTCCAAGTTCTCTGGCTCAGAAGTGTTTGGTTTCCTAAAAGGACAGTGTGGCACTTTGGGAATTACTAATACAGTATTTGTAAGTCATGTCTCAGTCACGTTTTAAGCTGTGGCCTCTTTTCAGCACACAAACAGCTCAGGTGAGCAGGAGAAATGTAAATTTACCTGCAGAGAGGGCACTGACTGAACATTCCATCAGGCCATTTTTCCGTTCTTGTTCATTTTGAGAGTGTTTTATCCTCAACTGAACTCAGGCCCTTTTTTCTCCTCTGTCAAACTCAGTTATTGGAAACTTCATCCAGCTGATTTCCATGGCTATTTTCCCCTTTGGGGCTGGTTATGACACAAATTGACCTGATGGATGCTTGGATTACTCCTACAGATCATGATGGGCAAGATGTGTGACACAAAGCAGGGGCAGCTCTGATGGGATCAATGTGAGCCTCAGACCCATCTATACATACCAAGAATTAAATGCCAACATCAGAGTGAGGGAAGACTTAAGGGTGTCACATGGATCTAGTTCAGAGGAGATGGTGACACAGATTCTGCAGTCTGGGAGGCTCAAGGACATCCACGAGCAGCACAGAGCTTCAGACACACATCTGGCTAAATTCCCTTGAGGCAGCAAGGTCAGGAGCACAGGAGAGGGCAATTCTTCACTAGGTCACAAAGTATTTGGGGCCTTGAGAAGACAAAGGACACTGCAAGTTCACCTGAGACACTTGTCACCAAAGCAACCAGGCTGGAGGTTCCACAATTTATCACTTTGCTTGAAATATGTCCCCTCCTGGGTACACTGAGCTCCTGTCCCTACAGGCATCAAAGCAAGCTGGTGGCATGGGAACCAACCTCAAATTTAGATATTTTATGTATTTTTAAGCCACCTCTGCCAAAACACCTGTTTCTGCAGGCAATAATAAAATAAGATCAGTGGCCTGAAGAAAAGCTCCAAGAACTGCTGAACCCTCAAAACACAGACTGCACAGGGCCTTAGGTCCATCTTCCTCTCCCAGGGCTGGGACCTGGTGATCCTTGGTCCCTTCCAACCCAAATGATTCCACTCTATTCTCTAATTCTGATTCTGCTATGCTGTAGGGAAATTTGTTTTTTTACAGCAACCAGTTCAGTTACTTTGTACCTTTGTTAGTTTCCAGTCTCTCAACTCTCCAGTAAAAAAAATACATTGTGATGGTTCTTTTTCTGGGCAATTCAAGGAGATTTCTCTTTCAGTTGATCCCTCCCAATGCTCAGAAAGAGCAGAATTTACCTTTCATAGGTGAGCCCTGTGGAGTTGCTGGGACATGCACCCCCATGCCAGGCCCACGGCGGTAGGGGAAGTTCTCAGGGCTGTATTTCTCACACAGAACTTGCATGAAACTCCTTCCACTGGGCTGGTCCATGCTCCCTTCTTGGACTTCTGGATAAAAAAGAGAAAAACAGAGCATATGAGCAGTCAGCAAGTAATAATCACTTCTGATAGGGGTGCTTGAGAACACAGGGAAAGCAAGCAGGTGGGTCAGGGGTTTTATTTCTGAGCTCCAGATCATCTAACAGGTCCTGTTTCAAATTCAAGATATTACTTGAAAGAACCCAAAGCCAGAGGGTTTGGTGCTGTACAGACCCAGCATTACAGGCCAAGTTCATGACCTCCTTACCCCACGTGCTCTTCCAGGGTAATTCCAGGCTGCAAAAGGTGACTTCTGTACTTGTCACCTCTGCCCCTCCCACGAGCACTGTGAGAAATCCACAGCTACTCTCAAACACATTTCCAGGGCAGCCAGGAGGGGAAGGAGCAAACAGCAAACAGCTGCATGTGAGTAGGAGATTGCTCCAACAGCTGTTTGCCAACTTCCCCTTTCTGCTGTGTCACCAAACCTCGTTTGGCCAGGCCTAAAGGCAGCTCCTGCCAATTCCATTCTGCAGCTGCCTAATGTATCTGGGAAGATAATAACTGTGCCCTTCATATCTGGGCATGGCACAGAACAGCACAGGAAGAAGGCCTTGCCTCATCACAGGCTGCTGAGCTGCCTGCAGAGATACTGAGAGTCAGCTGGGAGTGTGCTTTGGCACCAGGACCCTCCATGGCTGGGGTTCTGCCCTGCCCAGGTGGGACTCTCACTCTGCCCTATTTTCCTGAACTTGGCATTTGATGGGTTTCTAACACAGCAGCAGAATGAAGGAAGGTTCATGAATGAAAAGATTGCTGTTTCCAGAGGTCTCCTAGTCCTGCTACCCATCATGGACACAGCATCACAATCCTGAACGTGCAGGAACCAGTGCAGGTTTCCTACACTGTACAATTAGTCATAGGGCAGCTTTTCCACTAATTAACACAAATTACATTTTTAAACCTCAGACTGGTGCCACACATTCATTGCAAGCCATATTGCTAATCCTGAATTAAAGTTTCTGCCCATTTCTTTCCCTTAGACTTGTTACAGGCAAATCTAAACATAAAATTCTAAACAAAAGTGATTTCACTAAGGCTCCCTTTGCTGAGAATCACCTGTTTAGCAAGTTTCATTTCACTTCTTCATGACCAGATTACCTAAAACCCACCAAACAAAAGGATTTGAGTACAATAAGCAGCAACTGACAGAAGCATGTTATCATGTTTATATTATATATAAGTTTAAATGTCATAAATAGGGACTTATAGGATTAGTCTTTAAAAAAAGAACCCAAAAAAACAAAACCCACCATTTTCATTTCTCAACATAGCTCCAACTTGACTCATGTGACTACTCTATCTAGAATCAAAAATTAAATCCTCAAACTGGAGTTTGATAGGAGCAAGGCATTTAGTTTTAGGCTATACCATTCCACATGGTTCAGGAGCAATTTGCAGTGAAAGCCAAAGCTTTAGGCTGAAAGGCCTCGTTCCAGAGTGGTCTGGGAGCTCAGCACCATCCACAGACAGACAGGGCTTTCCAAACACACATCAGACTCCTGGTCTGGAAATTCTGGAACTCCCATGTGCATAAAGCCTTCTGTCCTTCACGTGGCTCTTCCAGCAGCTCCATCCCTCTTTATCTGCTGAACAACATCAGCTGGAAACTCCACAGGAGAAACTCACCTTATGGGCAAAAATGGTGTTTTCAGCTACAGTGTGAGAGCAATCCAGAACTGAGAAGAAAAGCCACTGACATTTGCATCCAACAGCTTTGAATCCCCAACATTTTCTTCCTCAAGCTCCACTTTTGAACACCAGTGCCATTGTGAGATGACAAAAATGCTGTGGAGTGGGCAGTCACCTTTCCCACCTCCCTTCCCCAAGGATTTCATGTCCCTGTAATCATCTGTCATGCACGTGGCTTCTCTGAATCCCTACAACTGCCTGGGAGCAGGGAGCAGCAGGATGTGCAAAGGGAATGACAGGTTTCAAGGGAATGCTGTCAGCACAAGGGCAGCACAGGGTGACCTGCAAGGTGCACATTTCTGAGCCTGTCCCTGCTGACAGCACAAGGAACAATTCACATCTCAAAATAACTCTGGGTTTTCTAAATGACAGCATAGAGTGCAAACGAGGCACTTGGGCTTTGAGAGGTGTCAACAAATAGCCTTTGTTGTTATATTTAAGTGCTCTGCTGCAGGGCTGTGGCCCCAGTGACAAAGGACAGAGAATCTCAGAATGGTTGTGTTGGAAGGGACCTTAAAAATAATCTCATTCCAATCCCTCCTTCCAACATCTTCCACTATCCCAAGTTGCTTCAAGCTCCATCCAGCCTGGCTGGATCCAGGGGCAGGCACAGCTTCTCTGGGCACCTGTGCCAGGGCCTCCCCACCCTCACAGGGAGGAATTTCTCCCCAATATCCAGTCTTTGAAGCCATTCCCCCTTGTCCTGTCACTCCACTCCCTCTCCATCTGTCTCCCTGCAAATACTGGAAGGTCACAATGAGGTCACCCCAAAGCTTCTCCTCTCCAGGCAAACAATCCCAACTCTCCCAGCTTTTCTTCCCAGCAGAGCTGTTCCATCCCTCTGACCATCCTGGTGCCTCCCCAGCAGCTCCACATCCTTCCTGTGCTGGGATTCCCAAGCTGGAAGCAGCACTGAAAGTGTCTGGAAAGAGTAGCACAACCCTGACTTGAGAATGATTCCAGGAAACCCAGAGTGCTGCTGCAGCTGATGACGGAAAAGAAACCACTGAAAACAGCATGGAAAATAATTCCATCCCCTGTGCTGTGAGCCTCCCAGGAGAAGAAGAGACCCTTCAGGAGAATGATGTCATCAATGGCATGCTAATGAAATTCCAGTGCCACTCAAATGCCTTTGGGGCACATCCCGAAGAGTCACGCAGCAAACACATCCTGACATGTTTGTATACATGGAAAACAAAGAGTAAGGAATGGATGAACAGCACAAACATTCATCTGCAAGGAGCTGGAACATCGTTCTCCCGAGACATGATTCAGGGAAATTGTTTTTGAGATGATCTCGAGAAGCAGAGAACTGGAACCATAGAATGGTTTGTGTTGGAAGGGAACCTTGAAGATCATTTAGCTCCACTCCTCCCTGTCTTGGGCAGGGAAATCCCATCAGGATTTATCAGGAATTGTAGCAGGGCAGAGAGCCTGACCCTCTGAGCCACCAGGACAAGCCACCCAAACAGGTGAAACTCTGTCAAAGCCCCCCTCAAACCCAGCAGGGCTGTTTGTCCCCACACCACAGCATGGAGGAGACCAGAGAGCAGACACCTGAATTATCCCCTGGCACACTCCTGGCCTGACTGACCCTGTCCCACTGCAGCAGCAATTATCCCCTGCAGGAAACCCCTGTCCATGCTCTGGGGCTGGGGCAGGACAAGCACACAGCGGCCCCCTGACAGCTTGGGGTGTTCCCTCCCCAGCCTGTGCCCTCACACAGCCTGTGCCTGTGCCACACACAGCCTGTGCCTGTCACCTCTCACAGCCTGTCCCTGTCCCACACACAGTCTGTCCCTGTGCCCTCACACAGCCTGTGCCCTCACACAGTCTGTCCCTCACACAGCCTGTCCCTGTGCCCTCACACAGCCTGTCCCTGTGCCCTCACACAGCCTGTCCCTGTGCCCTCACACAGCCTGTGCCCTCACACAGTCTGTCCCTGTGCCCTCACACAGCCTGTCCCTGTGCCCTCTCACAGCCTGTGCCCTCTCACAGCCTGTCCCTGTCCCACACACAGCCTGTCCCTGTCCCTCCACAGCCTGTGCCCTCTCACAGCCTGTCCCTGTCCCCTCTCACAGCCTGTGCCTGTCACCTCTCACTGCCTGTGCCCTCTCACAGCCTGTCCCCTCCACAGCCTGTCCCTGTCCCACACACAGTCTGTCCCTGTCCCTCCACAGCCTGTGCCCTCTCACAGCCTGTCCCTGTCCCACACACAGCCTGTGCCCTCCTCAGCCTGTCCCTGTCCCACACACAGTCTGTCCCTGTGCCCTCACACAGCCTGTTCCTGTCCATGTCCCCTCACATGGCCTGTCCCTGTCCCCATCCCCTCACACAGCCTGTGCCCTCTCACAGCCTGTCCCTGTCCACTCTCACAGCCTGTTCCTGTCCCTGTCCCCTCACACACCCTGTCACTGTCCCTGTCCCCTCACACAGCCTGTCCCCTCACACGGCCTGTCACTGTCCCTGTCCCCTCACACAGCCTGTCCCCTCACATGGCCTGTCCCTGTCCCCTCACACGGCCTGACCCCTCACACAGCCTGTCCCTGTCCCCATCCCCCTCACATGGCCTGTCCCAGTCCCCTCACACAGCCTGTCCCTGTCCCTGTCCCCTCACACAGCCTGTCCCCTCACACGGCCTGTCCCTGTCCCTGTCCCCTCACACGGCCTGTCCCTGTCCCCGTCCCCTCACACAGCCTGTCCCCTCACACGGCCTGTCACTGTCCCTGTCCCCTCACACAGCCTGTCCCTGTCCCCTCACACGGCCTGTCCCTGTCCCTGTCCCCGTCCCCTCACACAGCCTGTCCCCTCACACGGCCTGTCCCTGTCCCTGTCCCCTCACACAGCCTGTCCCTGTCCCCTCACACGGCCTGTCCCTGTCCCTGTCCCCTCACACGGCCTGTCCCTGTCCCTGTCCCCTCACACAGTCTGTCCCTGTCCCTCACACGGCCTGTCCCCGTACCCGTCCCCCTCACACGGCCCCTCACACGGCCCCGGGCTGGCCCGGCTGACAGCAGCGTTCGCGCACCGCGCCTCTCTCCGGGCCGCAGCCGGGGGGTGCCGGGGGTGCCCGGGCGGTGCCGGGCGGTGCCAGCGGCCCCCGCTGTCCCCTGTCCCCCCGTTCCCCCGTCCCCCGCCCCTCTCACCCAGGCCCGGCCGCCGCGTCCCGCATCGACCCGGAAGCAGCTCCAAACATCACGTGACGCCGCGCGCGGTCACGTGGCGGGGCGCTCCCCCCGTTGCCGTGGAGACGGCGACGCCGATGACGTCATCCCTGTCACCAAGGAGGGTTTCCTCGGGACGCGACGGGAAGAGCGGTGCCAGCGCATCAGGGAGGGGATCCTGACCCTCTGCCCAGCGCTGGAGGCGCACCGGGACTGCTGCGTCCTGCTCGGGGCTCCGCAGCACGGGAGGGACCCGGAGATCCTGCGGCGGGGCCGCCCAGGGGGCAGAGACGAGGGACGGGAGCATCCCCCTGATGAGGGAATTAGAGCTGGTCAGGGCTGAGAAGGGACCTCACCCCTGTCTGGCAGTGCCTGCAGGGAGGGCTCCGAGCAGGGCCCAGACTCTTCTCCGGAGTCCCAGCAATGGGGAATGGGCAGGGACTGATCCCTGGACAGGAGAAAAGAACTTTATTATTCAGTGACCAAGACCTGAACAGGCTGCCCAAGAGAGCAGTCACCCTCACTGGAGAGATTCCAGAACCACCTGGACACAGCCCTGTGCCTTGGGATGACCCTGCTGGAGCAGGGAGGGCCAGGTGACCCACTGAGGTCTGTGCCCTGGCCCAGTCTGTGATTCTGTGATGCCAAGGTCCCTGCAGTGCCAGGCTCCAGCTCCGGGGCACAGGACTTTCCTCAGGGTGGCACCCCCTTGCCCCCAGGGTCCTGCTGTAGCCAGACACGTGAAATCACCTAAACCCTGCAAACCCATAACCATTGCATGCTCAGCAGCACTGGCTGCCCTGGCTCATGCAGCAGCTACACCCTTGGCTGGCAGTGCCCACCTGCTCTTTACAGCTCACCCATTCCTCTCCTGTTCACAAGGACAGAATTACAGAATCCCAGCTTGATTTGTGTTGCAAGGGTCCTTAAAGCTCATCCCATTCCACACCTCTGGATGGGCAGGGACACTTTCCACTAGCCCAGGTTGCTCCAAGCCTGACCTGGATGACAAATCATGCTGAGAGTGAGGACAAATCGACCCAGCCTGGTTCCCCACCTCCATCCTTGCATGGTAGGAACCAGAAACTGCCTGAAACACGGCCTGTCCTGCCTGGCAAAGGCAGGGGAGCTGGAGGAGAGCTGCATTAGTCATGGCTGAGTGGCTGCAGTGCATCTCCCCAGGCTGTAACATCATCGGGACAGCTTTATCCTGTTACCCGCGCAGCCAGGCTGTGCACGCTCCTGCAGGCACAATGGCAGCATTGTGGGTGCTGCCCAGGCACAGGACAGCAGAAGGGCTCCAGCCCCAGCCCAGGGGCTGATTAACTCCTGCTCTGCCAGGAGTTCCCTGCCTCACTCTGCACAGACATCCTGGGCTTGCACCCACGCAGCTCAGGCTGGGCCATGGAGGCAATCCTGGCATCCCCAGAGATAAACCAGTGCCCTGAGGATTTCTCAGCAGAAAATCTCCCTCCCAAGAAGCAAATCGAGAGCACTGCCAGAGCTGGAGCCATCAGCACATCATATTAACCCCAGCTCCAAATTTACAAGCTGTAATAGGCTTAGTCATAGAATCTAATGAGCTAATCAGAGGTGCCCAAACCTATTAGCACAACTAAAGCACAGCTGCACTGTCTGCCATCCCCTGCTTCTCCTCAGGCTGGGCTCACAGCAGCTTTTTAAACAAAGCACGGGGCATTTTCTTCAGGACCATGGTGGAGAAAACCTTTCCTGATGCCAGGGTTGTGACAGACTCACCTCTCTGCTGCACACCCTGTGGCAAATGTACCGTGTGGAAGGGCTCAGGGGTCTCCAGGTGCCACAGACCATCTCCATCACCAGCTCTGCTCTGTGCCACCCTGCCAGCCCCACTCTCCTCCAGCACAGCAGCAGCCCAAGCTGAAATACATTTCATGGGCCTGCTTGCCCTTCCACAGAGAGAAAACCACTCGGGTGTTCTTCCATTCTACCCTGTTGACACAACACTGGGTTTATCCCATTCCTGGGCAGCCCAGCACAGCTGAACATTTCCTTGCTAACACTCCTAAAAACCCTTCTCTGCCCGTGCTCTGAACGCCTCATTTGGTCCTTTCAGTACATTCCGGACAGAGCTTTGTCTGCACTTGGTTTTCCTTCCCCCTCTGCTCCTCGGATCTGTTTCAGGGAGATAAAGAATTCCATTGCATTCGGAGGCCACACTCTTTCCCTAACAATCCTCATGGTTTCTTTTTGCACAGCTCACCTGTGCTATTTAGTTGCTAGAAGGCAGACAGAGCATACTTTAGCTGGTAACTGGCACCACAGTTTGATTCGAAACACATTTCAGGGGCTGCTTTCTATAATTACAGATGGACTGGATAGAGCAGATGTCTGTGTTAACCTCCACTGGGTCAGTGCTGCAAGTGTGAGAAAGTGGCCGCTGTACCCCTGGCTGAGTTTAGAGCCCATTTCCACGGAGCCTGGACAGGTCAGGGAATTGTTAACACAATATAATCTCCCCCCTCCGGGGACCAGTTTGAATTCAGCCCAAGCTAACCCAGATCCTGAGTGCTTATCACGTTGGCTGTCTCATTGTTCCAGTTTGATGAGTCTCCATCTCCTCCTCCCTGGCACACAGGTATCCTCTTGCTGAAGCTTTTACCCCTCCCTGGCAGGCTCCCCTCTTTCCCACAGCCGCTTCCCCAGGGTTAAACAGGCCATGGGAACTGGGAGAACTGGGATCAGCACATCCTCCCTCCTGCCTGGCTGTGCAGGGGACACCAACACTGATACCTCACACCCACGCTCACCCCACTGACATGTCCCTGTGAGGTGACACAGCCACCAAACCTGAGTTATTTTCATATTTTTAGAGCTGGATCTGATTAAACTCAGCAAGCAAAACATCCTCAATATCTGAAAATAACCCTGTCCTAAGCATTCCCTCATTTCTAATGCACCACAAATTAATGTCACCCACGACTGTCACTGGGGGCACTTACCAGTTGCACAAACTGAGGCCACAAGGGAATCACATCCAGCATAAAAGCCACAAACTCCTCTAATTTCATTGCCATTTGGTCTGGAAGGCAAAAAAAAAAAAAAACCTCTCCCATGTATTCCTGAAAAATTACCTGAGATGGAGAATCAAACTCAGTCTGTGAAAAATCAAACAGTTAATTACTCACTGTGCTAATGAAAAAAAAAACAAAAAACAACAAAACAGGCTTTATTCCAGCCAGAGTGAGGCATCTAAACCCAATTAATTCCCAGCTCACACTAATAATGTTCAAAAGGTCTCACTGCTCACAGAGCAGGAGTGTCACTGTCACACTTGGGGACACGGGGACACCAAGGTCACCAAACTTTCCTGGGTCACACACAGAGATAAAGGCAGCAGCAGAGGAAGGAGCATCTTTAGACTGTGCTGCTTATCAGAATACTTCTGCCTATATTAAAAACAGCAGAGGTTTTAGGGGAGGGCGGGGGAGAGGATTTAAACCATGCAATTTTCTATTTCTTTTCTGTAGCTTTTTGATCCTTTCACTTTTGGGTCTGGCAAATGCAACTTTCTTCATCCTTGGAGATTATTCTTCAATTCCTCAAAGAGGCTTCAATTTTCTCACAAATCTCTCCTTCTTTCACTTAATTTAAACATTTATGGCCAATTCCATGATTTAATAATGAGAAATAAAATTGGAGATTTACTAAGTGTGGAGAGAAGACCTTTCATTCCTTCTGGGGATTAAGCAGGGAGTTAAAGGTGAGAGCCCTGCTAGCCTGACCTGAGCTCCAGGAGAGCCCAATCCTGATGGATGCTGAGCATTCCCTGCTCCCTCCCAAGCCAGGGAATGCTGAGCACACTGCAGATTCGAACCCCTAAAGACTCAGGCAAGCTCATAAATCCACAACAGAGCTGTTTCATACATATTTTGCTAATAACTTTAGAGCCTGACTTCATTTAGCACCAGTGCCAGCTGATCAAGTGCAAGCTGCTCCTTGCTACACCATTAATTTAAGGTAACTGTTCACTGGGATCCTTGGTTCCACATAAATGCTTCCCAAATCACTTCTTCAGTCGCTGTCAATTATCTGAGACTAATGCACCTTGAAGTTACCTTTTAGAGCAAACATTTCTCCATGGCCATAATTCTCAAATATTATCAGTGGCCCAAAGATTGGGACAGTGCAGCTTTCAGCTTTAGAAATTGAGGCTGTGTGTTCAAATGGAGAAATCAGAAATAAATCAGCGCCAGTGGAGTCTCGACATCTATTGCATTTTCATAATTTGGCAATTGCTAGGCATGCTCAGAGGACCAAATGGGCCTTGAGCCTTTTATGCAGTTGATTTCATTTTCTGGGTGGTTACTATTAGATAAAGGCAGCTTTCTCAGGTACTGCTGCAATGGCACTGCTGCAAATGAAGTCTGGCAAATCAAATCTCCCCCACTTGGGGCTACACTCGCTCAGCTGGCTGCTGTCACCCTCTCCATCTCTGTGGGGACCCTTCTGGGCTCTCAGTGCAGGAGGCAGCTGCCCTGCTGTGCTTGGGAGACCCCCAAACTCAGGTGTGATCTGATCTGCCAGCTCTGTCCTCTCCTGTGGTCCCTTGGGAGTGCCACAGCACAGGCAGGCACTCGCTGACCCAGCCTGGGCACAGATCATGCTCAGAGCCCTTCTCCAGCCAGCTCTGGATCTGTGTCTGGCGTGGCACCCACCTGCTCCAGACACATCTCATCTCAGAACACAATTTCCATCCTGTTCACTCTGACAAAAAGGCCACCAGCAGACACAAATGAGCCCCGACATAGAAAAGGCTGAGCCTCCCTCTGCCAAATGTCCTGGATTTGTAGCTCTGATGACACAGAGAGGTGCCACTGCTGTCTGATTTTGGAATGGGGCTTTGGCTGGGAGAACAGGACAGAACAGAGCTAAAAGCTGTCTCTTCCCATCTTCTGTGTGCAACAACTCCATTACAGGTCTGGATCCCACTTGGAGAACGATGCTGGCTGCATCTGTGGGCTGCCAGAATTCATAATAATTAACCATTAATGTTGGCAAACACTTGGCAAATCTCCACCCGCTCTTAGAGCCCTGTGCAAACAGGAACAGCATAAACCTTGCCAGTCCTACACATTAATCCAAGATTTCCTTCCACTTCTATTCTCTGACAGGGTATTTAGCAAACAGGGTGAGATTAAAGAATACTCAGGTCACTCCCATTTTACAGAGCCAAAAGTGACATTTCCAAAGCCCCAAGAAGCACTGGTGGTGAGTCAAGAGTGAATGTTTGTGGCCTCCAGCCCTGCCCCATCCTTCTCTGCCTGGCAAGGCTTCACCCTTATCTCACTGGCAAGAAAGTCCAAGCAGGAAAGGGATGCAGACACAGCCCAGTGTGTCATGGACCAGCAAACTGGTGCAGAGATAGTTCTGCTTCTGTCCTCGCTGCTGGGACACAGCAGAAAACAGCCCAGAAATAGCCCTGAGCAAGGCACAGGGCACGGGGTGCTGTGACAGCAGCTTCTCTGCTCCCTGCTATAGCTCCATGGCATTTTTGTCACCCAGTGTGCCATCCTGTTTTCTGACAGCTCCCTGTGGACATGACCTTGTCCAAAACAAATCAAAAAATCAGTGGGTTTCACTCCAAAACAGTGATGTCCCCTTGAAACACAGTGTTCACATGGAGGAATTAGAATGAAATAGGTTGATCACAGTAAAAACTTACTTCTAAACCAGCAGACTTCCTCCTCAGAGACATTCCCTGACAAAACTCCAGTTTCCCACTCAAGGCCTAGCTCCAAACAGAAATACCATCCATTTGACCCAGGGCTATGAGAAATGGCCAGCAGACAAACCTTTCTCACAGAGGGCAGCCTGGCTCCCAGGACCTCAGAGCACGTTTGGTGCTTTCTGCTCACGTCTGGCTCCCCACCACACCATGACCTTCATTTCAGCTGAGGCTGCTGTGGCTGAGCAGTGGTTCAATAAAACCAGGGGCTGTGTGTTCACATCCTTGCTCCAGTTTAGCTCAGCCAGCAGCAATCAGAGCCTCCTGCCTGGCTGTGCTCAGGAGCACTCAGGAGCTTTTGCTGTAGACTCTGGAAGAACAATCAGTTTGAGGCTTGCAGCTCAGACTTCTCAGTGCTCGTCTGGGAATAAAAAGGTCTTTCTTCTTTTCTTCCCCTGGTTCTTTCCTCTCATTTGTGTTCATTTCTGGCTTTGAAAGGAAATTGCTTTAAATCTCAGCTCAGCAAGAGCTGGAAAGCCAGAGGACTCTGTTCAGGAACATTCCCTGGGAGTTCAGGCAAAAAGCAGGCTGAGACCTTTTTTTTGGGATTTAGCAACATGAGGACAAGTATTTGGGGATGAACAGCAAAGGGACTGGTGCTTGGAAGGCAGAGCATCCCTGCCCATGGAAAAGGGATGGAACAAGGTCCTTTAAGGTCTCTTCCAACCAAAACCAACTGGGATTCAGTGACACAGAGAAAAATGGAAGAGGTTTGAAAAAACATGTATTTAAACTGCCTTTTCCTCACCCATGTCAGTGAAAATCCCACTTACCCAGTGGAAAACCTGGCAGAAATATCTCTTCTCCCTGCCTTTACACCCCAACAGATATTTTCTGTCCCTTGCACCCTAAACTCAATACATCAAGCACTGAAAACAACAGCAAGGATTCGTCTCCACACATTGATCAAAGCCCAAAAAACCAGCTTGAGTCAAGGCACAAGAAATGTTAGGCCTTTCCCCTGTAACAGAGCCTTATTTATCACAGTGGAAAGGGTACTTTGGAGAGGCAAATGGCCAACTAGTCCCTTTGATACATGGAGATGCTTCAAGATAGGTATGATATAGAAAACCTCGGTGGAGATATGTCCCAGCTAATCTGACAGTTATCTCTTTTACAGCCAACTACTGTCATTTCAGTCTTTGAGCACTGCCAGCTATCCTGATAACTGCAGACCTCAACACCAGCAGAGGAGAAAGCCTTTGTTAATTAAGCTCCCTTCATTTTCCTGCTGCTCTGGCCCCAGCAGGGCTCTCACTTTGTGCTGGTGATGCAGTGCCACACGTCCCCCCCAGCCAGGGCAGCTGCACATCCTCACCCTCCAGCTGGAATCCTCCCTGGCATGAAATGCTGCAGCCCTGCCACCAACCAGACTCATAACTCACCTGGAGCACAGCAGATTCCCCCCTTGGAGGGGAAAAAAGCCCTCCCTGAAGGATGCATAAACCTGCCCATTGTCCTGATACAGGGCTGATTTTCCCAGTGTGGTGTCAGGTTCCCATTTACACTGAATTCATGAGAGCCACTTTGTGCCCAGAGGAGTTCAGCTCTGTCTTTTCAATCAGTTAGTGGCCATCAGACCCTAATGGGGTTTCTGGAACTGTGGGAGCTTTATGCTCTATTCTGCAGGCATTTGGGCTCGCTGGGCTCTTCCCTGAGCTGTGTTCAGCCCCTCACTCCAGGCAAATGTTCCCTCACTCAGAGATCCTTGCAAGTGCCACATGTGAGCCCAGACTTGCTTTTCACCATTCTTGGTGGCAGTTTGCAGTTCTTTCTGCCTGATTCTGCCCACACTGGGGCTGTTTCCCTTGCCCTGGAGTGGTGCCTCATTCTCCTCCTGATGGCCACTGCTGCTCTCCCCCTCTAGCCAGTCACTGCAAGAAATTCCACCACCTTCACTGGGTGAACAGAAGAGAAACACCCATCCTGCAGGTAATTAACTGCAGGGCTGAATGAAACTAAAGTGTTGGAGGGGTTTTAATCGCTCATGCCAGGCTTTTCACAGCCAAGTTGTGACAGCTTCACCTCAAACCAGTCCATCTTTGCTTATTTGTTCTTACAGAAACTTAGGAACCAGCTTAGAAACCTCCTTAGGAACCAGCCAGCCTCCACTGTTCTCACCCACAGGTCTCTTATTTTTTGCCATTCAGAGCCATCACCCAAGAACTACCCAAACCAGTTATCCACATTCCTGTGTCTATCCCAGTTTCCCTGTGCCCACAGCTGCAGTTCCCAGTTCCCTGCCAGTTCACAGGGATTCACACCCCTTCTAGAACTCCAAACCTCTGCAAAAAAAGCTGTTCCCTGTGGATCTTCCTCCACTTTTTGGGTCACTTACCTGGTGAGGCACTTGGGGTTCGAGGAGAAGGGCAGAAGCAGGGAAGATTTCTGTGGCTGTGGAATGGTTAAAAAGATTCCTGTCTCAGGACCACTGAGGGCTTAGTGTCTGTTCTATAATTTATAGCTCAGCATCTCTCTTCCCAAGGTTTTGTGTTCACAGAACAACCCTTTTCTATTTCATGTACACAGCTCAGCTCAGGAAATGCCCCCAGGTTAGTCCAGACCTCGGTAATACCTTCACCCATGAAACCTCTGGGGAAAAAACAGCTTTTTATCATTAGGTGAAAATGGAACTGCCTGGAAAAACAACACAAACACGGGTTTTAGCCCATGAGGAGAGATTCCAGGCCTTTTAGTTAGGAAGCTGCCAGGCTGCTGTCGACTGAGCCAGGGCTGGAGAATTGGCTGTCAGGGCAGGGAGAGATGTGAGCCTGAAATAGAGGGCAGCAGGAGCCTCAAACACACTGGTTAGAGGGATAAAGCAAAGTATTACATTTTAATTGATCTAATCTTTGGCTCCCGGTGGAATTCACAGAGATATCTTACTAGAGTTACCCGGGGTTTATCAGGAGACAGCAATACTGGGAAAGTGCCTTTTGCAAGGCAAACTACTCCAGATCTTGAACTGCATTAGCATTGGGGCTGGCTGAGCAAAAGAGCCCCCACAAAGGTTTCAAAGATGAGAGGAAAGGAAAAAAACCTGTGGAGAGAGGGAATATGTGAGATGTAAACCCATCTGGGCATGCAAATGTGTGTGAGCACAAACCCAGCACATGCATAATGCTGTCTGCTCCCTCCAGGGTGGGACCTGGAAGGATTTACCAGGGAGCAGAAAATACAGGACAGAGGGACATTAGAAAAGTCATCTCAATGACAGCAGCTTTTATCCTCCTCATCTGAGGTCCATTTCTGTTCTGAGTACAAAACCTCTGAATATTAAAAAAGGAAAAAAAAATCAGTAAAAAGAGAGGAGGGCAAGAGGGACATGAAACAAATCTCCTTAAAATACAGACCCAGATATAAAATACCATGTGGGTGGAGCAAGCTAACAGAGATAAAAAGCAAAGACACTCAGAAACCAGGTGGTTTCTCATCATTTTTTCCCTTGACATCCTCTGTCTGAGGAGATGACTGCAAGATCTTTGGAGATGCAGAATAATGTCTGGCTCTGTCAAGATTTCTCTTTATTCAATGCGGGGAAGCAGTGAAAAAAACATCAGGTCTGATAAATGATTCATGGAGCCTTTTCTTCTGCTAATCTGTAAATAAATTTTAAAAAGCAGCTTCCCTTTGATGAATATATTCTGTGGCTCGTGGAAGCATGTTGGCCTTTAAGCACAACACAGGCACTCTCAGATGTCTCTCGTGCTGCTGTCAGGGCTCTGAAAGCCCAGCCTGGCTCCTTGCAGAGCTCAATGGAGTTTTACTGACTTACCTCAGCTGAGGATCTGCCTCTCCAGCCCCATGGCTTTTGGGAGCCTTGCTTATCTCGCTGCTCAGGTTCTGCCAGGGAGAGGGGAACATCCTGGGCATTTATGGATGTGAAAGCCAGGAAGGACCTCTCTGACCATCTCATATGACATCCTAAAAAACAAGCTCTAAATCCTCTCCTTGCTGCCTGTTTTACAGTCACTGGGAGGCAGAGCTGCCCTTCACACCCTGCTGGGGACAACAGAACAACCACAGATCAAACCCCATTCCCTGCACATCCTCCTCAGAAACATCTGCTGGCATCATTGGAACAATCCTATTGTACCCATAACCCTGGATCAAGCCCCATTCCCTGTTCATCCTCCTCAGAAACATCTGCTGGCATCATTAGAACAATCCTATTGTACCCATAACCCTGGATCAAACCCCATTCCCTGCACATCCTCCTCAGAAACACCTGCTGGCATCATCAGAACAACCCTGCTCTACCCATCACCACAGATCAAACCCCATTCCCTGTGCATCCTGCTCAGAAACATCTGCTGGCATCATCAGAATAACCCTCCTGTACCCATAGCCCTGGATCAAACCCCATTCCCTGCACATCCTCCTCAGAAACACATGTGGCATCATCAAAACAACCCTGCTGTACCCATAACCCTGGATCAAACCCCATTCCCTGCACATCCTCCTCAGAAACATCTGCTGGCATCATCAGAACAGCCCTACTGCACCCATAGCCCTGGATCAAACCCCATTCCCTGCACATCCTCCTCAGAAACACATGTGGCATCATCAAAACAACCCTGCTGTACCCATAACCCTGGATCAAACCCCATTCCCTGCACATCCTCCCCAGAAACATCTGCTGGCATCATTAGAACAACCCTGCTGTACCCATCTCCACAGATCAAACCCCATTCCCTGCACATCCTCCCCAGAAACATCTGCTGGCATCATTAGAACAATCCTATTGTACCCATCTCCACAGATCAAACCCCATTCCCTGCACATCCTCCCCAGAAACATCTGCTAGCATCATTAGAACAATCCTATTGTACCCATCACCACAGATCAAACCCCATTCCCTGCTGGCATCATCCTGGATTCACCCCTGGGCACCTGGACTCCAACCACCAAAGATGGAGCTGCATCCTGCTCACCCTGCTGTCAGTTCTGAGTTCTCTCCTCCCTTATCACCAGGTATTTGGGCTCTTTTTAAAATTGACCTTTGCTTTTTAACTCCTGTTTTCCATTCAGCTACCAGGTCACAGCAACACCAGAGGTGTGGACACTCTTGGGCAGCAGAGACCTGCAACAGTCAAAGCACCTCTTGCCTGTCAAGTTGCTGGGTTTCTCCCTGAGCACACGGGTCTCAAACTGCCTCACAACTTTCCTGACTCTGAACAGAGAAGGAGGAAAAAAATAAAAAAACATGATTATACAAGGACATCTTTTATTTCAGTACATTCAAGACAAAAAGAAAAGAAAACAATTCAAGAACAGGATGTACCTTCACTCAAGGCTTTATCTCCCCTGCCCCTCTCCATTGTCATCTCTTTCCTTTTACGACCAGAAATTGCATAGAATTTGTTTTTTCAATCAGAAAATTAAATTTGCCAGTGTAAACCCCACATCTGTACCAAGCAGAGGGTGAGCTGCTGCTGTTTCTAGGGAAGTCACTGTTTTCCTTACATGAGATCCCAGGCTAATGATTTTTCTCAAATGCTGTGTGGCTGGATTCACCCTGGAAATTGAGGGATGCCCCCTTGGGGTCACGGATTTGGGGAGCTCATGAGCCTGGGGCAGAGCTCAGAGTCACTTCAGGAACGTGCAGAACACAGCCAGGGACACTTTGGGGGTCCCAACACCTCCTCCCTGGGCTGGTGGGGATGGGCAGCCTCCCCCAGTGCTCCCCACTCACCTCCCTCAAAAGGTTTCCCCCACCCCATCCCAAGAACAGAAAGGAAAAGGGAAAAAAAAGCAAAAGATAACCCCAGAATGAAAGAAAAGACACAGAACCCCTGAAATTCCAGGCGTTTCAAGGCCTCTTTGAGTTCACTGTGTTTGTTGGCTGCTTTTTGGCATTTTAATATATATATACATATATATCTATGGATAGATATATTTCTCTAGATATGTAATTTTAACAACTCTTCAGATGGATTTCCAGCAAATGCTGCTTCTCACAGGGAGCATGTCCCATCCCATCCTCCCTCCCCTCTTCAACCCACCTGCCACTCTGAAATGGAAGAAGAGTTCAGCACCTGGTGCCTTGGAGACTGGGTCCTGACATACCCAAATGAAACAAAAAAAACCAAAATAAGGACTTTTCTTTTCCCATAGCCACAGCAAATAAAACGTCCCACCCCGTGCCCTTGGAGAACATCCCCCAGAAGTGATGGAGAGGCAGCGCCAGTGTCCTTTCTCCTGACCTTGGAGGGGGAGAAGTTCCAAGAACCCCTCGTGCCCCAGCGTGGGCAAAATCTGCTACAAAGCCCCCACCACATCCCTCCTTCCCAGAGACCACCTCGGGACAGCCACCAGCCCGAGCCCCCGCTGCTGCCACGCCAGCGCCACGAAAGCGCAGCCAGCCCCGCTGTGGCGCTGGAGAAGCCGGCTAGCCGCTACCGATTTAAAAACGAGTTGACACTGTACAAGTCCGCGTTCTGTAAAATGGAGCAGGACCCCCCAGGCCGGGCCTGGCGCTACTCGGGCCCGCTGCTGTTGGTGGCCTTGTCCCAGTCCAGGCTCTCGTCGCTGCGCGCCGGTGACCCCGCGGGCGGGCGCGCCCGCAGCCCCTGGAAGCGGCGGCACTCGGGGCACACGCGGATGTGCGTGCAGCCCCGCGCCACCAGCGCGGCCTCCTGCGCCAGTCTCTGCGCCAGGGGGTCCGGCTCGCCCCCGCTGCACAGCTTGCCGTTGCTGAGCGTGGTGGTGCTGCGGGCTCGGCGCTCCTCGGGCGCGGCGGGGCGAGTCCGAGCCACCCCCGCTCGCCTCCGGCGGGGGTGGAAACTGTCCTTGCACAGGATGATGTTGCGCAGCTCCGTCACCATCTCCTGGCACACCGACACCTGCGGGCCAGCGAAACGCTCATCTTAGAAAATTAGGGGTTTTAGGGAGTAGTTATCTGAAACTTAAATAATTAATTGTCCGTCGGTTTATGTTTGCTCGGCTGCGCTTACAATGGGAAAAGACGAAACTAGTGAGCAGACCCAAAGAAATATAGACAATGCAACCAGAAACTTTGAAAAATTGGACTATCCCCAGAAATCACTTGTATTGTCATTGATAGAAAAGGTCAAGAGTTTAGGCTGAGGAAGACTCGCCTTACTTCCTCCTTTTAAGACCCCTCCCCACGAAAACGACCCCAGACTTAATTTAAGAAGTCAATCAATGCTTAACAGCTATTCCAGCTAATTACCATAGGAAGCAGGGGATGGGAGGGGCTGTTACTATGAATATGTATGTGTTTGAATCCTATGCCAATAAATAGACTCTGTGATCACCTGTGATTTTGCAGTGTGCATTAGAAGGGTTACCTCACACTGCTGCTGAATAAACACACACTTTTTAACTTCAAATTGTTAGAGAGTCTTTCGTCCATCACAGTTCAGTATTGGTATTAGACCAGTACTCTCATTTTGGTAAATCAGGAGAACGGGGCTGGCCTGCTCACCTGAGCCAGGTGATTCCCCCAGGGGCTCTGCAGTGACCTGGGGTGATGGGAGGTGTCCCTGAGCATGGCAGGGCTGCAGCTGGATGTGCTTTAAGGTCCCTTCCAACCCAGGCCATTTTAAGATTCTGTATGATTCTGACACCAAATTTTTATGGACTCAGTGCTGCTGGTCTTCAACATCAACTCTCAGAAATCTACACTTGATTTAACCCACTCCAGCTCTCATCAGAGACCTCCCAGTGTTCTTCATCCCCAGATCAGCAGAAGATCCAAACCTGCTGCAGGCAGAAATCCCATCTCCAGGAAAGTGCCTGGATGTTGTTCATATCTTTGATCCCTTTGGAAGCCCTTGGAACATCTCTGCAGCCTTGCTCTGAGCAGGAGTGCACAAGGAGCTCGAGGATTTTAGACCCTGCCCAAAGAACCAAGCCTGCTCCTGTGTTTGAGGTGTCCTGGCTGGGATTGCTCCTCAGCCTTGCTCTAGGACACCCCACAGACAGCAATAAACACACCCTGTCCCCTCAGGACACTCCCAGGTCCTACCTCCGACTGGTCAGAGTGTCGAAGGCTCCACAAAAATTCCAGCATTGCCATAAAAATTGCTACTATTAGTCCACAGATGAGCACCACGAAGATTCCACCAATGTTCTCCATTCCCAAGCCTAAAATAAAGCAGGAGGGACACTCTGGAGAGGCAGAGACATCATAAATCTCAAGTATCACTGCACAGAAGCCCCAGGTTTTGCTGTTTTGTTGGCATTGTAGATGCCCAGCCAGGGACCAAAACCACCGAGCCTGCAGTGTCCTATTAATAGCTCCCTGCATGACTCAGATGGCCCAAGTGAGTGACTTGCAATAACTGCAGGATCGAAGATGCCTTCTCAGAAATGATGATTTTGCAGATAAACAGCCAGAATGTTGGAAGGAAGCACAAAGCAATTTGTGGACAAACCGAAAACAGGAGGGGGAAAAAGCAGGATCAATGGGGGACATTAACCCCTGCAAATTATTCACCAAGGCTTTGAACTTGAAAAGGAAGAGGAGGTTGCTAAAGAAGCAGAGATGGGCTTTAAAGGAAGCTGGCACCAGGAAAAGCTCCTTTGATTGCATCACAAAGTGCTGCAGGGAAATGATTCCGGCTGCAGTGGGGAAGGAGAGCTCTGAACAAGAGCAGGACGCTGTGCCACACTGCAGGGTGACAAAATGGGGTCCCTGCCACCAGGGGTACCTGGTTGTGGGTTGGTTGTCTCTGCCCAGCAGCCCTGGCCCCTGAGGAGGAAACATTCCCTTCCAGTGACAGCTCATCCCACCTCCCTTTGACAACTCGCTTCCTGTGGGATGACCATCACGCCTACCCAGCCTGCATCCCAAAAAGTTCACCAGCTGCAGGAAAATCCACCCCTAAAAACCTGAGCTTTCCACGTGCTGAGGCCATCATTCACTGCCACCTCAGCCCTGGTGCCCAAAACTGTGTCTCCACCTGCCTGTGAGCTGAGCCAACCTCAACATTTGCTGTCCTGGGATTTGGTTCCTCTCTCCTGTGCTTGGTTTGGGTTCCAGATTGGATTGATTACTAAAAAACATGTGCTGTGCCCTGGGCTGGCTGTGTGAGGCCATTACTTAACAAGAACATCTATAAAAATCTTCCTCTCCCTCCTGTAGCATTAAATCAAAGTGTAAGAACCGATGATTTATTGACTTGATCTTGGCGTGGCTTTTAGACATAAAACCTCACCAAAATCCTTGTAAATCGCTGACCTGTTTTGTTCTGAAACCTAGCAGGTCACATTTCTGCCTCCTCCTCCGTCATTCTTTTGGCACCACCCCCAGAGCAAAGCAGGGAGTCTGTAAATCAGAGATTTTTCCAGAGGTGCTCCCACAGCAATGGCAAGGCAAAAAAACCAGCCCAGAATCACAATTTAAACCCAAAGTAAAGGCTATCCCCTCCTACCAGCAGCTCAGAAGGTGAATTTAGCGTTTGTACCCCTCTCTACATGCTCCTATCATTCTGTCTGGGTGCCACCTCAGACATCCAAGCTCACTGAGAGATATTTCCTTTCTCCATACAGCTCCAGCCTTCCTCATCTCCCAGACTGAGGGACTGAGCCATGGCATAGGGAACAAATCAGCACAAAAACTTGCCCAGGGTCACACATTGTGCTGGGCAGTGCCAGAAACAGCTCAGCTTCCCCCTTCCAAAGCCATCTCAAAACAGTCCCCCGCCTAGATTCCACCTTAGAGTTGCCTTTGGCACAATCCACGGAGAAAAAAACCCTTCCACTTTCAAAAGTAAGTCCTTTAATAGCAATAGCGTGATGCCTTACACCTTCAGCCTGAAGATAAATAACTGGGGTTATCTTTAGAGCAGCACTGCCCAAAAGTGAGCATCACCTCCCAGCCCCGTGGGGTCCCAGCAAGAACTGCACAGACACACACACACCTACACCTGCTGCAAGGCCAAAACCCCAAAAGAGCTTCCCCAGAGCTGGCTTGGCTCTTTTCTCTGCTCTCACAAAGGTCACAAGACTGTGCTTTTAACTGGGGGGCCCGCTGGCCTCGCAGAAAACACTTGCTGAGGAAAGAGTGGCTGCCAAAACTAAAAAATGCAGCAACTGTGTTAAGCTGGCAACTGCTCTCACGCTGGGACATCAGCCTAATGTGGTGGCTTTTATGGCAATTTGCATAGCATTACCCAAAAGAATTTGCTCCTCAGTTTACAAATGTACTAATAAAGTCCTTGTGTCCCTTCCCCTGGCTGTTTAAAAGACGCTTTCACTTGGAGCCATTAACCAGCGGGCCTGTGGTGGAGATCCATCTCTCTTCTAGGAACCCAGGATTTTGGTCTGATCCCCTCAGCCATCCATTTTCCCAGACATTCATTAGAAGCTAATTTACCCTCCATATGCCTCCAATATTTGTCATTTGGTTGTTCCCGCTATCTCTGCCCCAGGCAAAAACACACAGCGTGAGGCACAGCAGAGCTGTTTGGCTTTCTCCTTGAATTGTGAAGGAAGGAATCTCAGGTCAGGAGAAGGGGAAAAAGTGATTCCCAGGCAGAAAACCTGGCAGCTGGGTGTTCATCCATCACCTCTGGCCAGGATGTTCCTGTGCCTGGTCCCTTGGGGGTGCAGGGCTCACCTTTGGCTCTGTGGTCCTCCTCTTTGGGGCACTTCCCTCCTTCCCACCACTTGCGCTTCAGGATTTCCAGGCGGTTGTTCTCCTGCAGCTGGAGGATGGCCAGGTCGAACTCGTCGCGGAACACGGAGCCTGCAACGCCGAGAGGGACGTGGTAGGGCCCCGCCTTCCTCCCCATCATCACCATCATCCTCGCCTCTCGCCCCACCGCAGCGTGCCCGGCTAGCACAGCTCCTCCCTGGGTGGCTTGGAGGGGCTGCCAGGCCCTGCAAGCCATGGAAAGGTGCAGCCACCCCCTGGGAATGTCACCTGGTTAATGCCACTTGTGGAAGGTGACTTTGCCTGGCCACCAGGAGCCTCACAGGCCACTGGAGCAGGTCCATGACAAGGGGAGCTTTGGTTTTTGAATGAGCAGCTCAGTATCCTGCTCCTGCAGACCATGGAGGTCCCTCTCTTGTCATTCCACCTCCAATTCAACCTTGTTCTAGCGCTCCTTCCCTCAAACTGGTCACAGAATAGAAATCCTGAGTTGGAAGGAGCCCAAGGATCATGGAAGCCAAAATGTCCATGTTGGGGGAGCTCAGTCCTGTGCTGGGCATGGAGCTCTGCTGCAGTCCCAGTGTCTGCTACCAGAGATCCTTGTCTGGTACAAGAAATCCTTGTCTGCCACCAGAGATCCCGAGGAAGGGCCATGGGAAAGACTGTGCTTCTCCCAGTAACTCAGCACTATTGTCCCAGCCAGCAGCTTTCTGCTCCTCTTATCTGCTACGGTTTCACTGTTTAACAAGACAATGTCAGAACAAATTTAGCCCTGAAGGTAGGGATTTGTACTCACTTTGATCAGGTTGCTGTGACTTTACAAGCTTACCCATGTTCCCTAAACTAGAGTGGCTGTTTGTGTGACAGGGGCCTTATGTAATCTACCTCAACTTTGTGTTGCTAAATGCCAGGGCTTAAAGGTCAGGACAAGGCTTCCAGGCTGTCCAAAAGATCAGCAGATCGTTTGGAATAACAATGACTAAACCCTTATTTAGTGGTGATGTTCTCTTGTGAGCTCAAACATTTGAAAGACAAAACGCCTGCATTTGTTAGACCTGATGATGAGCTGAGATAGTCCCTGAATCGCCCAACTCTCTGGCCTGCAGTTTCAAGAACCACCAGCTGTTAAGACATTCCTGCTAAAAACTACCAGAGTTGCCACAGCGTTACTTTGACATCACTTCTGGGATTAAAACAAGGAGCACAAAACGATGCACAAACACTGGTTGGGGAAGGAAACAGCCAGCAAAGAGCAGGTATGCAGAAAACAAGCAGCAAGTTTGAGACATCTTTCACACGAATTATTGAAAGAGCCGCGGTCGCGTCTCACATGGCTCTGGACCAGAGCAGGGCCTCAGGTAAGAAATCACAAGGACCCTGGGCAGAGCTGTGAGATGCAACGTTGGCTTTTAGAGCCGGCGCAGCCTTTGGAACGCTCCTCTGCCGACAGCTGAGAAGGACTAGAATTGTTCTTCACTGCCTACCGACGGGCATGCCAATCCCGTAGCCCTTGGTGTCCAGAAGGCCCCCGACCTGCGTGAGGTTGCAATTGCGCTGCCGATAATACTCGTTCATGGTGGACTCCAGCAGGAAGGCGTAGTTGGAGTTCAGCACGCGCGCGATCCCTTCCTCCGTGCTCTTCACGAAGACGCTGGGCTGCTTGGAGTACATGTAGTTCCACATCCGCTGGTACGTCTGGTAGCGGGAGTTCTGCGGGCAGGAAAGAGGCAGCCAGGCTCAGGGAGGAGATTTGGGGTAAATTAGAGACATAAAATTGATCCCCCCCCAAATCAGGCGCCGCTGCGGAAGGGCCACAGTGGAGAGAAAAGTCAAATCAGGTTTCAGATTCAGGAAGGATTTTGATGCCTCATCTTTGTCTCAAAGAGGCATCAAACATATCCCAAATATGCTGAGAGTTTGCTGGAAAAGCTGGGCATGAAACGCCCCAATTCCAACAGCATCTGGAGAAACTCTTTGTCTACATTCAATTTTAGAAAAAAATCATAATCTCAGTAACAACGTATCAAAAACACACAAAGAAAGCCAGAAGAAATAGCCCCTGCTTGGTTGATTGAAACCTCTGGGTGCTCCCTGTAGAGCTCCCACCGTACTGACCATGCCTCAAACATTGTCCCACAGTTCTGCAGTGTCAGAGCCAGACTCCAGCACCCTGGGGAGGGCACCGAGGGCTGGGGAAAACACAAAAGCTCTCTGGGGATTGTCGCTCACAAATTTTATTCAAAAAATAATCCAGATTTGGTTCATCCTCCTGTGAAGCAAGTTAAAGTGCTTGCTGAAAAGAACTGCGGGTTTTTGTCATTGATTACAATAAACTAAAGCTCAGCCAGCCCCAAATCCTCAGAGTTTGCTGGTGGCTGAATCACCTTGGTTTGATGAAAAGAAAGCTGAGAATGCTTAATTTCTCTTGCCTGTGCTGGGCAGAGAGTGAAACCTGCTTGCACAAAGACTGAATACAAACACACCCTGCTCTACACGAGCAGTTCCATCCTGTCAAGGGCTGGTTTTCTGTGGCTGGCCAGCGATGCTGGAGAGCCTGGGGAATCTACTGCTGACCCAGTTCCTGTCCTCATCTGTCCAGCTCTGTCCTCTGGGTGCAACCACTTGAGCAGGAGACAGAGGAGCAGGGGGGGTTGGTCCTGATTCACTGCATTTTTAAACCTTAAACTGTGTGTCAGTGTCAGGGGAAGCACTGCCAGGACAAGGTGCCTCAGGAGGGGACAAACATTCCTTCATGCACCCAGGAAGGGAGGGGGGATGGAGGAAGTTAGCCAGCACTACTTTCACCTCCCCATCCTTACACCAGAGGCAACGGATGCCAACACAGCTTAAAGCACCACAAAACCTCTTTTCCTAATTTCCTCTCTGATTTCCTCACTGCCAGGCAGTGCAGAGACACAGCCAAGGGTTTAAACTTGAAGGCTTTCCTCAAGTGAGCCCCTCCTATACAACCACTTCACTCACTTAGGCTCTGCTCAGCTCATTTTAGATGTAAAGTTTGGCTTAAGAGTAGCTCTTTTCCATACCCCTGAAGAGCATAAAGTTGGGCTGAAAAGCTCAGGCTGACTCCAGAGATTTCCCAGCCTTCCAAATTCAGTTCAGACTCAGAGTGGGGAGAAACAGTGAGCACAAGCTCTCTCTCCTTTTGGAATTTCAACAAGTAATAAATAAATAAATAATCCTCAAGCAGTTCTTTGTGCATTCAGAGTGCTGCAGAAAAGATTCACTCATTTATTTCCCTTCTGAGCAGAGCAGAGAAGATAAAAATTAAATTGGGCTAAATGGCCCACATAACTTTGCATACACTTGACTTATTTCAGTGCCACTGACCCCACACAGGCTCCAGCACTTTGACTTCTGCGAGCCTGCCTGGGCTGTGCAAATGTTTCTTTGCTTATCCCACCTGAAGGACTCTCAAATAAAAGCTGTAACCACGTGGAGGCCCATGAAAATTTGACTTCCATGTCAAATTCCCTCTGTGTCCTCCAGCACGCCTCTCCCACCATTCATGTGCAGGGATCTCCCCAGAGTGACACGGGCACAGCAGGTGAGGGGACACCCAAATCTGACTGAGATTTGCCCCCCAGGCAGCCAGAGGAGGAGGTTTACTTGGAAGAAGGTCATGCTGGAGCCGCCGTGGATGGTGCCGTACTCGATGGTGGTCTGGTCAGCGAGGTCATCCACGGACTCGATGGGCACGTCCATGCGCTGCACCGTCAGGAACGCCGCCAGGTTGGCCGTGTAGGAGGAGATGATGATCAAGGTGAACGCCCACCTAGGGAGGGGGAAGAGAAGATGTGGTTTCCCTCAAGAAATCTGTACGGGAGGAAGAAATAGGAATGCCCTATGGATATGATTGCCTAGCAAACGGTGCTGAGAGTATAGAAACTGTAGGTGAGATTGAAATGAAAGCAGTGTTGGACTGAAGGGCTGGAGAGCAGCACTATGGATGCCTGAAGGTCTCTTCCCTTTGTTAAGATAACACCAGTTGCTGCAAACATACCAAAGAGCAACAGAGACCTGCTCCAGAATTGACAGGAAGGGTCCAAGATAAGGTTTAGTGTAAGAAAGCAGCAAAACATGGTAATGTAGCCATTCCTATAGGTTGTATGTAAATGTTAGAGAATTTGTATCTTGTACTAGATTGGTTAGTGAAAGAGTAGAATATTCAACATAGAAGGAGATTTAAGACTTTGTAAAAGGAGACCACGCTCTCCTGCTCTTACACCCTCGGACTATGCCCCTCTCGCTCCCTTGCTCTCGTCCCTGCACCCCTCACCCTGCTTTACCCCCTCTGTTATCTCACTGCTCTCGTCCCTGCACCCCTCACCCTGCTTCACCCCCTTTGTTATCTCACTGCTCTCGTCCCTGCACCCCTCACCCTGCTTTACCCCCTTTGTTATCTCACTGCTCTCGTCCCTGCACCCCTCACCCTGCTTTACCCCCTTTGTTATCTCACTGCTCTTGTCCCTGCACCCCTCACCCTGCTTTACCCCCTTTGTTATCTCACTGCTTTTGTCCCTGCACCCCTCACCCTGCTTCACCCCCTTTGTTATCCCACTGCTCTCGTCCCTGCACCCCTCACTCTGCTTTACCCCCTTTGTTATCTCACTCTGGGCCTGTTTGAGCGGCATTTGGCAGCTCCCAGCTGAGTCCTTTTCACCCACTGTAATAAACTGCAAACTTCAAGACCAGAATACAGAGAGCCCCTGAGTTTGTCCTGACCACCACCCACCAGCAGCTCCTACAAAATCTGCTCTCCATCTCCACCCTTTAGCCTCTCAGAATCCCAAAATCACCGAGGTTGCAAAATCCCTCCAAAACCATCAATCCCCACCTTGTCACCCAGACAAGTGAGTGCCACACCCATCCTTGAACACCTCCACCAGCTCCCTGGGCAGCCCCTCCCGGTGTCCCACAACCCTTTCCATGAAGAAATTCCTCCTCCAGAGGCAGGTTCCGGAAGGAAGGGCTGCCCTCCTTACCAGACCCCGCTGACGCAGCGCGTGGACAGAGCCTGGGGGGCGATGGTGGAGCCCTGCTGCATGAACCCCCCCACCGGGAACCACAGCGAGTTCCCCAGCGAGTACTGGTTCACCAGCAGGTTGCATCGACCTTGGGAGCAGGGGTGGGGGCTGTACCACTCGTACGGAGTCAGCCTGAAAGGACAAGAGAAGGAGCTCAGGGAATGCGCTGGGAAATGGGACACTTTATAAAAACAAAAAAGAAGAGAAAAGCTGTGAAGCTCCAGCTCTCCTAGAGGCAGAATTTTCTGAGGAGGAAATGCTTTGCTGTCAGTTGATGCCCAGGGCTCAGAGCTGTGTGAAACGTTTGCTCTAAGACTCAGGAGCCAAGGGCTTTCTTGTAAAGATTCGCAAAAACTTTTGAGAGGCTCTGCTCTGGGCAGCTCTGCGTGCATCCTGCAGCCCTGTGTGCAGATTCACACCACAGCAGGAACTCCAGATGTGCACGGACTTGATGGGAAGTAGAAATCAAACATCTTTGGCTGTGCTCCCTGCTGGAGCAAGAGCACTGATGGGAAGTTCAAAAGCGAAGTGTGTGAGCCCTGACTGCATTAAAGCATCAAGAAAAACTGTGTTGGTGCAAAGGGCTGCTCTGAGAAGGTCTGAGGTGGAGTTGGAAGCTGAGTGCTGGTGTTTCAAAGCATCCCATCCTTCAGGGACAGGACAGAGGTGGGAATGGGAAATATCTGACAGCCTGTCACTGTCAGTGCACCTCTCTCTCTCTCTTTTGCTGTTTCCAGTCCCCAGTTCCCTGGTTACTAAGAAAATCTGCCAATTCACAGGCTGCACTTCACCACATTGCTCTAGCTTAGAAAGCTGGGGCCTGGGAGGGTCATTTTGGGGCTATTGCCAAAACAGCTGCAGGGCTGTGCCAGCTTACACTGTATTTAGCCAAAATGAGGGGGTTATTTTCATCCCTGCATTCTCTCACTGTGGTGCCAGGAGCAGGAGGAGGTTATTTCCTGCAGACTTTCCATGGTGGATCAAGCACTGGCAGCAAACCCCAGTGTTCTGGGAGAGCCTGCAGCTCACAGGGTGAAAAGCTCCTTCCTGCTGAGCAAGGCAGGGAGCAGCAGCCAAAGCTCCCTCTCCAATGGGGAGCTGGGTAAAGGCACCTTTTTGGAGGATCATATTTAAAACATGAGGAAGGGGCTAAAGAGGCACCAGCTCTGCATAATTCAATGGTTGCTCCAGACCTGTGTTTCTGAGGCTGTAACAGCATTCCAAGAGCCCATTAAACCCTGTCAGGATGACAACTTTAGCCATGCTGAGGGAGTGAGTGATAGCACAGTTCCAATTTGTGTAATGAGAGCTGGGCATTGAAGGGTCCCAAAAGAGCCACGGAGCCCTGAGCAGTCTCTGGCACACAGTGGCAGGACACAGATCCTCTCTGCCTGTAGCAGCCCCTCCACAGGGTGTTGGGAGGGCAGGAGAGCAGCACTGGAGCCCAGACCCTGGGCCTTGATGGGGGCCATGCAGGTGAGCACTCAACCAGGTATTTTAAGGCTGATTTAAATTAGTCATAGGGGAATAGAGCTGAGAGCTGCCAAGAGAGGCTCTGCACATCAGCTGCTCAAAGATATTCATGAACTTTACTTTCCTTCACAAACTGGGTTGCACAGGGCAGGGGAGCCAGACATCACTGGTGGAATTTGTGTTGACACCTCAAAATGGATTTGCAGGCTCCTAACAGCCCTCCCTGCTTGGGACAAGGGGCACAAAAAACATCTGCAGGGAGCATTTAAACAGCACCAAAACCTTCTCCCACCCAGCTCTGGGCACCACTGTGGCCAAACACATCCTGAACTATGGCATGACGGGCGGGGACACGGTGACAAACCTCAGTCCCCAGCTGGCAGAGCGCTGGGACACTTCTGGCCAGCCCATCCCGGTGAGCTGGGGGGCAGAGGATGTCCCCGGGTGAGCTGGGGGGCAGAGGATGTCCCCGGGTCCCCCTGGGTGTCCCCTCGCCGCGGCTCTGCCAGTGACACTAGGTGGCACCGCGAGGAAGGGAAAGGCACCGCGACATTACCGAGCCACCAGGAACAGGACACAGCTGACAGCCAGGTAGGCGAGCAGCATGAAGAGCCAGACGCCGGGAGAAAAGGGGTCCAGGAAGGAGAAGTAGCCGGGTCTGCGGCCCTGGGGAGGGAAAACAAAGGAGGAGTTCGAGCTGGTTGCGTTTGGAGAGGTGAAAATTCCAGAGTTCGGGAAGGGCGCGAGGGAACTCACCTGCCCTGGTGGCACAGCAGGGAATGGATAAATGGAAAAGGGGATAAATGGGAGAAAGAGGATCGATAAGAGAAAGGGAAATAAATGGGAGAAAGGGAAATAAATGGGAGAAATAAGGGAAAGGGGATAAATGGGGCAAAGAGGATAAATGGGAGAAAGGGGAATAAAAAGGGGAAAGGGGATAAATGGGAGAAATAAGGGAAAGGGGATAAATGGGGCAAAGAGGATAAATGGGAGAAAGGGGAATAAAAAGGGGAAAGGGGATAAATGGGAGAAGGGGGATAAATGGGAGAGAGGTGGATAAATGGGGCAAGGAGGATAAATGGGAGAAAGGAAATAAATGGGAGAAACGGGTTAAACAGGAGAACTGGGATAAATGGGGCAAAGGGAATCAATGGAAAAAAGGGGATAAATGGGAGAAAGGGGACAAATGGGACAAAGAGGATAAATGGGAGAAGGGGAATAAAAAGGGGAAGGGGGATAAATGGGAGAAAGGGAATAAATGGGAGGAATGAGGCAAAGGGGATAAATGGAGCAAGAGGATCAATAGGAGAAAGGGAAATATATGGGAGGAGGGGGATAAACAGGAGCAGGGGATAAATGGGGCAAAGAGGTAAATGGAGAAAAGGGGGTAAATGGAGCAAAGGGGGCAAATGGGAGAAGTGAAATAAATAGGAGAAAGAGGAATAAAAAGAAGGAGGATAAATGGGAGAAGGAGGATAAATGGGATAAAGTGGAATAAAAAGGAGAAAAGGGAATAAAAAGGAGAAAGGGGGATAAAAAGGAGGAGGGGAATAAATGGGAGAAAGGGGAAAAACAGGGCAAAGAGGATAAATCGAAGAAGGGGGAATAAAAAGGAAAAAGGGGAATAAATGGGAGAAAGGGAATAAAGCAGGCTTTGGAACAGCCTTGCAGGGCAAACAAGTGACAGCAACCCAACAAATGACCGAGTCCTGCAGCATCTCCCCACTGGATTCATCCCCTAAACCTGTTTTGCTCCCCATTTTTGTTCCTCCAGGCAAAGAAAGAAGTGAATTGAGAGAAAAAATGAGGGAATCAAAGCATTCTGCCCCTCTCTGGCAGGGTCTGCTGCACCCTCAGCCCTGAGAGGGGTCCCCCCATCCTTGTCCACCCCACACTTAATGGGCAAAAAGGCTCCACCTGAGCTTACAGGGTGGGAAATATATTTGTGAAGCAAAAGGAATAAAAATAGATGTTTTCAAAACTTAAAACTTTTTTCTCTCTGGCCTTGAAATGTTTCTTTTTCCACAAAAACCCCAATAAAATGATTATTTTATCTCAGGGAACAGGGTATTTTTATCTCCAGGATGCGTCAGAATTTCCTGGCTTTTTTTTCCTCAGCAATCCACCTTTCCTTGAAAAAAAATAAGGCTTCATTGCTAGGAAAAGCAGGTTGATCTTCAGAGCATTTTAAACTTTCACAAGGATTCTATCACCACCAGAAAATTGTCAAATATCACAAAATTTGTGCAAAGGGGGAGATAAAATTTTTGGAGAAGTTTCTCAAATGCCAAACACCTCCCATTTTAAGTGGATTTCTCCTGTCACCACCAGCTCTGTGGATGCAGCTCCTCTGACAGGAAAGAGCAGCTCAAGCACATCCAAGTTACCACAGAGACAAGGGACACAATCCCCTGGCTCACAGAACTCTGTATTTACTGTCCCAAACCACAAATTCAGTCCTGGCATCCCTAAAAAAGCTCCACAGCTTCCCCAAGCACCTGTAACTGGGGAGCTTCCCACGAGTCAAAGCTTTGCAAAGGCTTTTTTTTTTTTCTTCCCCAGACTTAGACCAGCATTTTAAATTCCATTTCCATCCAAACCTCGCTGTTTTACTACTGAATGTTATGCAAAACCTGAATTTCACAAGGTCTCAGCAGTTCTCCTGGAGATTTGAGCTGTTGCTAGAAAAGGCAACAGTTGTTGCACAAAAATCTTCCTCTGCTAAAAATATCCAGGAGCTTGTGAAATCCTCAGCTCCAGTGACCATCTGGGAACCTGTAAAGTGTCAGGAACCTTCCCCAGCAAACCCTGCATGAAGGAAAAACCCAGCACAACACAACAACCTGTGCCTGTATCCTTCAGGATGAGATTCTGGGATCTGCACTGTCCCTGCCCGTGGTGGGGGGTTGGAACTAAAGGATCTTTGGGGTCCCTTCCAAGCCAAACCATCCTGGGATGAACATTTTTAGAGAATCTGGTTTGTTAAGGCTTTTAGGAAATGGATGAGTTGAGGACCAGTTGTCCAGCATCCATTCTCAAATTAAGTCAATTCCCAAGGAAAAGTTCAGATTCTCAGATTAATTAAGTCAATTCCCAAGGAAAAGTTCAGATTCTCAGATTAAGTCAATTCCCAAGGAAAAATTCAAGTTCTCAGATTAATTTTAAAGTCAATTCCCAAAGAAAGGTTCAGGTTCTCCTGGGTTTAATTCCAGAGTCTCTCTTTAAGGCAAAGCTTCTTTCCTTTTCCAGGTTATCTCCTATAAAGAAGTGAAGTACAAACAGTGGAAGACACCACATTCTTTGTGTCCTTTCCCAATTTTTTGGTCACTTGCTGCTGTGTTCAGGGGCTTTCAGAGCCACAGAAACTGCAGGAAGCTGCAGCCCCAGCATCTCCCCATTTCCAGGAGAATCCTTTTCTCACTGTGCTGGAGCTCCTTTCCCTAATCCAGGGAGACCAGAGCAGCTCCCAGCCCTGCAGGTGCCATGGTGTGTTCCCTCTGCCCTTCCCACTGATCCCATCCAGCGGGGCCAGCCAAAAGGACGCCACTGCCAAAAGGTGCCACCACCAAAAGTTCTCCCCTTCATGGCTCTCCTGGAGCCCCTCTGTCCTAGGTTACAATGTAAAGATGTGCCTAAAGTTTATATTCTATCACCTGAAACCAGGTGGGGCAGGGATTCTCATCCTTGTGAGAGATATCCCCTGTTAATGGGCCATCTTTAAACCAGCTGGGCAATCATCTTTATCTTTCCCACAGCCCATCCTCCCTCCAGGAGATATCTCCTGTTCATGGTCAGTGAGTCCCAGGGCATGACTGATAAAATTACATCATCCCACTGGGACATGCTCCAGCCAAGCATTTCCTACCTGACTGAGATTTGGAACACCAAAGCAGTCCTTACTCACTGGTTTCCAGAGGACAAGAGCTGCCAGGATCACTGCCAGGATTTCTACAGGATCGCTGCTACAAGATAACTTCATCCAGACTGCTATCACCACCCTAACCAGCAGGGTGTCAGGTTCTATTCTGACTCTGTCCGTGGTTTTTCTTTTGTACTATTGCATGTGTTTTATTTTTATCTTTTTTCCTATTAAATTGTACTTCTGACTTGGAGTCTCTCGCTGGTTTTGATTCCAAAACCATTGCACCCTCACACCCTGGTTCACTTCTTCCTCAGGCGCTAAACTGGCTCAATAACTCTTGAATCCTGCAGGTGTTTGCACACTCAAGGATGAAATGAGGCCATGGGGATGCAGCAAGGTGTGAAGGGCACAAGCTGCTGAGCAAGCTGGAGCTCATCATTCCAGGCAGGGCAGGGAATGATCCTCCCTGGCACCCCAGAGCTGGCAGGGAACTCTCAGGGCCTGGCAGAGCCTTGGCTGAGCCTCTCCCTGCGAGATGACAAAGTGACAAAGTTCCTTTCTGCAATTAAGGCCTCGATGTCTTCTTTATATTTCTGGGGCAGTTTGTCAATAAATTACTCTCATTAAGGAAATTGCGTTGGAAGCTTTAAGTCTCCAGCTTGGCAATGAATCTCTCCTGTGACTTTACAGTTGTAGTAGTTCTGGTTCTTTTCAGCTCCAGTCATTTCCAGGCTGCTGGGACATATTCTTTTCATTCACAGTTGTGGGTAAGAATAAAGATATTCTGTTCCCACGGAGGGCACAAACTCTCTCTTATCTGTCTGTTTTGAAGATGGGAATGACAATATCTGGAGTCTGTCAGATATTTTTAGGCAGTCCCAATAGAGCTTTGTTAATTGGAAGAGCTATTTTTCCTGGAATAGATATGTTCAAAATGTCCAATAATTGATGAAGGCCTCCTGCAAATCCTCAGATGGAAGTGGGAGAGATTAATTTACCCTCCTCCTAAGTTGTTCTTGGAAATCTTCATTTTTTCAGCCAGTGAGCAGCAGTTTTCTGGGAAGATACTGGTGAGTGAAGAGCTTGGACAAGGGGGACATTTGGGAAGGAGAGGACAGCTCTGGATTTGTTGTTTGCAGCATTCCCTGACCTGCACACACAGAGTCTGGAGGGACCCCAGTCAGCCCCATCCATGTCATTTCTTACAAGCGTTTTCCCTAAAAAAAGAAGGGCAGAGAACTCTCTTCTGCCTCTGGAAGTCCGAGGGGAAGCAAAAAGCCCAGCCTGGAGAGGCAGAAATGTTGATGTGTGCTTGGTAAAATGCAGGGCACATCCCAGGATAACCACATCTGCTCCAGGGGCAGATCCAGATCCCTCCTTTTCCTCTGGAGTCAGTAAAAGCCCCACACTGGCTGCTCTGAATCTTAAACTTGAGCCTAATCTGGAGTCACCACATGGTTCATAACCAGCAGATGCTTTCATTCCCTGGTCCTGGGCCAGCAGTGGGGAGGGATTCCTGCAGGCAGAACTGTCAGGAGGGGGCTCAGCTCCTCTCAGCCCCTCTCAAGCCTCCTCTGGCTGGAATGAAGGAGCTTTTCTGTCCATCCTTCCCATTTCGTGTCCTCTGCAGCAATCAACTGAAAACACTTTTAGCCTCAGCTCACTTAGTCTAAACTCAGCTGTTGCTGTGCACTTTCCCAACCTCCATTTCCTCATTTTGAAGGCAAAGACTTTCAGGGCTGAGGAATCAGAATCATCTCTAGTCCCTCACTCCCTGCTACAGAGGCAGGATGTGAGCACAGGTTTGTAGGACACAAATAATCCTGATTTATCCACCTGATTCCAGCCCCCTGCCAAACCCAGGGTCTGCTCAGGGCTCCTCATCCTCTTCCTGCCATCCCCACACCCCCCTGGCTGGGCAGAATGGGCACTTAATAAAACCAGCCAAGCCTTTTCTCTCAGCAGCCTGTGAGTCAGGAAGCCTGTTAGAGCCCCCGTGTCAGAAATCCAGCCTTGATTGTATCACAAGCAGTGAAATTGAGAAAAATGACAGCCCTGGTTAAAGCTGCCATATTTGGTTATGTGTGATAAGAGGCACAGGATCTGTGGTGGCTGGGTTGGCGGCGTGGGGAGGAGAAAGGGGTGAGAAATCACTTGCCACTGGAGCTACATGGAAATTAAAATAAAATGTCATCGCATTCAGAGGAGCCCAGGGCGTGGAGACAACTCCTCAGTGAGGAAGAGGCTCATTTGTGGTTATTTATTAGGCTCCATCTCATCTGAGCCGTGATTAACAGACGTCAGCTGCAATTTTTGACATTGCAGAGGTGGTTTTTGGGGTGGGGAGGAGAATGCTGTGGGGCTGCTCTGCAAGCCACATCCTTAAAGGAAAACCAGAACTGCCTGGTTTAACAAATATTTACCAGTTTGCAAAGTTAAATTGCCACACAGCTCTCAGGCACCCTCCTCAAGCTGAGCAGGAGAGGTCTGGAGGAAGAGGTGCCAAGGGTTGGAGAGGGAAGGGGGGCTCTGAGCTTCCTGTGGGGATCCCCCCTGTCCTGGGGAGCTCCAACCCTGAGCAGAGAGTCAGACAATCCTGCAGAGCTGCAGCAAATGCCTCTGATGGGCAAAACCTGCACCAGCACTCCTGCCTTTCCTCTGCAGGGAGGATTCTGCTCGGGGAATTGCTGAACATTGTGGTGCAAATCTGAGGCAGGACATGCACAGAATGGTTTGGGTTGGAAGGGAACTTAAAGATCATCTTGTTCCAACCCCTTTTTTCACAGGCAGAGACAATTTTCACTCAGAGCTCCATCCAACCTGGCCTTGGATGCTTCCAGGGATGGGGCAATCACAGATTCTCTGGGAAATCGACTCCAGGACCTCCCCAGCCTCTTAGGGAAGAATTCCTTCCTAATATAACAGAATATTTAATCATCAAATCTGATTTTATTCCTAGGAGAACTGGCATAAAAAGGTCCTGGCTCCACAAGGCTGATGTGAAAACCCAACCGTGGTGGGGAAGGGACAATTCCATCTGACTTCCAGGAACTGGAAGAATCAACCTAGTTTTTATTTTTTTTTTTTTGTGATCAGTTAAATCATCGATCCTAAACTCTGCACGTACCAGAGCAAGCAGAATTTTAACTAGATTTTAATTACTTGTTTGCTCTTGGCAGGAGCCACTCAGCACAGAGATAGATGCGTGAATTTGTTTCTGTTCATCCCCAACACTGAATCCTTAACAGCCTCTCGGGTGGAGAGGGGGCTGGGAGAGGCAGCTTGGATGTTTTTTTTTTCCTTTTGGCTGCTATTGTTGGGCTGACAGAAACCAAGGCACTGTCACTCACATCACACTTGACACCGTGCAGAGCTCCTTTCCAAAATGCAGATTGGGAAGAATGAGGCAAATTTGGGAGTAACTGGGGGAAATCTGGCCTCTCCTGAGCTTCAGGGAGAAGGTGGAACAATGGAGAGTGCAAATAAAAGAGGATTTATTGGAATTAAAATAAGTTTGGCTAAGCAAAGACACAACATGCTTGTACACACTAATCCCTTGGGAATATTCCCAATTGTTTTGACATTTAAAAAAAATTGGCCTCGCTCCTGGAAGTGTCCAAAGCCACGCTGGACAGGGCTTGGAGCAACCTGGGATAGGGAAGGTGTCCCTGCCCATGGCAGGTGGTGGCATGAAATGAACTTTCAACACAAACCATTCCAGGATCTGTGACTCTACAACTGTGCTGAGAGCACGCCTGAGATTAAGGAGCTTTCCTTGGGCTGCAGGGGCTGCTGCTCTTCAGGGTGAACAAATGAGGAGGGCTGAGAGCCGAGAGGCAGAGCCCAGGGCTGTGAGCTCAGCCTGGCACCCCAGGAGGGACATTTCCCCTGGGGTAGGGAAAGCAGAGGGCTGATCTGCCTGTAGAGCATTTCCAGGGGCTCACAGCAAAGAAAGCAATCCAGGATTCCTTCCTGGTGTGATCCTCAGGTGGGAGAAGGCAGCAAGAGAGCAAAGCTGAGATCAGGAATGGCCCCAACACCAGCAAGGTGCACTCACAGATACCCCAGCTCAGCCTCACCACTAAATCCAACTGGATGGTGACTCCAAGCCAAGTTCCTGCAATTGGGCCAAGCCAAATTCTGTGTGGGGCCAGCCAGCAGCTGCTGCACCCCTCCAGCCAAGCCTGCCCTCAGCACATCTTAAAGCCACTCTAAAACTGCCCTGCAGCCCCCACCATGCCAAAAAACCCATCACGTGCCCTGGGAGGATGGGGAAGAAAAGCCCAAAGAGCTGGGGAGTTGAACAGAAAAGGAATTCACCAATCCAGACATGCAGCAGAGAGAGAAAAGCAGGAAATAAAGGTCGAGCACATTTGCGTTTAAATAAGAAACCAAAATATTTTTATGAGCCGTTCATTATTCTCCTCTAACCAGGCAGGTTTGCATGCAAATAATGGAGGGACATAAATGGCTCTAAAATCAGGCTCTTACCATGTGAACTCGGTAGAGAATGCTGATTCCCAGAGTCATGAAGGGCTTGGAGAAATCAATCACCTTCTCCCGCTCCGCCGTGATCGTCAGCCCCGCCACGGCCAGGTCAGCTTTCTGGGGAGGAGGGTGGGAAGGTCACAGTCCTGGCAAAGCAGAACCTGGGCCACCCAGGAGCCCTGCTCCTGCAGGGGGGATGCCCCACCCTTTGGAAACAGCAGCAGTTTTGCATCCCCTGGTTCCCACTCCCTCTGCCTGGGTGGGTTTCACACAAGCCGTGCTCAAACTCACCCCAAAGTTCAGCTCACCCTGTGCTCTGGAGCATTCTCCCTATTTTTTCCTTCCCTTCCCCATTTTCCTTCCCTTTCCCCATTTTTCCTTCACTTCCCCATTTTTCCTGCCCTTTCCCCATTTTTCCTTCCCTTCCCTATTTTTCTTCCCTTTCCCCATTTTTCCTTCCTTTCCCCATTTTTCCTTCCTTTCCTCATTTTTCCTGCCCTTTCCCTGTTTTTCTTCCCTTTCCCCATTTTTCCTTCCCTTTCAGGCTGGAGCAGCTCCTTCCCCCAAGTGCTCACAGCCCAATTGCCATTTTTATTCATTGAATGCATTAAAATGCATTCAATAAATATTATATTAATCTACAGAAAATGCAACCTCCCCATTCCCTGTTGAACACAGCTGTCCCTTCTGGTACAAACAAGCACCACAGGTAGGTGACAAAGCAACAACCTGAGCCATGGAGTTCACAAACCTGCCAAACCCAGACCTCCAGAACTGCAGATCAGTCTCCAAATAAAAAAATAAATAAAATAAAATTCAGAGGACTGGCATTAAAGTTTGCAGATCGACTTGCAAAGCAAATGAGATTAGGGAGAGAAAAAAATAAAAATAACTTCTTCCCATGTTAATACCCTTGTAATATAGATAAGGGATTTGAATTTTAAATATTATTTTTATTACTTTAGCTCTTTTAATGTCTGTAATTGCTTTCTGTAAAAATGAAACCTCCACTCCCTTATCCATTTGTTTCTCTGCTTTGCAGGAAGATGATTATGCATGTGGAAAAAGAGAAGATGGGGGAGAAAGAAAAGCTGTTTGTACGTTTTGTCCCTAAATTTGACAAGGTCTGTGCAGATGCCAAGGCACCACCAGACCTGATGGAGGTCTTGGGAGAGGGAAGAGCAGCACTGCTGGAACCAGGAGAGGGAAAAGGAAGGGAAGGTGACCCCAGGAAGGGGTCACAGGGAAGGTGACACTCCCCAGGCCATGCAGGGCTGCTTGGACATGCTCAGTGGAGCATTCTGCAATTTCCAAGCAGCTCTTACAGATTCCTGAAAGGTTCAGGCTGGAATAAATGATGAGCTGAGGAGAACTTCTACATAGGCAGACATTTACCCACAGGCTTTTTAAAAGACACCAATAATCCCAACGTGGAGTGCGAGCCTTTGAGCCCTGTGTAAACAGCAGCAGATTACTGAGATGGGATCAGTTCATCTCTGGAACGTGGCATGTGGAGAATTTTATCAACGAGGAAAGCCTCAAGCTTCCTAAACCTCTCTTGTCTCTGCTTAAAAGGTTTGTAGGTGCCATTGTCCTGGGGAGAGCTCTCCCAGCAAAGCCCCTGGTGAAGAGACAGCTTAGTCTGACAAGGGAATTCTTCTCCCAGTTCTCCAAACTAAACACAGCTCCACCAGCAAAGTCACAGAGTGAAACAGAGGGTAAAATGCCATGCAAAAAGGGTTTCATGTTAAAGCTTGCAGGAAATTCTCATCCTTACCCAGGGGCAAATACAAAGGAGCAGCAGCATCCCCAGGTTTGTGCAGCTTTGGGGTCCTGACCACTCCTGACCACTCTCTTGGTTGTTTCTCTGATCATCTTGGTGTTGTTGAATCATCAGCAGCATCTTGAAATGCTCTTCCCTACACAAAGCACCGTGCAAATCCATCCCACTCCCTTTGTCCCCAGAGCAGAGACACAGCACAGCCTTCCCTGGCACTCAGATTTTGTGCCCAGCTCCCTTCTCTCTTCTCCAGAGGGTTCTGCCATTCCATCAGTTATTTCCTTCTGCTCATTCCCTGCTGACTTTTCAGGACTTTTGCCTCATCAGAGGTGCAGAACTTTCTGCAGCAGAGCTCCAGCTCCTCATCACTCTTTCTCTCTTCTCTCTGCAGGCTCAGTCATGCAAGTTAAGAGCTGATCTCTGATAGCAGGAAACTTTGATCTGGGAATGGCATGCAAAGAATTCCCTGCCTGAATTTCATCCATTTCATGCTTTCAGCTGCTTCCTGACAAAGCTCCTTGTGATTCACTGAGCTCAGTGGAGATACAGAGGAGCTCTGCAAACCTGTGTTCTCTGCAGCCTCCCCGACCTGAGCACAGGTAGGTGTTGGGATTTTATGGGCTAAGGGATGGCCTGGGGGAGGAGAAATGGATTTTGCCTTGTGCCCCTGCTCTCTGTCCACATCTGGGCTCTGGGGAGAGGGAGAAACACGAGGCAAAGGATGGGGGGAAGAGGGGTTGGTTTCATCCTGCCAGCATAGCTGCAGCTATAAATGTCAGCATGAAATAGGCTTAGAAAAAGACCTGGAGCTTTTTGGGAGTGGAGACAGGCACTTCTCTTGACACAACACCGCCTAAACAAGGCCAGGCCCTCGCTGGGTGAGAGGCAAGCCAGGTGGGCTGGCGTGCGAGACAAAAGCTGCCAGCAGCACCAGCACCACCCTACCTGGCGTTCCCGTGGGCTCTGCCTGCATCAGGGCTCTGCAAAGGACAGCAAGCACGGGGGCTGAGCCGGGCTCCCGAGGAGGAACAACAATGGAGCATCCTTCAGGAGCAAATTGCAGGGACTGCCAGCCCAGGGGCGGCAGCCGCCCCCTCTCCGCGGGCCCGACAGGGCTCAGCTCGGTGCTGATGGGGATGAATGGCCCTGACGTCAGCCCAGCCCGGAGAGGATCCCAGCCAAGCCTCCCACGGCAGGGATGGCAGCAGCAGCCGGGAGAACAGCCCAGCTCCAGCCCCGCGGAGACCCCAGCCCTCCGCCAGCGCAGGGAGAAGGTGCCAGCGGAGCCAGGCTCGGGGCTGGGGCTGTGCAACACCTGGGAAACATGCCAGGACAGCCCTGGGAGCACAGGGCTGGCATCTTTTCCAGCAGCAGGAGTCCTTGCTGGAGCAGCTCCTTGGATGCCACATCCCCTGGGTGCTTGTGACAGCAGCATTGTCACCAGCGCTGACCACCGAGCCCTGACAGCACAACCAGGGGCAGAAAACCCTTTTTTCTACACTGTCCCTGTGCTCAAAGAGCCTCCCAGAAAGGTGAAATAGCTGTTCAAGCTTCAGGAGCCACCACTGAGGGGCTGCCCCAGTGCAAAGCTGTGGACACTGCTGAAGGCCCAGGCAGATTTTAGCCAGGCCTTTTCTCAGGTTCTGAGTTCTTTTTCTCAGGCTGGGAGGTTTGTTCCCAGGCTGAGACAGTTTCTCAGCTCTGGCCTGAGCCTTTCTCAGGATTATAACTTTCTTGTAAAGAGAAAGGAATTAATAAACAGAGATTAGCACCTGGTGTTGACTGAGGAACAGTTGTGATGTACATGACAGATGTTTTCTCCTATTGTCCAATGAACTCCTGTCCTGTTTGAGGTTTGTGAACCCCTCCATAAATATGGTTCAGTTTTTCAATAAAGTGACCCTGCTCTCTGCACCATCATCTCCAGAGGCTCTCTGCTGCTCCACGCAGCTCCCTGATCTCAGTGTCTATTCTTGCACCTAAGGCAGGAGGGTCTCTCCAAACAGGTGTGTGGGGTTGTTTTGAGGACAAGGGGGAGTTTTGCCATATCAGAAGTGACAGGCTGAAAACGCTGGAGGCTGCAGCTGTCCCTGCAGCCACGGCCAGGCTGGGGTGAGCAGCACTCTGTGCAGGTGCCAGCCTCGAGCCTGCCCTGCCCAGCTCTCCCCACCTGGGAGGACAAAGCTGTGCCAGGTGCTCACCCTGCCCGTGGCACAGCCAGCTGAGGTGAAGCAGCAGCAATGGGGACACTCAGGGACAGCAGGGACACCAGCCCAGCTCACACCACCCTCCCCAGCCTGTGTCTGATTTTCCAGCAGTGCTCTGCAGAGCCCTCTGCCCGGCCCCTCACAGCCCCCTCCTCACCTCCCAGCCTCTCCTGGAGCCCCCCTTGTCACAGCTGCCACCACCTCAGCCTGCAAACAGCCTGCCCCTGCCTCCCTTCAGCCACACACAGCTCTTCTCTCCACGCACCAACACCCACTGTGAGTGGAGAGCAGGGCTCTGCCAGTTCTCCTCCCTCCTTCCCCCTTCCTGCCATCCCCCAGCTTTGGAGCAGTTGAAGGGAAAGCAGGACCTGGCCACCAGCAAGGAAAACCAGAATTCCAAAGCTTTAAGGGGTTTCCTATTCTCGGTGTTGCTGCTCCTGAGGCTGGACAAGATGGACAATTTCATGTCCCTCACTTTAAAAAGAGCTTTGATCACCACTGATCCTGGCCAGACTGAAGCCAGGCAAGGTGGGACAAGGCTAAGGCTGTCATGGTGCTGTGAAAACACATCCCTTGGTTTGTGTCACACCAGAGAAATCATTTCAGCTCGAGGTAAGAGAGAGAAGGGGAAGAGCAGACACCATCAGGGACTCTGAGGCAGAACTGCACTGCAGACAAGGAGCAGGATGTAATTCTTCCAGCCCAAATGCCCTTTAAGTCTCTGATGGCAGAAAGGAGGAGATGGGAAGATTTGCTGTTCTCCCTTGTTTGGCTGTGGCACAGGCAGGAGAGCTGACAGGGAGAGTGGCTGTAGTGCCAGGAGTGAGCAGGGTGCTCAATCTCCCTGCCCTGCGTGCTCAGAGGGACAAATTAGCCCAGGCTGTTCTGGTCTGTGACATCTTTCACTACAGAATGGGCACGAGGAACTCTTCATCAGGAACTGGAGGGACAGGACAGGGGGGAGAGGCTTTGAACTGAGAGAGATACTGGGAAGGAATTCTTCCCAGTGAGGGTGGTGAGGGGCTGGGATGGAATTCCCAGAGAAGCTGGGGCTGCCCCATCCCTGGGAATGCCCAAGGCCAGGCTGGATGAGCTTGGAGCAGCCTGGGATCGTGGAAGGTGTAAAGGGGGTTGAAACTAAATCACCTTTCTGTGATTCTGAGTGCTTCCAAGTGATTTCTGTCAAGCCAAACCTCCATGAGCTGATTACAAACTGTCCAGGATTCCCAAGGCTTCCCAGTCCCTCTCTTCCTTACCTCCCAACCTGTTTTGTGAGCAGGTCAATAAGACATGTACTGGTGAATTTGGGTCAACAACAGATTTATGTTTGTACAGCATCTTGCTCAATCATATCAGGGTGCACAATTAGCTGTAATGCAATTCCCTGCACTCAAGAATAAATCAATAGCTGGTTAATTTAGAAGCAATAAAATGAAATATTTTCTCCCAAATAGCCTGGAGTTGCTCTGAGGAGATTCCGTGCCACAGAGGGATTACAGGGGAGGCACTGCATGGAGCTGGATAATTCTGTGACCTTTTGGTCCTGCACATTAAGTGAATGTGAGTCAAACCTTATTTTCTGATGGCTGATCAGGATCAAGGGGGAATTATTTTCCTGCAATGATACTGTGCTGGACAGAGCAGTGCATTTTTGGGAAGGATTTGGGACTTTTGTGAGAGGTTTGTGCCCCAACTGATCCCCTTTTTGTCCTAAAGGGGCAGAGTGCCCAGGGGATAAATCCACTGAAAGAGGAACATGTGCTCCCAACACAGGATCTGATGGATCCCATGGGACAGGGGTGAACAAGGGGCTGGAATCAAGGATAAACTCCCTTAGGGACTGTCAAGGATGGACAAAAACCCCTTGGGTAGTGAAATGCCCTCAAAAAACAACATCCCAGGCAGCCCTGAATAAACACACCACCAAGCACACACAGCTCTGCCCTGGCTGACCTGAGCCCAGTCCCTGGGATTGATCAAAAACTTGCTGAACCCATTATACAAACTCTCAGGGATATGGGGAGAACAAGAGACAAAGCTGTTTCTCTTCCCCAATTTGTGATCCAGCCTCACAGGCTCTGACAGCTGTGCCCTGCAGAAGCAGAAGTAAAAACCCCTCCTAAATAAGGCTCAAGCTGCAGAAGAAACAAACCAGTTTCTGTGTGAAGATGAAGTTAAAACACTCATCAGTGGAGCAAAACAACCCTCCAGAAGGTCTCATTTAATGAAGAGGCACTGCCAAGGTTAGTAGGCCAAAAGTTTGATAGCTGTTCCATTCCTTTGATCAGCTGCTGCTCTCGGCTCCTTCCCTCTTGCCTCCCCAAAGGAAAGTTGCAGGAGTGTAATTGTGTGTGTGTACACACACAGAGACACAAAGATGGATAAAAACGGTGCCAATAGCCTGGAGCATTTGCAAACAGCCTCACAGAAGCTCTTTTAAAAGAGCAGATGGAGGTGGGATCTCAGCTGGCGTTGAGAGAGACTGCTCAGGGAAGGGTGACCCAGGAGACAGGGAGAGCTCAGGGGAGTCTCCAGCCTGTTCAGTGCCCTGTCTGTGACCCTCAGAAAAACCCAATCCCTCCCTTTTCAGACAAAGAGTTGTCCCAGCTGACCTCAAACACTCAGTTAAAACTCCTGAAGTGGGATGAGCACCCTGCACCGTGTGGGGAAGAAGCAGAAGGTGCCAGTGGACATTTCTAGAGATCATGGACCCAAAATCCTCAAGCCACTTTTAACCAAATTCCACTGTGCCCAATAAACAATTCCACTTCACAGAGTGAAGTGATGGGAGGAAAGATCTGGAGGAGCCTCAGACTCCTGCCTGGAGCCACAGGGGATGGATTTGGACCCTTGCTCCTCTGCTCTGCAGAAGGCAAGTGACTCAGGGTCTCCTTTCCCACAGTGGGGGGATTAGCAGCAATCCACGTCACCATGGATTTGTCACCAGCTGGGAAAGTGGCACTAAGCTCTCATGGGCACGTCAGTAATGACAAGGCAGGAATGAGTGAGGAAGTATTGGCTTAAACAGCATCAATCCCACCCTTAGCCTATTTTCCTAAGGATCTCAGGGCATTTTGTGAGCTGTATTTAAGGGAAGGACCACAGAAGAAAACAAAGAGCAGGTGGCAGGGTCCAGGCTGGCTGAGCCCAGGTGTACACAGAATTATTGTCAAACCCAGCAAAATAATTCAGTTTTCAGCTTTGCTGCTGGGCAGCAGCTCCAAAGAGCAGAGCAGTGAAAAGATCTTGAGCCATGCACTTCAAGGAAATAGGAAATGTTCTTCTCCTAAAGCAATCTGAGTTAAGCAGCTGAACTAAATCTGCCAAAACTTTTCTAGGCAGAAATGGAATTCTTACTTGCTTCCAGCCCAGTGTGGTTTTGTAAATTTTTTGAGCTTCTACCAAGCTCTGTCTTTTCCTGTTGCAAGTTTTTGTTAATTTTTCTGCTAGGAAAAAAATAATCTATTCTGTAACGAGTTTTTACGTGGGATCCCAGAGTCCAAACTTCCTTTCCAACCAAGTTGATAGCATAGGGTTAAAATGTTTATAAACATGGGAATTGTATACAATAGATTCAGGGGTGGAAAGAAAGGTTGGTCTGGTAGGGCTGGGAAAGGGAATCAGGCTGTGGGAAGGAACATTGAGCTTTGTCTGCACCTGTGTAATCATCATATGATAAATAATATGATTGTTAAATATAATGTTTGTTTGGTAATTGAATAAAATTATTGTTTAATCATAATAAGAATAATAAGAAATGATAGAATCTCAACAAGAATCATGAGAAAGGATGTTTGGGGGACCTGATGAAAATTACAAGAATTCATGCTTGGATAAGATCAATGTACACAATAGAACAATATGGGTTTAATAATTAATATATAGTTCTGTAATGAAAATGTTATAAAAAACATGTCCATCTCAAATCCATGTTGGAGTCAGATTTGGCTTTGTACCCCTGATTCCCAGAGCTCTTCAATAAAAGCACCTGCACATAATCATCCTGTGATAATGTGTTTCTACACTAACAAAGTGAGCACACCTGAGATCATCCCATGGCCCTACTCTTGCTCTGACATCTTCCCAACCAACACATTTTCCATCAGGAGAACACATTCAGTGGAAATCCTCCAAAACGGACTAAGCCCCCATCCATCCTCATCCCCAGGAAGCACCAGCGCCAAATCCCAGCAGGGCAGAGTTGGAAGGAGCAGCTCACCACTTACCCGAGCTATCAGCTCCCCAACCATCCCTGTCCAGGTGCCGTTGGCCTCGGGCACGCCGTAGACGCCGTCCCCGACCAGGTGGATTTTGTAGTTGAAGCGCAGGATCTCCGCCAGCTCCTTCAGCATGTCCACGCAGAACCCCTCGTAGCGGTCGTTGCCTTCCAGCTCCTGGTGGTTCCACTTCAGCATTAAGTAAGGGTTTTCCTGCAGTGAAACTGGGCAGCTGTCATTCCCATCTTAGCCGAGGCGTCCCGGCAGCACGGAGCAGGGAGGGCAGGGCCAGAGGGTCACGGGGTGGTGGAAGGGCTGGCCCGAAGTTTCCCTGATTTGCCTCATGACCATCATCAGAGACTGAGACCCAGGACCCCACCACTCTGGCTGAGATGGATGCTTGCCCAGGACTGTCTGTGGCTGTGCCTGGTGCTTGCCCAGGACTGTTTGTAGCTGTGCCTGGTGCTTGCCCAGGACTGTTTGTAGCTGTGCCTGGTGCTTGCCCAGGACTGTTTGTGGCTGTGCCTGGTGCTTGCCCAGGACTGTTTGTAGCTGTGCCTGGTGCTTGCCCAGGACTGTTTGTAGCTGTGCCTGGTGCTTGCCCAGGACTGTCTGTGGCTGTGCCTGGTGCTGCCACGGCACGCTGCTCTCAGCAGGGTACTGGTTATAGCGCCCTGTTCCAGCACCTGTTTCTTGGAGCAATGATCTCCACATACAATAGTCCATAAATCTCCCCACCTTTTGGCCAGAGGCCTCTTGCTTTGGAAAAGGACTATAAAAAGTGACTTTCTTAAAGAGAATCTGAGATCTCTTTCTCCCCACAGACAGAAGACCCTTCTATTGGCCAAAGACCCAAGGACACCGTCCCATCTGTTGGTAGCTATTTCCCCATCCTTCTCTCTTTCTTCCCCCCCTTTTACTTTGTTTCCTTTGTTTCATTTTTCCCCTCTATCCAAAGCTGAGTTGTTGGCACTCAATAAACTCCATTGCTGCTTGCTGCTGAATAAAACCTGAGTCCCTTGCTGTTTGTCTTTTGCACCCTGGGGTCAAAAGAACCATCACGACTCCTGCTTGGGTTGAGCAGATCGTGACAGGTGGGTTGGTTTGGGAGAAACCCTAAAAAACATCCAGTTCCTGTGGAGAGGCTTACAGTCTGTGAGCCAGAGAGGGTTAATGAATAAGGGATATTTGTGAAAGGTATTTCTTATCAAGGCTGTTGGCCTGGAGACCGAGAAGAGAAGAAGGAGAAGGAGATAAGTAGGGAATAAAACCTGCAGCTGGGAAAAGTATTTTTAGAAAAACAAAGGTGTAGATGGTTTTAAACCAATCAACATTATGTTGATCTATTGTAACCAATGAAAAAAGTGTAAACTTTGTAGAGTGTATAAAAGACAGCATGCTGTTGTAATAAAGGGATATTAGCCTTCTGAAATGTAGTGCACCCGCCTCAACAGTGACAACTTCCAGCCCCAAAGAGCACATCCCAGCCCAATGCATCCCTCTCAAACTGGGAATAACTGGTGAGGAAAGCCTGGGAGCTGAGGTGGTGCCAAGCTCTCAGAGCTGTCTCCACACTGGTGCTCCCTGGCCTCTGCTGTGTGGAGGAGCAGATTTATCCTGGTTTAGGACACGAAGCAGAGCTAAGGGATGATAATTTGGGAGCTATCTCCAACTGGGAATGCAAGAGCAGCACAGTGACTTCCCTGAGTCATAGCAGGATATCGACTTCAACCTCTCCTGGCCACTGCTCCAGTCTGTTCCCTTTTCAACAAACTTTGTGGGATGTGAGGAGACAGTCAGGAGTTTGGGTGTCTTTAAAGAAAGAGCAAAATAATCACTGGACAGGCAGCACCTGGAAGGGAACCTGTTGAACACAGACAGTGGTGCCTGTACATGCCAAGTTTTCATAAAAATTGTGCCCATCTTGGCCAATTATTATAATTTTATGGGTAGAAGGGGCAACTGTTCCTTCAAACTCAGCAGCTGCACACCAAAGAAGAACCCCACTCTGAGCTGGATGCAAACTGGCAGTGTGTGCCCATCCCAGCCCCCTCTGAACCCATCAAATACCAATTCTATTTTCCAGCCTCTACTTAATGCTTAATTACACTGCCAGGGGAGGTCCCCCACGCTGTAATTGGAGACTTGCTCGTCTCTCCTGTGTGAAATCAGCCCAGTGCAGTGCTGGGGGGTAGGAACAGGGAGCAATATTCCAGCTGCCCCCACCCCTGAGGGCTGGGCTGGCCTGATGGGAACTGCAGGTGCCCCCCTCCCTTACCAGGATGGTGGTGACAATGAGCGTGGTGTTGAACAGGCTGTCGGATATGTTGGAGGAGAAGATCCTGTTGTCCATGCTGAGCCCTTCAGAGACGTGCCAGTGGCCAATCTGGAGAGACAAACAGCACAATAAGGGGATTTATAGGGCGAGTCACTGCCCATATGGCTCTGGTGAGTGACAACCCTCGAGGTGGCCTCTTTAGGGATGCTCCATTACCTTCACGAGGCACCCCAGAACGGGTCAGCAGAGAGATTAACCCTCTGTGCACAGCCCCACCTGCTCTGCAGTGCCACCAGCCTGGCCTGTGCTCCTTCCCACGTGTCCTCCCTGCAGAGCCCTGCACGGGGACAAAGCTGGGAGCCCTTGTGTGCTGGCCTACATGCCACCAAATGGGTCCACTTAGCCAGAAACCCCCAATCTGTGGGCTGGTGGCACTGGGAGCCTCTTTCCTCCACCTTGGTGGCAGCTCATGGGACAAAGCCACTTGTCAGTGGTGCTGCTCCACCACTCCTCTTCCAGCCCTTAACTACCTCAATAAACACTTCCAAACCCTTTGATTCAGGCTCATCACACCCAACAGCTCTGCCAGCAGCCCAGTTTACCCATCCAAGCATCAGAGTGGCTGCAGCAAACCCAGACTCCCAGTGTGGAAGGCAGGAGCCAGTCCCCCCAGTGAGGACCTCGTGATTCAGCTGTGACAACTGCCTTCAGCCAGGAGGGAGGAATATTCCACAAAACCTAATTTTAACTTCAAGAGCCTAATCTCCTTCCCTCAGAGCTCTGGGCAGGGAGCTCAGCACCTCCAGCAGCTGGTTCAGAGCATGCAAATTGAACTCCTGCTCATTGTCCTTAAAAAGTCTCTGCTTTTCCTCTTCTGCTTTTCCTTGTGGATACAAGGGGGCTAAGGGAGCCCAGCTCCCTCTGAATCCCTGCTCCTCCTCTTTCTCCTCTGTCCCATCAGGTTCCAGCACTTTGCTGGTGTCCTCTGACACCCTGAGAGGCAGTGGGTGACCCCAAAAGTGCAGGGGGGTCTTCAGAGCTCCTCCAGGAGCAAATCCAGCTCCCTCCTGTGAGCCTGGGACTGAGGCAGGCTGTCTTCTCACTCTCAGGGTGGGAGGAACTGATTGATTTTCCTTTCTGTATGGGTTAATCTTGTTATGTTCGAGGAGGGGGAGGGAGGGTGGAGTGGAGCCCTGGATTGACTTTGTGCCTGCTCTTGGCACTGCTTGGCCTCTGGTGTGACCAAGGGCTCGAGGGCTTGGGGCTGGCTTGGATTGAGCCCGGCACAGCCACCCTGACAGACCAAACCCCTCTGGCTGCTGAGGGAAGGGCCGAGTCCTTCCCTCTCCCAGGTGCAAACAGCCCAAGGGACCAACAATCGCAGTGGGAATGTGTGAGGAGTCCCAGACCCAGCCTCCTCCTCCCAACGCACAAGGAGCAATGAGCTTTGCACTCAGAATCATCACAGACACCCCAACAATCCCACCCCGTGCCTGAGAGCATTGCCAAACCCTCCTGGCGCCCTGGCAGCCTCGGGGCTGTGACATTCCCAGTTCCTCTGGGAGCAACAGCCCCAAACTGGGAAATCTGCCCCCCTGTTTCCCAGGCAGGGAGCCCTTGGAGCACAGCTTTCAGTGGCCTGAGTCCCTGCAGGATGAATCCCTCCTGAATTCCCCACCCCTGCTCTGATTGCTGAGCAGCAGCCCCTCTGCAGCAATTGCCTCTCAGAGCCAGTCATCACTCACAAACATTACCTAATTTTTCTTCTCTCCCGGATTTCTCAACCAGAGATTAGTGACAGATTAACTTTAATTTTAACAGCCCTTGCTGTTCTCCAATTTGTCCCTCCCCTGCTGGCGTGTGCTCAGACTAATTGCCACTTCTCCTGACAGTGCTGTGGGTTTGACCTTGCTTTTAAAAGCACCAAGGCCACACAATCCCACGTGCTGGAGCAATTCCCCCCATCCTGGCTGGCCCCAGCTCACCCCTGTGCCCCTCACGGGCTGGCAAAGCTCCTCATTCTGCAGTGTCACAGGGTGTCTGGGCCCCTCACATCCCTCTTCTGCAAGACGGATGTCAAGGTGATTTTAATCATCTCTATCTACATATAAAGAACCTCTGGAAAATAGAAAACATATCCATCTGCAAAGTTTTTTTAGAAAACAATCAAATGCTCCACATGGACATGAATAAGACCATCCTGTTAAGGCTCTGGACAAGGACTTCAGGGTTTTAAGGACTCAGGGTTTTTGATAAGTGGATGTGATTGGTCTGTATAAATACAGCAGGTGGAGGAGGTCTGTGGCAAAGAGGTAGAACAGCTTTCTGAAGCTGAAATGACAGCGTTGGCACAAAAATAAATACATACAAACCAGCCAGAAATAAACAGGCTGACAAACCAGGGGAGAGGTTCCCAATGATCAGAGGAGCTGGAGTGACACCTGTCATAGAAGAGCAATAAGGGCAGCACAACCAGCTGGGTGCAAGCTGGAGATCAACACCTTTGTGAGAGGGATTATGTGACCTGGTGACAGGTGGAGAAAATCCCCTCTTGTGTCCTTAGGGATGTGTGACCCCCACAGCATCATCTCTGCACCTCCCAGCATCTCCTCCCTGCCCCCAGGGGATCCATGAAACACCCACAGGCATCTCGAGGCAGGTCTGCAAACACAAACTGTGAAACTCCAAGTATGAACCAGCCCAAAAACCTGGAGCCTGGAAGTGCCACTGCTCGTGCCACTGCTCCATCCCCACAGGCAGTGAGGTGCCCCAATTTAGCTGCTCTGAAAAAGGTGTTGTTTGGGTTGGTGGCACAGAAAGATTTCTCAGCTCTGTAGAAAATCCCCACGTGGAGCATTCCTGGCTCACTCCTTCCACGCTGTGTGCAGAGGCTTTGAGGCTCCTCATGGTGTGAGTGATGAAATACCTCTCAAAGTAATGATTTTAATGAAATCTTCCTCTTATTTTTTCTGTAGGCACAGAGGTGACTTCTCCACGAGCTACAGAGGCACCACAGGTATTTACCATCCCCACTCCCAGCTTCAAATGAAGGTAAAGCCAGCCCTGAATGCAGATCTTGGAGCAGGCAGACAGCAGCAGGCACCTTCTGGGCTCTGATTGCAAGTGCTGTCCTACAGCTTGCAGCCATCTCCTCCTCTCTGTGTCCCCAGGAAAGGAAGGAGTGCACAATGCAATCAAGGTGCCCCAAGGAGAGGGAATCTGGGAGTGACTGGGGAGGGGAAAAAGGGAATCAAACAAACAAATGAAGGAAATCTCTCTGAGGACACTGCCAGGGCTACCATGGGTTGGATTCCTGAGTGACACTGATGCCAGCACAGCAAGGAGGCAGAATTCCTGCACTGAAATTAGCACTGAAAACACCAACTATCAAACCAAAGAACCACGAGACACACACACTTCTTACCTCTGAGGCCACCAGCATCCCCCAGATGTCCCCCCCTCCCCAAATGTCCCCTCTGGAGCACGTGACTGACACCTGGCACAGCCCAGCAGGCTGTGGTGGCACACACTGAGTTTGCCAGGTCCTGGGGGCAGAAACCATCGAGCTCTTGGCAGAGGCTGTCCCTGGGCTGGTCCTGGGGGTAGCACTAGAGAGGAGCCAGTCCCACCGAGGCTGATTAGCTGCTGCTAAATCCAAAAGGTTTGATGTGGCAGGGACTGCAGAGGGTCCCAGAGCTATTGGTGGGGAACTCATCTGTATCTCATCAACATCCCAATTAACAGCCCCAACCCTTCCACTGCTCTGGCTCTGTGGTTAAGTGGAGACTGATCAGCCTCACTTGGGATGGGGAGAGCAGGGCTCAGGGTCTGCCTCCCCTCCCTAAATCACAGCTCCTCCTCACTCCCTTCCCCTGGGAAGTTCCCAAACCTCAGCTCATGATTTGCAGCAAATCACTCTGCTGGAACTCTTTAGAGGGGTAAAGAAAGGGGGGGAAAAAAAATTAAAAGTTGACATTTACCAAACCCAGCCCTTGTCAGATCTATAGATCACCAGCACATTAATGAGCCTGTGCTTTATTGAGCATCCTGTGAGCAGAGAGAGCAGCTCTCATATGGCTGTGGAAAAAATTCCTCTGGTTAAGCTAAATCAGGAAAAGACGTGTTTGGTGCGTTACATAAATGTATTAAAAATTGGATGTCAAAAAGCCCTGCCTCTCCTTGCCCAAAAGCAGCAGCAAGTTAGAGAATCTAAGTGTCTCTAATTTGCTTGCTGGCTGGATCAGCCTCAAAATTCGGTGAACTCTCCATCAAAGCTGATGAGCTGGAAGTCCCTGTGGCTTCACTGGGTGGAAGGAGAGAGAGGAGGAGAGGGAAAGAGAGGAAGAGAGGAATAGGCAGAGTTAAAATGAGCTTGGTTAAAACTAAGCAGGGAATGGAAGTGTTTCAAACAAATCAGTTAATACAACCCTTGGGAGCAAGATTGTCTCCAGGATGTGAATGCCTGTTCTTTACCCTGTTCCTTTAATTAAAATATTTCTAATGATTTATTTAGTCTTTTTCATTAAAAGAAGTCAGGCTGACAACAAGAAAATAACCATTTGTGGCACAGCAGAGCTGCCTTTGGCTTCCCTTTGCAGGAAGGTGGAGGGGAGGCAGGTTGGGCAGGAGCCTGATGGCTCTCACAGCTCTCTGGGGATGCTCTTCCCAGTTAAACACATCCCAACAAACTCCTGTAGGCTGGGAGGGGCCCTGACACCCCCCTGGGCACTGCTGTGGGACAGGAAAGCTCCCTGAGAAAGGGAGAGAAGGCAGAAAAGCTGTCACAGGAGCAATTTTATAAAAGATCAGCTCTTAAAAAATTATAAAAATCCCAAGCCCTGGTGGGTTTGTGACAGGGCAGGGCTTGCAGCCACCCCAAGGGACTGCCCTGTCCTTCCAGCACTTTTTCCCTGTGGCTGAAGTGTTCCATCCCCCTGCAGCCTGAAGGGGAATTTTCAAAGCTTAATCCCAGTGCAGCTTTCCTGGGCATGTCACAGACACAAAGCTCCTCATTTACCGAGCTGCTCCAACAGGTCAGCAAAGGTTTTCTCCTGTCACAGCAGCTTTGTGGGGAAGAGATGAGCCTTTAGTCTCAGGGCAGATCAGGCTGCAGCCACAGCTCCCCGTGGAGCTCTGGGAGAAGCTCTGCTCCAAGAGGACCTGTGAGTTTAACGTGGAGCCCCTGCCACATCCAAACACATCAAACCCAAAGCTGTCACAGGCAGCTTTGCAGCATTTCCTCCCCGAATCCAGCTGAATCTGTGCTCTTATTAATGCAGATGGGCTTGGATCTGTCACTTCTGTTCAGAGGGTGATGGGTTTGGGAGAGGATTAAAAGGGCATTGATGCTGTGAGAGATCTCTGTGGGGAAAATGCCATCCTGATCCCCCCTGCTCGCTCAGAGAAAGGCAGCATCAAAGCCAAGCTGTCACTTGACAGGTAAGAACTGGCAGGTACATCCTTGCCAAGGCTGAAATTCACTGCTGCCAGGCCAGGAGAGGGCTCCTGGTGCCAAAATGCTCTGTTGGTGAGGGTAGGATACAATAGCTTTTGTTCTCTGCCAGCATCTAGAAGTGGAAAGCTCTGAGAAAAGGGCAGCAGTGGAGCTGTCAGCACTGAAACAAGACAGATGAAACCCCCTTTTTTTTTTTTTTTTTTTCTGGGACTTCTATTTATTTTTTTTTCTCCTGAATAAGATTAGGATTTATCAGGAAATTCCTTGGATTTGTGTCATGCAATCTCACCAGTCTGATAGCCTCAATTTCAGCTCAAACCAGAAAATATGGCTCGGGCAAAAAGTGTGAGATGAGGAAATACCACTCAAATTAATGATTTTAATGAAATCTGCTGGGTGATCTGTGGGCAGAGGAAAGCTGTGAGGAACCCACGAGCACTGAGACAAAAAGTAACTGAATGTGAGCCCAGCAAACCTGTTGGAGAGGAACCATAAACTGAGAGTGAAAGGAGCTTGAACTTCTCCCAGGGAGGAGATGATGGGGAGCTCCTCACTTGGGGGTGCCCCATTTGCTTTCCCCTCAGAAGGAATGGAAACTCATTTGCTTTCCATCTCAGAAACACTTTGAAAAGGTTCATAGTACCTATTTTTCCCCATTTCATAGAAAATTCTCCCCATGCAATCAATTTTAAGCAAATGCAGCCACAAGCTTAAGAACTAAAGGGTCATGAGTGTGAGCTTGTATCTAGCACAGATTCCCTGCCCTGAATCAGCACCTGGGAGAGGTCAGAGATTGGATCTGCCAGACCCTGATAAATTAAGACAAACCCAAATTATCCTGAGTGTTGGAGTCAGTGAATCAGGGGTCTCTCTGAATTCTTCAGGGAGGAATCAGAGTGCAGGGATTGAATTAAAGCCTGTGGAGGGATTGAAGTACATCAAGCCACTCCCACATAAAGTAGACATTTAAGTAGAAGTAAGACAGTAATTTTAGGGTGAGTTCTAATGCTTTGAGTAAGTGAAAGGTTTCAAATGCCAGAATAGCAGAGCAAGTTCTAGTGAAGGTTGAAACATACTGATATCTTCAGCAAGAGGCTCCAGGCCCACAGCTGTAGACAGGACTTAGACATAATAGAGCTCTAGTAAGAATATTGCTGACATTTTTCAGACAGAACAAGACAGGTCGTATGTGCAGTCTATACATAACCTGGTGTGCTAAGAAACTGGAATTCTAATAGGTTAAGGAGTGGTGGTCTGAGTTTGTGTCTTAGCTTGTTGGAAAAATCCTACATCAGAGTTTGTACTGGGGAGAGTTGGTGCTTTTAGCCTTTGGCTTTTGCCAGGGCTTTCAGCCATCTGCTCTTGCCATTGCTTTTTGCCATTGCCTGTTGAGACTGATGTGCTTTGTAATAAATAACCTTTTTAGCTATTAGCTGCTTTGCTTATTTAGAAGATTACCCAACGAGTAGGAGCCTAAGAGCTCTGGAGGTCTGAGAACACACTGAGTGAGTTCCTGATGAAGTCAAACACGCCGAGTTTGCTCAGCCAGAGCTAAGGTGACACCCTGAGCACTCATGGTGCAAATGAGGAGGGTCCCCAGCCCCTTTTGGTCCCCAGAGCATCCCCCCAGCCCAGGACACCCTGCCAGGCTCTCACCTGCCGGAAGCCAGCTCGGGTGTGCTGCAGGATTTTCAGGGCGTAGTTGGAGCGTTGGCCTTTGCTGTTGAATTCGATGTGGCCGGTGAGACCTTCCAATTCTACCTGTCCAAGAGAGACTCAGTTACAGCGCCCAGCGAGGCTGCCCCACCCCAGAGTCCCCCCAGACACTCCCAGCAGGAACAGCAGTGCAACCCTCTTAGCTCAATCCTGGTAATTCTGGAGTTTGGATAGAGGAGAAAAGATACAGAGAGGAGCAGGGACTCCCCAGATTTCCTTGCTTTGGAAAAACCAGCTCCACATCCCCTCATTGCCTCCCTCCATCCCAAGACTGCTGGGTCTCTGAGCTATGGGGAGCTGGACGATTTTGTTGTCCCTGGCTAAAGGTGAAATTTAAAACAATGGGCCAAAGTGGTGCAATGTTCACATTCAGCTGAGCTTTCTTTTGGGGGAAAAAAATCCCTTATAAATAAAAAAACTCATAAAGATTTCCTTGTCTCATTTACACCCAGACTCAGAAACCTGCTGCTGCTGCATGGTCACCTCAGCTCTGAGGAGCCACAAACTCTATTTCACAAGGATGGAATTTCAGAGTGTTCTCTTGTTTGGTTCCAGAAATGACAATTTTAATTTCAAAGGAGCCCAGACCCATATGGGAACTCGCATCTTGTCCCTGAGCTCTGAGCAATTGTACTGCGTGATCCCCTATCAGCTCAAGTGAGGGCTCAAATCACTTAGAAACATTCATACTTTAAAAACACAAAAATTGAATTTCAGCAAAGCCTGAAAAAGGAAGGGTTTCATGTCGTTCCAAGGCCGGTGACAACCCAAACCCTCAGATCTCCCTTTTCACTGCCTTCAAAGAGCCTGGGCAGAAAGGCAGCCCTGCTGCTGGCAGGGAGGAGAGCCCCCAGCCCCCTCTCACCATTCTCAGGTAGTTCATGAGGCTGGTGCCGTGCTGCCAGATCTGTGCCGAGCCGCAGGACAGGGGCTTGACGCCGATCTCCTGGCTGCGGTTCAGCTCCTGCACCGCCGTCACCACGGCGTACACGGCGTCGAACAGCAGCGCTGAGGACAGCTGGGGAAAGGCAGGGACAGTCAGCTGGGAACACAGAAATGCTGCTGCAGCTGGGGCTGGAGAGTGCTCTGTGCACTGCCTGGGCCCGGCTGGGATGTGCTTTGTGCTGGTGTCTTGGGCTGCAATGCAGGATGTGGCGAGAAATGTGAATTCTGTCACAGTGACCCTGATCTCCTGGCACATATTATCTGCTAATGGGCCATCTTTAAACCAGCTGGGCAATCATCTTTATCTTTTTCACAACCCATCCTCCTCCAGGAGCTATCTCCTGTTCATGGCCAGTGAGTCCCAGGGCATGACTGATAAAATTACATCATCCCACTGGGAGATGCTCCAGCCAGGGGAGGAGCCAAGCCTTTCCTGCCCAGATAAAAACTGAGATTTTGGACAACAAGGTACCTTCTTTCCACTGGATTCCAGAGGAAAGCCAGACCTTTCCACATCATCCCTGCACCTTCAGAGGAAAACTGCACCTTCTCCAGGAGCACTGCTGCAGCTGAACCACATCTGCCACTGCAGGAGGATGCAGCCACCATGGAATGGGACTGCTGCCAACACCCTGACTGACTGACGGGTGTCAGCTTGGATTCTGACTCTGGCAGTGTTTGGGATTGTTCTGTGTAATACTGCATTTCTATTTTAATTTTCCTAGTAAAGAACTGTTATTCCTAATTCCCATCTCTTTGCCTGAGAGCCTCTTAATTTCAAAGTTATAATAATTTGGAGGGAAGGAGTTCACATTCTCCATTTCAGAGAGAAGCTTCTGCCTTTATTAGCAGACACCTGTCCTTCAAACCAGGACAGCCACCTTGGTTCATCCATCGCTGTTGTCTCTCTATCTCTGCTCATCTTTGCTCCTTCCCATTCCTTTCTATCTCAATTTCTGCAGTTTTCCTTTCCTAATCAAGGGAGGTTTTTCAGTGTTTTGGTGGCTCTGATCAATCTGCTGGCCAGGGGCAGTGCTCCTGAGAGAAGCAGGAATTTCCAGGGGGAGTTGCTCCTGAGATCCATTGCCTGCTCCCACAGAAGGAAACTCGACTGTGCTGCATCAAGGTCTTCTCCGACCACCTCTTTGACAGGCAGACCCACAGGAAATGAGGTTTTGCTAGATCTGCTTGTCCAGCAGCCAAATCCTGCCTTTCACCCCACAGAGGTCATCCATCCCTCACTACAACCTCCAGCTCCCTGTGGAACAGCGCTGCTGAGGGAACATCCAGAGTGTCAGAGCCCATCCCCTCTCCTGCTCACCTTGCCTTTGGTTGCCTTTGTCCACCAAGCCTCACAAACCCGGGTTCTCACCCGTGCACAGCAGTTTCCATGGTTTTGGGCTCGTTAACCATCAGCTATTTTCTCCCTCGTGCTCAGTGTTGCGACTGAGATTTCACTTTTAATTACTGTCACCTCCTGACTCTGCTGGAATTAAGCCGTTGCAGCTCATTACTATCAAGGCTGCATTTTCCTCGTGGATACTTCCAAGAGCATCCTCTTCCCATCCCAGCTCCTGGCAGAGGGCTCAGTCTCCAGCCTGGAGCTGCTTTGTTCACCTCACCCTGGCTGTGACTTCCAGCCCTGCAGTGGCTTCTGCATCCTCTCCTCCTCCTAGAGCCTGCCCAGGTTGATTCCCTGCTGCCAGTGGCCCTGCAGGGTCAATTTTGCACAGCTCAGTGATCCCAACAAACCTTGGGCTTCCACTCTGCTGCTAATTTGGATTTAACCCTGCTTGATCTCACTCAGACCAGTGGTGAGACCTCACTGACCACACTGGTGTGGGATTAGACACTTAAAAAGCAGCACAAAACCTTCAGAACCTACAAGTCATCCTAAATTAAAAGGCAGGATTCCAGCCTGATGCCATCAAAACCCCAAACCCCAGCTCTGACAGCACCAGTGACCTTTCACTCCTCCAGCCTGCTAAGGCTGACCTAACCATTCTCTTCCTGGAAAGCTTTTTCCAGAGGTTCTTAAAGAAGCTGATAAATCCTTCTCCCCACCTTTCTTTTAGCCCTTCAATATAAATTCTTTCCCTAACCAGACTTCTCCAGCCTGTCCTGTCCTCAACTCCTGTTCCATGAAGCTCTTTCCATGCACTTAATTTTAATTATGAACTTAACTTCATTCAGGTTACAGGATGTCACACCCAATTAGCAATTCCTTTCCTGAATCAGGAACCATATTAACATCAGATGGACAAATGAAACTGTTATGAGACCAAACACAACCCCTGCCATCCCAGAGTTTCCCCATTTCCTACCAAATCAGAATATTGGCACAGCATTTTTAATTTTCTCCTGCTGGGTTTCCATTTCCATTTTCCCTGAGCAGTTAATCCCTTATTAGCTGGTGAGCAAGAGACTTGTAGATCTCAGTGAAGCATTTGACATTATTGATTGGAATGTTTTACTCCTGAACTCTGGAAAATTCATTAGGATTTCTGTCAGCACCCTTTATGATTTCAAGCAATTCAAGTACTGGGCAGGGTGTGGAGATGCTCAGGATCAAGTCCTCATGGCATGGAATAGAAATTCCCTTCCCTGCAGCCTGACTTTGCATGGAACAGATGTAAACCACAAAGTTTTGAGGTCATAACCTTCAGCAAAGTAGTGAAAAGAGACCTTTAGAATATTCCCCAAGCCAGAGGGATCTGTCACTGCCCTCCTGTACCTTCCTCAACTTTCCCCCTGTCACCTATAAAAACCTCTCACTACTTTTATATTCCCATTCGAAACCACAGCTTTGTCCCTCTGTCACAAAAAAGCCAATTTGTCTGCTAACAAATTGATTCTCTCCCTTGCCTGCACCATCTGATTTGTGCAGAGCCCTGTTGGTTTTGTGCCCCTCTGCAATATCAGAGCTCCATGGAAAATCCATGGGGCTTGGAGGACTTCCCTCAATCCCCAAAGCCAAATTCTTGACAATTCTTCACGCTGAAACACGAACAGGTTTGGCTGCTCTGGGTTTTGCCATGTGGGGTTTTTCTTCCCTCTCTAAAACATTATCAGCTGTATCTTTGCCCCCAAACCCAACACGGAGAATTAAAGCCATTAAAACCCTGTGAAATAGACTTTGCAATCTGGATTTTATTCAATGACATAAACACTTAATTACAAACATCTGTTTTAGCCTAAATTCTAATTACCAAATCTAGCCATCTGTAATTTGAATGATTTTCTCTGATTTCCTTTCTTTGCAATGTGATTAATGAGAATGGCATTAGAGCAGGCAGCTCTCTCCTCCTTTGTCAGATGCTTCCTCAGCTCCAGCAAGAATGCCCTGGGATTTTTGCAGCTCACAGGAAACCTCCCTCCTGTCACTTCCAGCTGCTGAGCTTCCTTTTCTCTCTTTAGGATGAGTTATCCCATGGGATAATTCCTTCCCAGGGCTACAAGGGGAAGTTCTAACACAGGGAGATGCTCCCTGCCAGATTTTCAACAGCAGAGGCAGAAAGGTCCTGGATTCACCTCACACACAAAATAAACTCTGCTTGGGAATATTTCCCCTCTGCTCTGTAACTTCCCTACCCTCAAATCCTTTTCCCATCACCTGGGATATGGCATCTTGAAGAATTCCATTCCCCCCAAGCATCATCTCTCATCTTCCCACCTACAGGTTTTGCTGGATGCTGAAGACAATGCAGGGTAAGAACCTAAAATGAAAATTTTCATTTCCCCATCGCACCTGCTGCTGGTTCCTGCTGTCTCCTGCTTACACTAGGAGGAGGAAATTTGTTTTTAATGCCTCTCAACAGCTCCTGCAGTCCAAAAAGGAATTTTCCTGGTAGAAATCCTATGGAGACTGAGCAGAGCAAGCTGATTGCAGCTGCCTCTGGGTGGGAGGGACAGCAGGATGGTCCCAGGCACACGAGCTCAAGTCAAGCCAAAGGATGTGAACACAAAGGGAAAAATCTCCTTATTTTGCCTCTTAAGGATCCCTTTGTGGTGACAATAAGGAGGTTTTCAGCAGCTCAGCTTGTCAAGGGGGCTCTGAGTTCATTAAAATCCATGCAAAGGGTTCAGCTGATGATATTTTCCTCTCTCTCCCCTCCTGTTGCTGCAGCTGTGATGTGGCAAATCTGCTTTGCAGTTGTGGAGAATCCCTGGGGAAAACCCCAGTGCTGATGTGCACATTCCTCAGGGAGATGCTGGAGCACAGAGCACAGCTCAGCCCTCCATCTGCCTGACCCGTTCACAACCCCCCCACCACGAGCCATTCTCCTGGAGTTTAAACACACAGGGACAAACTTCCCGAGGGAAACACCAAATCAGAGCTGCACCATCCCCTGCACCCACAGAGAAATACACTCCAAATCCAGGCTAGGCTTGAATTTAAAGCTGTGCTCCCAGTCCTGCACTGAGAAGCTCTGCTAAGCTCTGCACCCCAAGGTCTTTTGGGCAGCTCTGACTTTCAGGGTCACTTTGGTGTTTTCCACATCAGGAGACTCCTCTGTAAGTCACAGATTGACAGCTCAAGTCCTTTCCTACCTACTTAATAAAAATGCTTTGCTCTGGCTCTTCCTTCCCATTCCTGGACCAGCATCTCCCCACAAAATCCAATCTGAGCTACAAGAGCAGCCTGGGGATATCCCTGAGCCCTTTAGCACAATGCTAAATAGGATTAAATAATTAAAGTATTTAATAATTTAAATAACTTTTTAAAAAATATTTCAGACCAGAGTTTCTACCTCTGCATTGCTCAGGACCATCCTGAAGCTCTTCCCACAAGGTTTTTTTCCATGGTCTATCACAGTTCCCTGCTCAGGGGGGTTTTGGGGGATGGGAATGGACTTTACTTACAGCTGGCCCAGTAAAAGGAGCGTGGTCACAATTCTCCTGCCAGGACTGGTTGAGGCTCTGGACAAACTCTTGGAAGAAGGCATGAGACTGGTTGAAAATGGAGAAGCCCAGGATGTTGACTCGGTCGTCCAGCAGGCTGTCCAGGCGCTGCAGGGAGAACTCCTACAGCAACCAAAAATGGGATTAGAGGGGAAACAGGCACGGAAACTTCAAACCCACTCAGTGCCCTGCAAGGGAATGGGAGCTGTGAGACCCTGGATGGGAAACCCATCCAGCTGCTGGTAAGAGCCTGGCTTTTAACCAGGATTTGATTCAGGCTTTTAATGAAGATACCAGCCAAGTCCAGTACTTTATTGGCCAAACTCCACCAAAAAAACCCCAAAACCCTCCAAAGAGGGTGTCACTCACCTGCTGAGTGAAGCTGCTCTATCACCACATCCAATTTGGTGACACCAAGTTTCAACTGTTAAATTAAATCAGTTCTTTCCCACAGGAGGAGCTGAATTATACCTAACCCTAAAAACCCCCAATGCTGCACTGCTCCTTTCTGCTGCCAGGAGGAGATGCCACCTTAAAGCCCTGGGGAGGGTTGGAGTGTGCCTTGACTGAGTTTTGGAGTTGGGAGCCTCCTCTTGCATTTCTGCAAGTGGTAAGAAGTATAAAAACAGCTACATTAAAAAAATTAAATCAAAAACTGAGGGCTCAGTTTTGCTCCTCACATCCATGGAAGCCAGGGGAAGAGTCCAGCCCTCCTTGTCCTATTAGCAGGGAATAATGGCACTTTCCTCACTAATTTCTCTTCTGCTAATTGCTGAAGCAGAGAAGGTGGGAGTGACAGTTCCAGCAGCTGCTGGATGCCCATCACGGGATACAGCTGTCCCTGGGCTCCCTGGGGAATGAGATTCCAGCAAGTCCAGCCGTTTTTTATCCTTGCTGGGCACGCAGGAGCAATTCCTGTAAATCTCCCAAACTTACCAGACTGTTCCAGCCTGGCCAAGACCCACGGGAATGTGATCAAACCCAGGATGAAGCACATTTTAGGCACGTTAATGTTGGGTAACATGAAATTGCCTGTGAGCTATTGATTCATTTGAATGATATTATCCCTCTGCCTTGCTGACAGGTGATCCATTCACCCCCAGCATCCTGTCAGCCCCAGCAACCAGGGCAGGTGGCTAATGAGGAGCTGGGCCTGAGGAGATGCTGGCTGCAGGCAGAGCAGCAGGAGGGATGTTAAACCTCTCTAAAATCCTCTCTCCCTACAGCCAGAGCCTCGAGGCAAATCCTGCAAGGATCCTGCCCCCTTGGCTTTGGGACACCCAGGAGGAAAAGGAGAAGTTTTGAACCAAAACAGCCACAAAATCCAAGGTTTCATCTTGTGCCAGCCTGCCCCAGCCTCAGGGCAGCTGAAATTAATGTGTTTATTTATTTATTGTGCCTTTTCTCCCCTGAAAACACTTCCAAGCTTTTGAAGTTGAAGGTTTTGTTAAGCTCTGATCTTTAAATAAGCAATTACTGGGCGAGGGAATGAAGTGGTGTGGGGAAACTGAGGCAGGGCTGAGATTCACCCCAGCCAGGCACAGGCACAGGGCTGAACCCACAGGTCTGCTGCCCTGACTGGCTGAGTGCAGTGGTCAGAACCAGCCCCCTGAAGGGATCTTTTTCCCACTTTCCTGGGTAAATTCCACACCCCTGCCCAAGGCAGCTGCCAGGGCTCTCTTCCTGCAAAACAACCACAGCCAGACCCTGACATGCTCCCTCAGAGACAATAATTCCCTCTGGTTCAAACCTTACCAGCAGCTTTGCCCAGCTCCCATCACCACTGGCTGCTTTGTGCCAGCTCTGGTCTTTTCCTCCAGCCAGCCCTCTCCATATCCATCTTTTTCCAGGCAAGCTGCAGAAAACCCCATTTCTGTGTCTGTCCATAAAGCATCACCTCTGTGCCACACAGGGGGGCATGGCCTGTACCAGCCCCTTCCACCACTGCTGCCTGTCCCTTCCCCCTGCTCCAGCTCCAATCTCTGGCCATGAAATGCCTTTCCATCAGATGAGCACGGAGCAGGCAGAGCCGGGTCAGGAGGAAATGAGCCGTGAGCTGCCTAGGCAATGAGATGGAGATAAACCACCCTAGGGGGACACACTTCATTTGCAGTGGGATAAGAGAGATTTGGTAAGGTCGGGTTTTCTGCAGAGGGCAAAGGGGTGAGAGCATCCCCATACTCCCAGCTCAGCTCCCATCCCTATCTTGGCTTTTTTTTTCCTTTTTTACACACTCATTCACCACGCTTGACATTTCCAAACCCACGTTTTGCAAACAAAACCTCATTTGCTATTCGAGACCTGCACCTCTCAGCTGATTTCCCACCTGTCCTGCCCTCCTCACATGCTGCAAGAGGCAAACACAGGCAGGACAAGAGGTGGAAAACCCCTGCTCTCATGGGTTTTTCAGGTAGAGAGCCAAAGATTTCTCTCTGAGATGTAGAGAAGTTGATTCCCACACAAAACACTTTCCCAGCTGCCTCTTTCTCCTGCTGGAGTTACTCTCCCTCATCCTCGGTGCTGGCTGGGGCTTTTGCAGGATACAAGATTCCCAATGCAATAAGAGCAAAGAACTATTAGGAAAATAACTCTGACATCCTGTGTAAGAGGGGACTCCAAGCCTCCCCCACCTGTGCAAACACAGCTTTGTAACCACAGGCTTTCAGAAAATGCCATCAAAAAGATGGGTGCAAACAGCAGCTCCCTCATTTCCTCCTATTCCACTGCTGTGTTTATCCCTCTCCCTACATTGGAGGAGATGTAAAAATTTGTTTGCCCAAAACTTGGACCTCAATCTCAGTCCAGCGTGAGGCACAGAGGAGACCACCAGGAATCAGGCCAAGGTGAATTTCAGGGACACAAATCCTGCCTGCCTGAATTCCTCCCCCTTTTTTCCCCCACTCTGTTTTTTAAAACACCCACCACATGTCAATATTCTGTTTCAAGTGAGCTCGGTAAAAAATTAGACCCGGAGGATCTGCAGCCAAAATTAATGAACTTTTTAACAGAAAGAAAAATCCCCAGGCTTTGCTCCCATCACAGCAAATTCGGCAGCAGGCACCAGCAGGCAATTACGGTGTAGATTTTCTGACTGCTACTACAGGGCTGCAACCAGGAAATGTGTGCTGTTAAATAACAACACTTAGCAATTCTGTGGCATGCTATATTTTCTGAGTGCTAGGCACACATTAGCTAATTGAATTCCACAGGCTTCCCTGGGAGATGGTGCTGGAGGAGTTATTAGAGGATGGAGTCACTCCCTGGTTTTCTGCCCGCTCGACCTGCACTCTCACTTTACGGCAGCACACAGACCCTGTGCAACAACCCCAGCACCGAGGGCACTGGAGCACTGGCTAATAAAAGCCACAGAGCCAAGCTGTGTGATCCTAAAGCCGTGAGATTGGATTTTGCAGCGTGGCTGGGTGTGAGTTATGATCAGGTTTTGATGCAGGACACAGTCCCCGTTCCATTAGGGACATAAAGCCACCAGGAACAAGTGTGTTCCTCACTGCAGACCTCACCTTGCAGGTCAGGATGGAGAATCAGCTGATCCCAACCAGGATTCTGCAACCCACAAGTTCTCTCCCACCTCAGCTGGCTCCAGGGGTCCTGCAGCACCCTGATTTTGGGGGAAAATTGTCCCTCCTGCCCTGCCCCTGCCTCTCTGGGACACTCCACTCTGGCCCTGGGGCAGTGTGGAGCAGCCCAACTGCCTCCCCCAAGGGAAAATCCTGCCTTGGAGTTATTATGCCTGGAATACAGAGGAGGAAACTGAGGTGCAGAGTGAAAAACGGCAAGAGATTAATACCTGGCAGCACAGCTCTTAGAAACACAGCACCGTGGAATGCTCTGGGTTGGAAGGGACATTAAGCAGCATTTCCTTCCTCCCTGACATCTTTTACTATCCCAGGCTGCTCCCAGCCCCATCCAGCCTGGCCTTGGGCACTGCCAGGGATGCAGGGGCAGCCACAGCTGCTCTGGGCACCCTGTGCCAGAGTCTCCTCACCCTCCCAGGGAAGAATTTCTTCCCAATATCCCACTAAACCTACCTTCCTTCACCTTAAAACCATTTCCCCTGTCCCTATCATCCCATGTCCTTATAAAAATCCCTCTCCAGCCTCTTGTAGGCCATGTTTAAGCACTGGAAGGTGCTCTAAGTCTCTCCAAAGACTCTCTTCTCCAGGCTGAGCAGGCCATAGGAGATGTGGGTTAAAATCCTGCCTCACAACACAAAGCATCAAAGCCAGCATTCATCCATCAGCATCTCACTAATGAGGCTTCATCCCAAACCTGCAGCTAAACCATCAACTCCTAGGCTACAGGAAATCCCAGAGATTATGGCCAGCTCTTCCCTCACCACTGGCCCCACTGCTTCCCAGGAAGAGTGGCTGGAGACTTCAGCCTGGCAAGGAAGTTCTCCATGTCACAGCAGCCTGCCTGGCAAAAAAACCCCACATTTTAAAGCCTCCCCTGCCCCACCACACTGGGATGTCCCTCTGGAGAGTGGCTCCTGGTAATTTCTCGCCCTGCAGCAGCCACTGTGCTGCTCAGCACTGCAGCAGCTCCTGAGCTCCTGCCAGCAGCATGGATTCTGCAGGGGATGCTGCTCTGCAGCCTGTGTGCGAGCAGGACCTGCATCCTTATCTCATTTTTAATAACCAGAGTGCCTGGGCAGCGGGGAGGCAGCAAGCAGAGCTGCCTAAGGATGCCTTTGGGATGAGCATCAAGAGGGGTCCTTTCCCTGCCCCACACCCTGTCTGACCTCATCCCAAAGCTCTGCAAGGACCAGGGTTTGCTCAGTTCAGGCTGCACCACCAGCAGGATGCCCACTCCATCCCTCCTCTCTCTCTTGAGCACACACAGTTTTATCTTCCTCTTCTAATCACTGCAAGGATTTTATTGGATTTTTGGATCTGCTGATTAACAGCCTCCAAAACCCTCCAACACTGTGCTCAGCAGGAGAAACTCACTGCTGTAAAACTTGCTCCCCTCTGGCCCCTCTGACAGCACCAAAACCTGATTTACACCAGACCAGGACACTCTGTGCTGTTCCTTCTCTCTCTTTTTTTTTTTTTTAATGTGGGATGGGAAAGAACCCTGGGCCAAGGCTTCCATTTCTCTATTAAACCCTCACTCTGGCAAAACCTTGTCCAGAGTGTCTGGTGCTCAGAAAAGCTCTCCAAACCAGAGTGCAAAGTCCATCCTGAGATTTCCTGGCAGCTTCTGTGCAAGAGCCAAACCTGCAGTGCCAGCTCAGCACAGCTCTGGTGGCATCACCAGTGTGTGTCATTATTCACATTTTAGGGTTAATAAAGTATCCCAGAGCAGATTCTTTCGGGCAAACAGAACTCCAGGGATCCCCTCCCCAGTTTAGTTAATTAAAACACTTAACCCAAAACTTAACCCTGCAATGGTCACTTCTTCACTCCTGGTCACAGTGAGCAATTTTTCCCCCCAAAATCACCAAACCTCCTCAATTAGAGGTAGAGAAAATTTCCTGCCTTTTCCTCTCTGGATCCTGCTGCCCCCAGAGCTGAGCTGCCAAGCCTGTAAATCATTCCAAAGCTCCACTCAGAACACATTTATTTGTTTACTCAAGTGGACAATATTATGTTAAGTGCTTTCTATGGTTTTCCTGAAAGGCTCCATTTATTTATAAACTATCGACAGAGTCAATAAGTTTCTAATGGGCCACATGTAAAAATCAATTTCTCTAGGAGGGAAAGAAGTGGAAAAAAGTCATCAGAGCAACAATTTGAGTGGGTAAGTGGATGGGTGGATCTACTCAAGGCAATGCTAGTTGGCCATCCAGGTAGGGAAAGGGAAGCTGTGACCTCAGTGAGCTCAGGGACAATTTAGAGGAACCATATTTATACTCGAATTGGATTTCTCTTCCAAGAAAAGCATTTTTTGGATGCCTTAAAGGTCTTGAACCTCCTCATGCAAGGCCAGCTGATAAATTTTGGAGGCTGTTCTTCAAACAAGAGCACTTGTAGGAAAATACACTGCCCAAACTTCAGCTTCTCTGCAGGGAGCCTGAGATTGGAGACAAATCCTCAAAGAGGTCAAGTGCTAAATGTTGGGATCTGAAAAAAGCACAGCTCTTGGAAAAAAAAGGGTGGCAAGTAGAGCAGAGGGAAAGAGAGAGATTTTTCCCTCACCTCAGAGGGGCTGGGGTGTATCTGAGAGAATGATTTACCCAAAATTGGGAATCAAGCACAGGGATCTGGTCGGAAGGTAAAGAAGGCTCAGGCAGTGAAAGTGCTTTGTTTAAATCCTCCTTCCCTCATGCTAACTAGAACGAGGAGAAATTGCTTTGGCAGCCTTGCAAAAACCTGATTTGTTTGCCCTGCTACCACATGCCACTGGAAATATGATCCATAAATCCCAGCAATGATCAGGGCTCTCCAGAACACTTCACATCAGCTGCTGGGAATCAGGAGGGCTGGCTGGGCTGAGAGGGGACATTTGTCACAGGGGAACAAGAGCCTGTGCCTTCCTCACCTGGCCAAGGGACAGGGAGGTGCCCTGGCAGCAAACACCACAGCTGTGCTGCAGCTCATGGCAGAAAAGAAGATTATTGCACCAAAGAAAGGCAATTTCACAAAACCTAACCCTTGGTCAAAGCCTAATCTGTAGTTCCCTGTCCCTCTGCCTGATTTGATATCATCCTGTCACCCTGCAGAGATGTGTGACACTCTCTGGGGGATTCAGACACCAATTTCCCCTCCAGCTCCAGTTCCAGGCTGACAATTCGTCCTGTATGAAGACTTCTTTGTAAATCACCAAAGAAAGCAGAGAAAGCAGGAAATAAGGCAAAAAAACCCCAACCTGAACTGATTTATCTGGTCTGTGGGAGTTGAACACGACAGCTGTTTTATCAGCAGCAACACCTGCACACAGTTCTGTCAGGGAGCAGAACTGCACCCAGTGAATTGCCCTGCCTGACTTAAGGCACTGGGAAACCTCCTTTACACCTGCCCCCTTACAGTAATCATTTTAATTGTTTCAATTATTCCCATTTAATCGCCTTGACAAATATTTTGAGATTTAAAACCAGCCTGAGGTCTGGACGTTGTTTAAAAAAAACAAAAAACCACAAAAAACCAAACAGAGAGAAGAAAAAAAATGACAAAACCCAACAAGCTACACAGAATTAACAAGCTAAAAGAATTAATTGTAGCATGGGGTTTTGGAGGCATCCAACACCCCTCCTACTCTGTGCTGCTGATTTCAGGGATTTCCAGTGCTGGAAGGAACATTTTCTTCAGTGCACAGCAGTCTGATTGCAATGGTCTATTTGTGCATTATTATTATTATTATCATTATTATTATTATTACTATTATTCTGCACATCATTGCTCCCTCACATGGCTGTGAGCTCTGTGGAGACCCAGGGAGAAGGGAAGGGATGATGAACAGCTCTGAGATCATCCCAGCACCTCTTCAGGCCATTTCATCCCTCCCAAAAGCCCCAGAGCAAGGGAATCATCACCAGGGAGAAACTTGGGGGGTTTTTTGCCAGAGGATGGAGGACAGGAGAGCCCCAAATGCAGGTGATGGATGTGGGGAAGACAAATGCACCAGACCTGAGAGTTCCATTAGGGCTCCTGGAAAATTGGCCAGGCTGCTGCTGCTGACAAAAGCAGGTCCCTGGAGCTGGCTGAGGGAGGCTGATAATGAATTTGCACGCAGGAAAAGGAGCCTGTGGATATTTTTACATGGGGCTGCTCCCCTGGAAAAGCGTCAGGGCCTGAGGGTTCCTCCTCAGCTGCTCTCCTGGCAGAGCACTGGTGCCACTCCCTGCAGCCAGCAGGCTGGCACAGAGGGGCCTTCACCCCAAAATGCCCTCCTGTGCCCAGCACACAGAGAATCCCCGCTCTGACACTCACAGAGCAGAGCTGCAGCACACCACGAGCTGTCGGCTGGGATGTGCTTATTAAATAAAATTAATGCTAAAAGACAGAAACAGAATTCCCTTCTAGAGCTGCAGGGCAGGTGTTTAATTCAGCATTTTATCCTATTTTCTCCTCCTTTTTTCTTTTTTGCCTGAGATATTTTTCCATTTCCAAGCAGCTTAGTGCTCCACAGACTCGCTATTCCCTTTCCTGATGGGTTCTCTCTCCATTTAAGCCATCTTTTTGCTTGCCCCCCTTGACAGTAGTTCACTATGATTTTATCTTTTCTATTAGGCAGTGATTGCAGAACCTCAGAGGGTTCATTAGGAGCTTGATAATCCCTCCAGATTTATGAGCCTAAATTGCTCACTCCCATCTCCAAACCCCATTTAAATATTACTAATTTCCTTAAACATCTCTTCCATCTGCCCAGGTTTTGTCTGATGTCACCTTTCCATAATGATCCCTGCCAAAAATCCAGTTAGTTCTGCTAAGGGCTGGGCTTTTGAACAACGTGGTAAAATAACTTGGATAAACAGATTAATGCCCAGAGAGAATGAATGGCAACAAAACTCATTTCTGTCTCACCTGCCATAGCTGCATTCCACAAGATGAATGGGTTTGAAAGGCAAATTTCTTCTCCAGCAAATGCTTAATCACACCCATGCTCAGGACTGGGGTGGGGGTGGAGGTGGGAGTTTCATTTTTAGAGTTGTCTCTGTTGTCTGAGCAGCATCCAGGAGCAGGCTCTGCTGTGCTGGGGATGTGCAGGTGGAAACCCCTCCCTGTGTGCACAGCCCTGCTCTCTGGGACTGGGCACGGGCTGGGGAGGGCAAGTGGGAGAGGAAAGCTGTTGGGAGCACTGGAAATAATTCCTGGGAGTGGGGATGGCTGGTTTGGCATTGTGGGCAGGTCTGGGGTGGCATTGTCCTCAGCACGGTGACACTGGCTGGGGCACAAAGCACAGGGTGTCCCTGCAGGAGCATCCCCTCCCCTGCCGGTGCTGCCCCTTCCTTGGGGATGAATTTGTCTTGCTGGACTGAACACTGAGCAGGAGCCTCATGGCCTTTTCTACTCCTTGCATTTCCCTCTGACTCCTCCTTCCCCTCATCCCTTCCCCATTCCGTGCCCCACTTGCTCCCAACCCCTGCATTCCCCCTTCCCCTGCTCCTCTCTCCTCTCCAGCTCCCTCCCACACGTTTGGCTCCGTCCCTTCCCGTCTGTCTCCCACCCAAACACAAAGTGTGATTCAGCTCTCGGCTTCCCTGCCAGAAACATTCACAGGAATTAGAGAGCAGAGAATCCCCTGGGCTGGGGGACACCTCCCCTGAGCCCCCCAGGTGTCCCCCAGCCCCACAGCAGCACCAGCAGCCGGGCTCTGCTCTCCTGTGGCACCTCCCTCACACCCCATGGCAGCAGGAGAAGCTTCTCCGATGATTATTTTGGATTTCCCCCACTCCTTGTTCAGCACAGCACTGAAGGGCTCAACCACACAATGCCCTCATTAATTTTATTTGTGCTCATAAAGCCAAACCACCGTGCTGGAGATATCCCTGCTCTCAGCACTGATGGGATCATCCTTTGTCTCAGGGCACAGGGCTGTGCTGCCTTCCAGCTGCTCATCCCTGGCCTTTCTCCCTCACAGGGAAAACCCCACAAATCAGGAAAATCAGGACAATCAGGAGCCACCATTCTGCTGGAGCTTCCCAAAGACCTGCACATCTCATTGCACCAGCTCCTGTCACAATGTCCTCAACTCCTGCCTTTGGATGCTGCACCAATCATTTTCCACCCCCAAAACCTTCCCAGCTTTGCAGGAATGATGCCTGAAGATTTTTTAGCTTTTTATATATTTTTCATATATCTGTAGCCTCATAGCTTTTTAATATGTAGTTGTAGAGTTTCTAGTAATTTCCCTGCCCTTTCTCACATTTTAGAACAATAAGCCAACACATTCCTAACACACTGAAATTCTGGTTAGTCTGATTTTAACAACAGGAATTTCTAACGAGGACATCTTGTTTTGCACCAGAATTTAAGAGATGTAACAAGACAGAACAACTCCAAGGGACAGACCCAAGGGTGGGTTGCTGGGGCAACTGGCCTTTTGTTGGATGTACCTGTTAGATGAATTAATTAATTAACCTGATAAAAATTGTATAAGTCCAATAGCATGCATGCACAGAAAGCTTTTGTCACAGAACTGCTTTTGGAATTATTATTTTTGATATTTTTTGGAAGGTTTTGCCTTTTCATTCTAGGCAGCAGGTGACATCCCTGACTCCTTCCCCCCAACACAGGTAGCTCAGCCCAAGGATCCCACAGGTCAGGGGGATCAGCTCCCATTAAAATGACTCCAGATTCAGGCAGGAAAAACTGGGAAAAACTCCTTACCAGATTAGTGAAGATATAGGTGTAATAGGCAGACGCCATCCCCAGTTCAGCTGCCTGTGAAGGAGAGGGAAGAAGAGATTAAACCAGAGCCTGACAATCTCCAATCTCCACTCCAGCAAGGCAGAACCAGAGCCACGTTTTGCTTTTTCAGGCTTATCTCTCCCTGCAGGAAGGGAGGGTGGGACACAGCAGCACAGCTGGACCTGGGAAATTAAAGTCTGAGCAGGACTGAGCCTGCCTGGGCTCTCGTGCCCACAACAGCCCTGACAAAGCACCTGCACAGGGAGAAATTACCCAGCTCCAGACCCCTGGGAGCATCCCTGCTCTCTCCACAGCATTCCAAGATGGAATTTAGGGATTTCTGCCTCCTGCAGGTGCATCCATCCAAGGACAACCTTCAGGGAAGACACCTGTGGAACCCCTGACAGACCCCAAAGGTCCACAGAGACCCTGCAGCCCAGTCCTGAGAGCTCCAGGGATGAGGAATTCCATGCTGGTTTTGGAGGAAAATAAGGATTTCTGCTTTATGTGTGGATGCTGCTTTGCTCCTGTTTTGGGACATAATGAGGGAAAAGAGCAGCTGAGAGCTGCAGGCTTGTCCCTTCCACCACAACACCAGGATGGAGAGAGGAAGGCAGGAAAAGCTCTTGGGAGTTACAGGAAAAGGACAGTCAAGCCACTGGTGGTTTTCCAGTTTTATCAGTCAGATTTGGGCTCAAATCCCACAAATTAATGAGCATGGAATAGACCCAGTAACTCAGCCTGCTCTCCAGAATTGAGCCAGGGCTGTGCTGCCACAGGAAGAGAAGCAAGCAGGGCAAAAGTGTCCAGGGATACAGAGAGAAGGACACAGAGTTTTCCATGGGGATGATCTGTTCTAGAGATCACAGAGCAGATAACTGAAGCCCTTTCCCAAAATTCTCACTACACAAGGAGTTGGTTGTGGGAACAGATGCTCAGGGAAGTGGGGCATTAATCTACAGATGCTCCTGGAAGCCTCTGTTCCACTGCCAAGCACAGCTGGTCTCAAATCAAGCTTCCAGACCCTGGCAAAGAGGTTTTCCCAGCAGTCCAGACCACACAGAGCAATGGGAGGCAAGGAGGGAAGGAGCAAAGGCAGCCCCTCCTGCTGTGAGTCCCTTTTTATCCCTCCCAGAAGCTGTGACAGCAGAAAGTGAGGGAGGGAAAGACAAAAAAAGGCAGCTTGGATTGCACCTCTCCTTTTTCCTGCCTTTTACCTGTTCCTTAGCAAGGAGCAGCCCCTTGGCTGCACATTGTCACCCTGTCCCTTGCCCAGGTGACACAACAGACACAGCAAAGCCCTTTGCTCCAAGGAGTCCCCTGAAGCCAGGGGAGGCTGCTTCACTTTTCAGCCCCATACAGCAAAACTTGGCACCAATTCCCCCTCCTCATCCCTTCCTGGGGACAGTGACAATGCCAGCTCTCCCACTTTGAGGTCAGGCAGTTTGGTTTCAAGGGCAGAAAATCAAGGTGAGCAGCAAAGTGAGAGCACCTCTCCCATCCATTCACCCAGCCCTGGCAGCTGGGAGCAGGAACCTGGGAATCTGGAATCATCCAAGTGTCTCCAGCCCATCTGTGGAGGGTGAGGGATGAGAAACTGAATTCCTCTCACTGCTCTCCTGGGACAGACCCAGCAAACCCACAGAGTGTTTTTCCTGCTGCTGTGGGATAGGACATGGATTCACCTGATGCTCAGCACCACCATCCCTGGCTCCACCTCTACCAATAAAACACTTTCCAGCCTCCCAAAGTGCAAGAAGTTGCCAGATCAGGAGCTCTTTATTTATTACCCTCCATTCCTGCAATCCTCTAGCTGGAAGAATTGGGTTTTACTGGGAAATGCTGGTAATTTCTGCCATTTCTCACTGGTGGAGCTGGGCAGGGAGATGTGGGTGCCTGGAAAAGCAGCTGGGAGCCTGTGGGAAGTCACTATAGCAACAGAGGAGGGGGAAGCCCTGAGAAGCCAGGCAGCAACAGGGGAAAAAGGGGAAAAAACCCACACCAAACCCCCCCACCTCGAGTAGACAACCCCAAAAAAATCCCCCAAACTGCCTATTTAGAAATAAAAATTGCATGTAGTGCAATTTTAGGGAGAGAGGAGTGATAAAAACATCCCTGCTGGATGTCATGAGGGATAAATCTGACACAGGCAAGGCCTTTGGGTGACACATTCTGTGACAAAAGTGCCAGCACAGTGTGGAATGCCTGCTTGGATCCTGCCTCCCTTCAGGAATGTGCTTCTTGTTCCCTCCAGGATGTGGGAAACTCTGCTCCATCTGGAGCCACTGCTCAGTTTTGAAGCAGGCTATCAAAACAAGAGCTAGAAACTGCAGCCAGAGACCATTTAAAAATAAAGGGGATTAAAATAAAATCTCGGTTAATAAGACAATAAAAATAAAAAGAAGGAAAAAGTTAGACACATAATGGGAGGGGGAAAAGGAGGCACAAGAGTCATTTGATGGCAGCACCACTTGTGGAGAGCAAACACATCCCCTCAGAGCAATTAAACCATCACTGGAAATTCCATCAGTGGCAATTCCCTTAATGCCTTTAGTTTTAGCTTTCATATTTTTTAGAGTCTGTATTAGTGTGTGACTCTGAGCTCCATAGAAAGTGCTACAAGTTCTCCTCACACCCCAGTCACACAAAACAATCCTTTCCCAGCCCCAGAACCAAGGACACGCTGCAGCTCCAGCCCCAAAAAGTGCAAAAACCAGGGAATTGAGGAGAGAATCTGGGATGGAATCTGGGAGCTGGAATTGGACAATGAACCCCAAGATGGAAATGAACCAAAACTTATAAAAGTGTGAAACTCGTGACTCTGAGTCCATCCTGGGTGTAGCCATGGCCAGGCTCTTGTACTGCCCAAGGTGAATCCTGTGAAGGATTTTAATAAATCCCTGCTTTATTCCTTTAACTCTGTCCAGCCTCAGCTCCAGGTCAGCCTCTCAAGGCATCACTTCCAGCTCAGAACATTCTGTGATCTGGGAATAAAAAGTGGTTTAATCCTGAAAACACTTCTCAGGTGTGTTCCCTGTGCTTTGCTGGGAGCAGAGTCGAGTGCAGGGGGGTTTCTCCTTGCACCTCTGGTGAGTGAGAGAAGGGAGGGTTGGCAGAGGTGGTGCAGGGATGGCCCAGCCTGTGCTCCAGGGAGCCTCTCCAGGCATCACCTCTGGGCAGGGCCCATTCCCAGCCCTGCTGTGGCAACGTGCACATCTCATATCCCACAGCAGCTGCCTGGGGGCAGCAGCAGCAGGGTGAGGGGCAGGGACACTGACCTTCTGCAGGATGGTGTGGGACATGGAGGCGTTGGCGTGCACGATGATGGTGGCGGTCTTGTCGTCGCGGATCTCCTTGAGCAGCGGGGTGGGGTCCCGGCTGTCGTCCAGCATGCGCACCGACAGCGTCTCCTTGGAAATCAGGAACTGCCGCAGCAGCTTCTCCAGGTTCAACAGGCCTTGCAGGAGGAGAGAGAACAACAGATCCCCTTTAGTGTGAGCTTGGTTCTGCCACGGAGCACAGAGATCCACGGCAGGATGTGTTCCCGAAGTTCTGCGACTGTGCACTGCAAAGGAAGGGATTTAGGACTCAATTCTGGGTCCAGCAGGGAATGAGAATTGATGAAGCTATTCCTCAGAAAATGGGAGTGGAAGAAAAGGATTTGGGGTTCAGTGCTTGGTCCAGCCAGGAATGAGAAATGATGGAGCTATTCCAAAGAAAAAGGGGAGTGGGAGAAAAGGATTTGGGGTTCAATGCTTTGTCCAGCAGGGAATGAGAAATGATGAAGCTATTCCCCAGAAAAATGGAGTGGAAGAAAAGGATTTGGGGCTCAATTCTGGGTCCAGCAGGGAATGAGAAATGATGGAGCTATTCCCCAGAAAAAGGGAGTGGAAGAAAAGGATTTGGGGTCTCAATTCTGGGTCCAGCAGGGAATGAGATATGATGGAGCTATTCCAAAGAAAAAGGGGAGTGGAAGAAAAGGATTTGGGGCTCAGTGCTTGATCCAGCAGGGAATGAGAAATGATGGAGCTATTCCAGCTGTTCTCCAGGAAAAGGGAGTGGAAGGAAAGGATTTGGGGCTCAGTGCTTGGTCCAGCCAGGAATGAGAAATGATGGAGCTATTCCCCAGAAAAGTGGAAGTGGGAAGAAAAGGATTTGGGGCTCAGTGCTTGGCCCAGCCAGGAATGAGAAATGATGGAGCTATTCCAGCTGTTCTCCAGGAAAAGGGAGTGGAAGGAAAGGATTTGGGGCTCAATTCTGGGTCCAGCCAGGAATGAGAAATGATGGAGCTATTCCAGCTGTTCCCCACAAAAAGAGAATGGAAGAAAAGGATTTAGGACTCAATTCTGGGTCCAGCCAAGAATGAGAAAAGATGGAGTTATTCCAGCTGTTCCCCAGAAAAGAGATTGGAAAAAAGGCTTGGGGGCTCAGTGCTTGGTCCAGCAGGGAAGGAGAAATGATGGAGCTATTCCAGCTGTCCCCCACAAAAAGAGAGTGGAAAGGATTTAGGACTCATTGCTTGGTCCAACTGGGAAGGAGAAGTGATGCAGCTACTCCAGCTCTTCTCCAGGAAAAGTAAGTGACCCAAACTCCTCTTGGGAAGAGAGAAGACCTTCAATACAAGGCCCAGACAAGGTCTCCATTATCTTCCTGTAGTGGGATTGTTCTGGTTACTGGAGAATTATGCCTCCCCCTCAGCTTTTGCATTTCCAACTCCCAAATTAATTGCCCAGGAAGGTGCAGCTATTTTGGAGATCTTGCAGCCCTTGGATGGGTGGCTGCTCTCTTCCAAGGGCACGAAAAGCTCTGCTGAGAGTTGGAGGTCACTGCAAAAATACAACATTAAAAAATTGTCAAAAATAAGGATGGGCATGTCAAGGGCTCCTTCCAACCCAGCTGCCTTGAAGCCTAATAAGATGTCAAAACTCCTGCTGCAGATTTTGTTAGTCAAGAAAACAGCTTTGATAGAGCCTCTCTTCTCTCCAGCTGCTGAGTTTCATCAAGAAATAACCTCCTGCCAAGTTTGATTGACCTGAGGGATCAGTAGATGGAATCATCAGCAAGACACAGACAGCATAGCCACACATCCCATCCCTACAGGAAGACAGCCCCAAAGAGGGGCTGGAGAAACAGAACTACCAGCAGGATCACATCCCAGCTGGCAGAGAGGCAAATTAACCCTCAAGTCAGAGTTGTACTCTCAATCTGACTTTTTTTTGACTGCATGACTCCACTCATCCCCCAGCAGGTCGGGAGGCAGGGAAGGGACACAGCAGGGTGGGAGCAGTGCTGGAGCCCTGCTCTCAAGGACTCCCAGCACCTCACCAGGTGACAAAGCAGTGCAGGAACAGGACACATCCAGGACAAGGAACCTCTCCTTCACAGGCAAAGGTGTAAAGCACTCTGAGTTTGCTCTGAGCTCCTGACAGTGCCCTTGCCTCTCTCCTTTTCTCTGGGTACAGGCAGGAACACAGCAAGGGGTCAGAAAAGCAGCTGTGCCAGGACTTCTCTGGGTCACATCAGCTTCTTCTTCCTCCTCACCAGGCAGAGAATTCGCTCTGCTTACAGCTCACAGTACTTCTTCATAAAGAATACTTCTTTAGTCTTCTAACCCAAGTGAACAGTAAATTTTCCCTAAGCCCTCCATTTGACCCTAGAGGATGTGGAAAGGTTTATTTTCACCTCATTCCACATCTACAGGGGACCAGCTGCAAGTTACAGCCCTGACACTACCAAGTTTACTTGCAGCTCATCCCAGCACACTCTGCTGCTGTGAAACCCAGGAAAATTTTTCTAAAGCTCATCAGGCACACAGAGGAAGAAAAAATTATTTGATCTCCACCTTCAGCTCGAGGAAATTGTCATTTCCAGCACGTCAGATCCTACCTGTAGCCTCATCAAGCCTCCTGCTTGCAGCTGCTCTTGCTGTGTGCAGGGAAGTCTCTGTTGTGTGCAGAGATTCCCCTTTGTTTGATGCAGAGAGGATGTGAGACTCTTGCTGCTGCTGCTGCTGCCAGACTGGCACTTCAGAGGGATGTGAACCTCAGAAAAGGCTTGCAGACTCCTCCTGGCACCTTTGAAGTACTAAAGTGAGGACAGAGAGGCTGCACCAGGCACCTGCTGCTTGAACACTCCCATGGGGAGCTCTGAGAGTGGCTCAGTCTGGCCTGTGGCAAGTCCTGACCTTGAAGATTTGATTTTTTTCTGTACACAAACATCTGGAGCTGGCAGGAGCAGCTCCATTCCCGAGCTCTCAGCAGCAGAGCTGACTCCTGGGAAGGAGGAAAGGCAGGAGCTGCAGCTCTGCTGGAGTGCCACACCCCAGTTTAATGCTCCTGCTGATGGAGGACCTGCAGTGCTGCTGAGGGTTGCAGTCCTGGACATGGATGGCTGGGAAGAGAACATCCCCATCATCCAGCCTTGCTTGTAATCCAACTCTGCTGCTTCAAACATCTCCCTGGGTTCTTGAATTTAAAAAAATAAATAAAATAAAATATGGGATCAAGGATGTGCACAAGGCCTTGGACCTCAGTGCCCTGGTCACCCTTCCCAAGCACTGGGTGTTATTCCCTCCCCTCTGACAATCAGAGAAACTCCTAAAGAGTCCATGCACCCTCTTTTTGCCTTTTTGGGTCGAGATTTCCATGGAATCACACAAAACCTTCCAGAGCAGTTCCCAAACCAGCTAATTCTTGAACATGACAGAGAAACTGAGTCAGATAATCTTATTCTATTCACCAAACTGAATCACACAAATCTCATTCTATTCATGGCATTACATTTTACATTCCCCATGACATTACACTTAGGCTGGCCCAAGTTCTTTGGCTTTAAGGGTCATTTTCTGCTTCTGCCAGGGGAAATCACAGCCAGTCCCCAGAGGAAGGATGTGACAGGATGAGTGTGGCAGGGTAGGGCCCAGGGGTCCCATCACACAGCCTCACACTTAAACCAAAGCAGCTCCAGCTTGCCGCTCCTGGGATCTAAATAATAACATCCCTCAAAACAGCATTTCCTCACTGATGAGCACACAGCTCTTATGCTCCCCTCAGCTGCCTCAAGGGAGCCTTCCAAAAGCCTGAAATGCCTCCAGTTAGTTGTTTAAGGATTGTGCTTAGGAGCAGTGCATGTCCTGAGGGAAAATCAGGGTGGGTGCTCCTACATGAAGCTCAGTTAAGCCTTGTCTGTGCTCTGTTACAGTCGGGGCATGTTGGGCTTCAAGCCTGGCTCAGATCAGGTCCTTGCTGAGCACAAAGAGCTGGATGGATGAAAGGCTCCTGTCCCACTGCTTCCCTGGGTCTGGGAAAGCACTGAGTAATCCAGCAGCACCAGAACGAAATAAATTGGATTGCTTCAGGTAAGAGGGTTTGATCCAGCTAAATAAAAAACATATTAATCATATTAATCCCAGTGGGAGACACCTGGCCCAGGAGTGGGGAGCAGGGCAGGGGTGCAGAGCCCTGAGCTCCCTGCACAGCAGCTGAGAAAACCTAATTATCTTTACTTCTCTTCTTGCTTAAGGTTAAGGTTAGACAATGAAAAATTCCAGCACTGGGAGTGATGTGGGAGACCATTTGCATGATTTTAATTGCATCATTTTGGGCCTTTCCTGGGGTTAACATGAGCTCACTGAGGGTGATTTACTGACTCACCTCACCAGTGCCTGCTGCCCCCAGGGCACAGAGAGCACAGAGGAAAGGTAAAGACACTGCTGCTGCTTGTGCAGGGATCTGCTGCTGCTGGGAAGTTTGCCCTGGGCTAACTGGGAACGGTGCTGCAACTGGGAAGGAGAGCAGCATTCCCAAAGCTCTCCCTGCCCTCCCAGAGCCCCTCCTCCAGGCTGGCTCTGGCAAACTCCAGAGCCACAGGATCTGGCACAGGGCAATACAAGCAGAACTGCTGGGGCCACCCCAAATCTGCAGCACAGTGACCTCAGAAAGGACAGGACACACTCTGCTCCAAGCACTGGGATGCAGAACCTGCTGCTGCCACACCTGGAGCTCTGCAGGGGTGGAGATGGAGCTGCTGAGGGGGAGATGGCCCTGAAGGGATGGAGATGGCCCTGAAGGGATGGAGATGGCCATGCCCAGGTGGAGATGGCCCTGCAAGGATCTAGATGGCCCTGAAGGGATGGAGATGGCCAGGCCCAGGTGGAGATGGCCAGGCCCAGGTGGAGATGGCCAGGCCCAGGTGGAGATGGCCAGGCCCAGGTGGAGATGGCCCTGCCCAGGTGGATTTGGGCCTGCCCAGGTGGAGGTGGCTCTGTTGAGATAGAAATGGCCCTGCTGAGGTGAAGGTGGCCCCTCTGAGGTGGAGATGGCCCTGCACAGATGGAGATGGCCCTGCCCAGATGGAGGTGGCCCTGCCCAGATGGAGGTGGCCATGTATAGGTGGAGATGGCCCTGCTGAGATAGAAATGGCCCTGCTGAGGTGAAGGTGGCCCCTCTGAAGTGGAGGTGGCCCTGTATAGATGGAGATGGCCCTGCCCAAGTGGACATGGCCCTGTTGAGATAGAAATGGCCCTGCTGAGGTGAAGGTGGACCCTCTGAGGTGGAGATGGCCCTGTATAGATGGAGATGGCCCTGCCCAGATGGAGGTGGCCCTGCACGGATGGAGATGGCCCTGCTGAGGTGTAGGTGGCCCTAAAGGGATGGAGGTGGTCCTGCCTAGGTGGAGGTGGCCCTGCAGGGATGGAGATGGCCCTGCCCAGGTGGAGATAGCCATGTCCAGGTGGAGGTGGCCCTGTTGAGATAGAAATGGCCCTGCTGAGGTGAAGGTGGCCCCTCTGAAGTGGAGGTGGCCCTGTATAGATGGAGATGGCCCTGTAGGGATGGAGATGGCCCTAAAGGGATGGAGGTGGCCCTGTATAGATGGAGATGGCCCTGCCCAGATGGAGGTGGCCCTGTTGAGATAGAAATGGCCCTGCTGAGGTAAAGGTGGCCCCTCTGAGGTGGAGGTGGCCCTGTATAGATGGAGATGGCCCTGCCCAGATGGAGGTGGCCCTGCCCAGGTGGAGGTGGCCCTGCACAGATGGAGGTGGCCCTGTTGAGATAGAAATGGCCCTGCTGAGGTGAAGGTGGCCCCTCTGAGGTGGCTCTGAAGGGATGGAGGTGGCCCTGAAGGGATGGAGGTGGCCCTGCACAGATGGAGGTGGCCCCGCTGAGGTGGAAAGGCCAGCATCCAGGTGCACAATCACCAGCAGATGTAGAGCTGCAGAGCCCAGGAGAGCCTGCACTGTGCTGACTATTTATCAAATCTTGCTTCTAGGCCACAAACTGCATGTGACTTTGGGTAAGGCATATTTCAAACTTTACTTGCCTAAAAATAATTTCCAGAAACAGGCCTACGCCTTTTTAAAATTTCTTTTTTTCTTACCCACAGCCCCACCTGTGGAAGCAAAATACTCTTCAGATGGCCAAACCGAAGGCAGGATAATCTCTTCCTCCTCTGAAAAACCCCTCCATGGGGCAGCAGGGTGGAGAACCTGCTCTGGAGTGGAAAAGGCTGCTCTGACAGGAGGACCTTCTCCAGCAAGCACTGAACTAGAAGGAGATGAAGCAGAGGGGCTGGCAAACCCAGCCTGGCAAAGACTTACATTCAGCTTTGGCACAGATGAGGCAGGCAGTGGTGCAGTTAAAGAAATTCAGGATTCCTGCCACGGCCACGCTGATGTCGGTGTTGCTGGGGTGGAGGTTGAGGGTGGTGAACCTCTGCAGCTGCAGCTTCAGGAACTCCTCTGGAGCCACTTTGAAGTGAGGAACCTGAGCGTGGGGAGGAGGAAAGAAAATATAATTAAAGAGGAAGGAGAAATGAAAACAAGTAAATCTGCGATAAAGGGCCTGTGGTGTGAAATGCACAGCAGGCAGAGAGTGGAATATCCCCATAAAACTGCAGAAACATCACTGGAGTCAAGAGGGGAGGGTGGGGTTTGTGCAGCAGCAGAGGAAAATAATTATCACAGCCACGAAAAGCCACGGGAAGGAGTGGATCAGGAAAAGTCTTGCTGAGCCACTCAGCAAAAGGCAACAGGGACTGTGATTACAGCACAGGAAACCTTCCATGTGAGTTCAACCTCATTAGCTGGGGCACTAATTGTGGCTGGGCCCAGCCTTGGCTTGGGAAGGATGCTGTGGGGCAGGCAGGGACAGGGGATCATCCAGGGCCCTGTGCTGTGAGTGCAGCCCTGCCTGCTCTATGGAGCTGCCACCAGGTAATTAATTAGCAGAGATGAAAGCAAGAACAAGATGAGCCCGTGCTGGCCTGGCAGAGGAGGAACAGAATTGTTTTGGGCATTTCTGATCACCTGGAGGCCAGACAGGGCTGGAACCAAACAGTGCTGGGAATGCTGGGCTTGTCACTGATCCAGCAGAGCAGCAGCTGGAGAGGGATGCTGCTGCAGGGGGAATTTTGGGAGCTGGGATGCTCAGGGCTCCCTCTGAGGTAGCTGCTGCACATCCTGCAGACCAGGGTGGATGGAATGGATGGGCAGACACACAGATCCCAGGCACTGCAGGCTCAGCCAGAGAAAGAGAGGAATCTTGTTTTTCTTCTGCCACGTGAATTATCTTGGAAGAAACAGAAGAAGAAAGGGAAACATCTGCCACAGCTTTGTTAGCAGCGTGTCAGGTCCTCTCTCCCTCCATTATTGGTCCTTCCAAAGCCATCAGCCCCTCTCCCCTCCTGGGAGGGCCCATCAGCAGCTCCTGATGCTGCTTTATTGACAGCAAAGGAGAGGTTAAGGAGTAATAAGCTGCTATCTGCCTTGATTCCAGCCAGGGAGGGAAAGGTGGATTCCTGTAAGCAGAGCTGACAGGGCAGCTCCTGGCAGCATCCTGGGAGTGATCCAGAACCAGCCTGGGACTCAGAGAGAGGAGCAGGCACAGGGGAAGGAATCCAGCAGCACATCAGCTCCAGAGCTGAGCACAGGAATCCTCCTCTCCTTCCCAAGAGCTCTGCCCCAGTGCAACTCCCCTTTCTGGACAGGCAAAGGGATTCCTTTGGGCATGAGAGGGGTCACACAGGACAGGTGACATGGTGCTCGGTGGTGTCCTGGGACACTGCTCCCTTTCCTGGGGGTGGCTGCAGGCACAGGGGGCTCTGGCTGGGCTCTGTGTCCTGTTTGGCACAGTGGCACCAGCTGATGCTCCTGGGGTGTAAATCCCAGGGAATTCCTGCAGGTTTACATTGGAGGGCAGCTGAGAGAACCAAACACCTCAGGAGGGCACCAGCACTCACCTCTCCTTTCTGAAGAAAAAGATAAATCAGGAGCCTCAGATCAGAGACTCGGAATGAATCTGAATTTCAGAGGAAAAAACACTTGTAGAGTTGCCTTTCCTGGGATGGAGCACATGTCCAGAACATTTAGCTAGAGAAAAAGCTACAAAACACCCCCAGAAGACCCTTCCTGCTGCAGCCCCGGGCTGAAATATCCCTTCATCTCTTCCACACTCCAGGAACAACGCCCAGCACTCGTTTGTGAATGCAAATTATTTACAGTGCCCAGTCCCAGCCTCCTCTCCTCGAAGGCTGGGCTCCAGAGAGAGCCACTAAATGGCTGAGAGATGTTATCTGGCTTTAAAGGAATGAACTGTGGGGAGAAAACTCAATTTCTTCTCCCGAGTGCAGAGCCAGATCAGCGTAGGATGGTTCGAGGCTTATAAAATATTAAATCCAGCACATAGTCTGGACACAGATAAATAAAGGGGTTGAACTGGGTGGAACAGCAGCAAACACAAAGCTTCCCAAGTGTGTGCACAAAGTCACAGCAGGAGCTTTGGGTTTGCACCCCTCAGTCTCTGGGGACGTGTTGGTGATGGCTGAGGGGGAGTTGGAGGAAAAGGGGATGCAGAGAGGGAAAGGGGGGCAGACAGAGGGAGAAAAGGGGAAAGGAAGGCATTTCAAAAGTCTGTGCCTTAGGAGGAGGGGTGATAAACCGTGCTGCCCACTCTGATCATCACAAAGGAACTTCTCCACTCACCTCTTTCTCCCCACAGATGTTGCTGATAATGGAGCTGGAGGCTGGGCTGGAGGAGGTCCCAGGACTCCCACCACGCCTTTGGGGAGAATCTGGCACACTGTGGGCATCAGAGAGAGGGAGCAGAGGTCAGAATTCATCCCAAATTCCAGCAGAGTTGTGTGAGCAGTGCTGCAGTAAGGACACAGTATCATCTCCTTCACACAACACCCTCTCTGCCATTCCCACCCCAAAAATCCATTTATTCACCCTGCCTGTGGCACTTTCCATCTTCACCAGCCTATTAAAACCCCATCTAAACTCTCCCCAAAACCCCAGAATCTTCATCTCTGACCCTCTCTTGTACCACCCCTTTCTTTCCCCAGGACAGAAACACAAACTAAACTTTATGGAAGATGCTACACACAGCAGTGACCTGGCTTCAAGGCATCAAACAGACTTGTAGGAATTTCTGCCCTCAACTCTGCAGAGTTCAGTGGTAAAACAAGGACTTCATTGCTGGTTTCCATTTGTTTTGTGTTGTTTTCTTCCTTGCAGTAGTTAAATCTTCTGGCTCTCTGCCACCGAGGTTAGCAGAACCATAAAAAACATCTGATAAACTGAAGAAGTTAAATCCCTGAAGTGTCCAAGGCCAGGTTGGACAGGGCGTGGAGCAGCCTGGAAGTCATCCCTGCCCATGGCAGGAGGTGGAACAAGATGATCTTTAAGGTTCCTGCCAATCCAAACTATTCTGTGATTCCTGAATCCTCCACAGCCTCACGACTGGAATATGAGGCCCAAATCTCATTTAATTTGTCACTTTGGGGAATTGGTTTTGCTTCTCTTTTGAAGGAAAAACTCCTTATCCCTCCCCAGTCCCTGCTGATTGCTCTGACTTCTTACAGAAAGTGTTCACGAAATGCAAACATCTCTTGGGTTTTCCTTCCTTCTGAGCTCCCTCACCCTCCAACAACTCAATCTCTTATGGAATGAGGGATATTTTTCTTAAGCATCTTCAAAGGAACCCAGGGCTTGCTTTTCCTCCGTGCTTAAAAAATTTACAGGCACTTAAACCTCTCCAGAAGATCCTTTTAAATAAAGAGCACCGTGGTTTGAAAGCCTTGCCTGCTGTCTCAGCAGCAGCCATCAGTCCCTCTCAGCTCTGCCATTCAGCATCCACGAGGAAGGAGCTGCTCCAAGCCCTCCCTTATCCACAGGTGTCCTGGGTTGCAATGCAGGATGTGGCCAGAAATGTGAATTCTGTCACAGTGCCCCTGATCTCCTGGCACATATTATCTGCTAATGGGCCATCTTTAAACCAGCTGGGCAATCATCTTTATCTTTCCACAGCCCATCCTCCCTCCAGGAGATATCTCCTGTTAATGGCCATTGTTAAAAACCAGCTGGGGCAATCATCTTTATTTTTCCACAGCCCATCCTCCCTCCAGGAGATATCTCCTGTTCATGGCCAGTGAGTCCCAGTGCATGACTGATAAAATTACATCATCCCACTGGGAGATGCTCCAGCCAGGGGAGGAGCCAAGCCTTTCCTGCCCAGATAAAAACTGAGATTTTGGACACCAAGGTACCTTCTTTCCACTGGATTCCAGAGGAAAGCCAGACCTTTCCACATCATCCCTGGAGCTTCAGAGGAAACTGCACCTTCTACAGGAGCACTGCTCCAGCTGAACCACATCTGCCCCTGCAGGAGGATGCAGCCACCATTGAATGGGACTGCTGCCAACACCCTGCCTGACTGACGGGTGTCAGCTTGGATTCTGACTCTGGCAGTGTTTGGGATTGTTCTTTGTAATACTGCATTTCTATTTTAATTTTCCTAGTAAAGAACTGTTATTCCTAATTCCCATCTCTTTGCCTGAGAGCCCCTCAATTTCAAAATGATAATAATAATTTGGAGGGAGGGGGTTTACATTCTCCATTTCAAAGAGAAGCTTCTGCCTTTATTGGCAGACACCTGTCCTTCAATCCAGGACAACAGATCACCTGGACAAAGTTTCTGGGGAAAATTTCCTTGTACTGTGCGGGGAAAGTTTGGTGAGTGATTTTCTCCTCGTACCTGCTAGCAGGAACAAGAAGTGAGTTAAGCAGCCATAGCAACACAGTTGCAACAACTGGAGGAAGAAAGAGACCTGGCTTATCACTACCAGGGGGAAACATCCACCACAATGAAGGAAAATGAATGGGAACAAAGTGGAAGTGCCTCAGGCAAAGGTTTTGACCACATTTGGCAAGCTTCTCCTGTAATCCAAGCACATTTCCTATTTCAGAGCGTTACCTGATGCTGTCAGGTCTCCACAGGGAGAAAAGGCTCGACCTTGCTGCTGCCGTGGGCATCCAGACAAGCACTTGTAGGATGTGGAAATGTTGGTCCTGTATCCAAAATCCACCTGTGATAATCACAGGGGCTATAATTATGGATAATTACAGATCCCCTGCCACTCAAACCCTTCATACTCCAACACCACAAAAGCTGTGGGATGTGCAGGGTGCTTTGTGAGTGCTTCAGGCTCCTGCAGCTCTGAGTTTCTGTCCCAATTCTGATGTTGTTTAGAATTCAGGGTTCTCAAGGACGCTGGACATGGAAGTGGCATCACTTTGAGAACCTCTTTACCATGGGCACCACTGACCATCCTGGATCAGGGCCGTGTTCAGGGCAGGGGGACCCTCCTTTTTGTACAGCAGGGCAGAGTCCAATCATTTCCACGAGTGTATTTGGGAATTAAGTCCAGGTTTGGACACTTGAGACACAGCAAGATAGTTTTTAAAGGAAAGCAGAACTGCAAACTTATTTTTGAACATGAAAAAGCACAGCAAATGAATAGCTCTCCATGGTCAGAGTGTCTTTCACTTCCTGAAATCCCAGAGCACCTGGAAAACATTTTCATGAATCCTCCCCTGTTCAAAGCAGGGTTGAAAGCTCCCTCCAGAGAGAGGATCCACTCCTGGGGCAGAATCATCTCTTTCAGAGCACCTAGACACCTGAGCAGGGTTTCAAACACTATGTACAGAAGATTCCAGACTCTAATTCAAAATTAATCAGCAGGGAAGGTGTGGAAATACCTCAGCAGCTCCCTGGTGGCAAAACACAGCTGAGATCTCCAGAGACAGGGACTGGGATTGTCAGAGAGAAAAGAGCAAGTGCATAAACAGAGGGGTTCTAGAGATGCTCCTGAAGCATCCCTTGAGCTTCATGACAGGAGCCTGCAACCACAGAGGTCTGCAGAGGTTGGGGATGCCCTGGAAATATCCAAGGCCAGGTTGGACAAAAATGTCCCTGCTCATGAGAGGGGGTGGAACAAAATGACTTTTAAGGTCCCTCCCAACCCCAAGCATTCCATGATTCCCTGATAAGCAGAACAGGCTGAAACATGAAATCCCCCAAAATAGGGGACAGGTAAAAAACAACACATTGGAGCCACAGAAAGGAGCCTTTGAAAGGGCACTTGGAAATGTTGGTGTGGATAAATCCACATCTGCAATTCCCCGGCTGCTCCCTGGCTCTCACTCCTGACCTGCTCCGGGATGTTTGGATTCACAACAAAGAGGAGCTTAAAAGGCTGCGAGGCCAGAGGGGACAGAGTGACAAGTGGGGAAATCTCTCCTGCCCCTACATCAAAAGGAACAAGGTAGTTTAGATAAAACATGATTAAACAAGTCGTTTTGGAGCTGCACAAAAGGAGTGGAATATCAAACAAAGAGAGAACAAGCTTCCCTTGAAACAGAAAAAAAACAAAAAAGGCCCTGCCCACAACTTCCCATTGAAACCTCCTTAAAATCACACAGGAACAGCCAAAGTTTGTGTTCATTCATATCTAAAGGTGGGATAGCTAACTAGGTATGAATGTGATGGATTGACTCAGATTTTTCCTGCTGGAGCAGTTCAGATTTTGAGGTTCTCTTACATTAGAATATCTGGATCAGCCAGAAGGGAAAATTGGAGAAAAACAGCTCCAGAAATAAAATAAAATAAAATAAAATAAAATAAAATAAAATAAAATAAAATAAAATAAAATAAAATAAAATAAAATAAAATAAAATAAAATAAAACTCCCCACATAAAAATCCTAACTCCCACAAAATTCTTCCTTTTCTTGCATATGGAGCATGTGGTGTAATCCCAGCACTCCTAGATCTGTCAGCTAAGCATGGAGCTGTGATATTTAAGAGTGAATCAAAGGGTGTGAAATGTGAGAACAGTATTAAACAGCTGTAAACAGCTTTGCAGTCACAGGTTAAAGCATCTCAACAGTTTTTATTAATATTGTGTGTCATAACAAATACCAGCAACGTATTGAAGCATTTGAAAGCCATGAAAGCCTTGAAATTTAAGTTCAGGGATCTGATTTTCCTCTGCCACCAGGATAAATCAAGAATAACATCAGTGACATTAATAGTGGAGTCGTACAGAATCCAGATTATTCCTTTTCTAAGAAAAGCTCCCAGACATTTTTTCCCTCTGAAGAAAAGGCAAATAACACATGGCAAAATTCACCAAAATCAAGTCAATTTGCTCCAATTTCTACTCTAAAAATCAAAGTAAACAAAATAAAGAAAATCACCCCAAGGTGAAAACTGGAAATGGGAGATGCCTCTTCCTCACCTGCCCTGTTTCCAATTTCTCCCCAAACACAACATTTGCTGAAATCAACAATTTCTTGCATAATATTTCATTCTCAGCCAAATAATATTCCTCTGCTGGAGAAACCTTCTAAGAGAAGAATTCCTGAGCAGTGTCACAGGCTGAAAATAAAAACCCCTCTTGTGATCCTTACAGCAGCTCTGGGGTCACTGCAATCAAATCTGTTTCCCAAACAAAGTTAAAGGCCAGGAGTGCTGCTACAAACAGGGTATTTATGAGGAAGGGACAAAAATGGAGCTAAAAATGCTGTTGACTCCTTCAAAGACAAAGAAGGCTGGGGAAATGAGGGATTTTCTCATTTTCTAGGAGTCTCACAGGGAGATTTGGGATCTTTAAGGGACAAACTGGGAATGTTATTGGAGTGAGTGCAGAGGAGGCCACCGAGGGGATGAGAGGGAGCAGTGAGGAAAGGCTGGGAGAGTTGGGGTTGTTCAGCCAGGAGAAGAAAAGGCTTTGGGGTGATCTAATGGTCCCTTCATGCTGGAGGGAGGGAAAGATGGAGACAGACTTTTTACAGAACAAGGGGTTCTGTAAAACCTTCAAAGTGCCAGAGGAGGGGGATAGATGGGACAGTGAGGAAAAAAAATCCTTGTGAGGGTGCCCAGAGCAGCTGTGGCTGCCCTGGATCCCTGGAAGTGCCCAAGGATGGGCTGGGGTGGAGCTGGATGAGCTTTAAGTCTCCAGTCTGGGATTCTGTGCTTCCCTTCAATCCAGGCAGTTCCCATCCCTTCTGGCAGCTAAATCGGATCTGCCCTAATGCTGTGCCCAGTTAGGGGACAGCAGTGGACAACAGGGATGGGGAAGAACAGGAAAATCTTTAAAAATTGAGGGATTCAAGCAGTGCTGGGTGCAGGTCCTGAGCTGGGTTCAGTCTGGGGTGCCTGATGGGTGACAGGCTCTATAAATAGAGCCCAGGTACTTGCAGAGACGCTCTTTATTAGCTGCACACTGCTATAAATAGTGCACAGGCTCATCAGGAAATGAAGGAGCAATCCCACAGCCCCACGGAGCTGCTCTGCCAGCTCCCCTGGAGAGCCCTCAGCACTGCTGGGGGCTCAGAACAGCCACCAAAATCCAGGGAAAAGCCAGCCAGCCCCAAAGCACAACACTCTGCCAGGCTCTTTGGGGACACCCTGCAGGTCACACAGTCATGGAATGCAGAATCATCAGGAAACAAGTCTAAAATCACTATTATTTCAAATTATTCCTCCAGCTTTCTTGAGCCAGCTGGTAATAAAAAATTATAGCCCTCCCTTGAACTCTAAAGGTCGGCTTAAAAACGATTCTAAAAGGAGGATTTCCTATTCCAAAGGGTTTCCCTCTAACAGGAAAAAAACCACCATAAACCTTTGGGATTTCTTCCAAACTGTGGGATAGTGACCATAAATTTATTTTTATTCATTTTCTTTCACCAGCATTGAATTGGCATATCCAGAGGAACAACCCTGATAAAGAACAGCTTCATCCAGGAACTTGAAAGTGAGATGGGAAACCTGCTGCTCTTTTGAAACCAGCTCTTCTTCATCCTCATGATTTCAAACATCACTTGAAAAAACTTCACCTGGTGTAAATAAATCTGCTGCCAACCTCAGGCTCCAGGAAGAGCTGACATGTTTGCTGACACACAGGATTCCACAGGGTTTTAAAAACAACTTAATTGCACCCAACTTGCCCAAAAGTCTCTTGTTTGCTCACCATTAAGTGAGCAAACTTAAAAAAAGAAAAAAAAAGACAAAGGATCAGCAATATCCCTGTTTATGGACAGGCAGATTAAAGGAAATTATTTGTCCCAAGCTGCTGAGTGGTGGCAAAGCTTACTGGGGGCAGGGATGTTCTCAGTCCAGCCTGGGCTCACACCAGCACATCTAATTCACCTCAAATTAAACTGCTCTGTGCAAAGAGCAGAGATGTGGACACACTGAAGGCCCAGGCAGAGTTTGCCAGGCCTTTTTCAGGTTCTGAGTTCTTTTTCTCTTTCTCAGGCTGGGAGGATTTTCCCAGGCTGAGGCAGTTTCTCAGCTCTGGCCTGAGTCTTTCCCAGGATGATAACTGTCTGCTAAACAGAAAGGAATTAATAAACAGAGATTAACACCTGGTGTTGACTGAGAAACAGCTTCATGTTGTACGTGACAGGAGATGTTTTCTCCTATTGTCCAATGAATTACTGTCCTGTTTGAGACTTGTGAACCACTCTATAAATATGGTTCAGCTTTTTAATAAAGTGCTTCTCTAGCTTCTCACACTTACAATGTCATTGTCGTTACTACACGCAGACTCTCTGCGTCTTGCAACACAGAGAGATGAGTTTTTTCTCTGTTCCCCTTTGACTGCCAAAACCCCAGGATTTCAGCGTGGCAGACCTCTGGGAGCAGAGGTGCTCAGGTGTACTCACTGGTCTCTGCGGTCTCGTACTCGCTGTCCCTCAGCAGCTCGAAGATGTCCACCTCCACCCTGGCCTTGCCCGCCCGCTCAGGTGCACGGTTGATCCTGTTCTTGGCCAGGGTGATGGAGAGCCTCTCCCCTCTGCTGCACTCCATGGGGTCATCCAGGATGGCAGCTGTGGGGGAAAAGGGTGTTGGCACTGGTGAGCTTTGGGATCTGCACGCCCCTCCCCGTCCCCGCGCTGTTTGTGCTCCTGTCACCACCAGAGCTGGCACATTCCCCCTGCCCACACGTGGCCTTTCCTGCTGCTTCTCCCACTCCCCAGGTCCTGCCAGACAGGTGGGTGGTGAAATCTCTGCAGCAGCCTCTGTTTTACCTGCTGGAATGGCACAGCACAGCCACCCACGCTGCCGGGCTCCCAGCACCCGCTGCCTGCTCCCATCCAGCTGTCCAACCTAAAAAACCCAGATCCTCACATCCTGACAAAGGCAGAACGTCCCCAGAAAGCCCCAGATGGTTCCTTTGTGGGAGCACTGATAGGATGCTCAGGAGCTGGAATATTTCAGGAAGCACGTGGGCAGCCGTGGGTGGCAAGGGACAAATATTTTTCAAACAGAACGCTCTTGGCTCTTGAACCCAGCTCCTGGGGCTGCCCACTCAGATCTGTGGCAGGCAGAGGGAGGTGGGGAGGGGCATTATCTTTGTTTTTGGGAGGGAAGGCAAAAAGGATTCAGGATTGGAGCATTCAGGCCACAATTTCATGAGGAGCTGGCACACCAGTGGGTTTGTCCTGGCTAACAGGAGGTCTCCCCCAGAGTGCAGCTTTTCCATTTGATCTGGGGAAGAGCAGCACTGCTGTTTGCTGTGGGCATTAAAAAAGCACCAATTCCTATCTTCCCTCCCCAGAAAGTGTCCCCACAGGGAGCAGTGCCATGCAGGACTGCTCAGGTGCTGGATCAGGTTAGGGGAGCAGAGCAGGGATTGGAACTCTGCTGGTTCATGGCAGGGAAGGAGGGAACCCCCTGGAGGCTTTGGAACCTGTCCTTGTGCTGCAAGTTTGGGTTTGGGGCTTTTTTTTTTGGCAGGGAAAAGCATAAATGAGCTGGGAACTGAAATAAAGCCCATCAGGGAGATATCCTGAGTCCTAAGAGCAAGGCACAAAGGACACACAGGTTTGGAAGGCAGAGCTGGCTGGGACCAGGTCAGAGCAGCAGAGGGATGTCTGGAGGTGGGACTGAGGGATCCATAGAAGGATCTGGAAGGTCCCATTGCTCCCATCACCCTCCACTGCCACCATGGAGTGCCCAGCACAGTCCAGACCCCCCTGGCTGGGGCCCAGGCTCCTTTTCCTTTGCTTTTCCTGCCCCTAAGTCTTTGACCCAGCCTGATTTCAACACCTAGCTTGTCCTACCTCCCAGGGCTCTTTTCCCAGCCTTGCCCTGCTCATCCCACTGGGATCTTTTCCCTCCTGGCACAACTGCAGAGCATCTCTGTGTCCCACCCTGCCCTAACCACAGCAGTGGAAACCCAAAGGGGGGCCCACACCAGCCTGGTTTACTTCATATCCTGATAATACTCAAGAATTCCTTATTCTCCTATCTTTTCCCAATTTTAGAGTTAAATTGAGTTGATCTCATTATGCAGCAGAAAGGGTTGTGCTTTCCTCCAAGGCCAGGGGCAGGGCTTTTAGGATATTAATATGGCTGACTATTTCTTTTAATTAGAACAAAGCTGGGAGAACAAATTGCCATCAACTCCACTCTTCCAGGAGAGAAGCAGAGGAGAAAGTTCTTGTAGAAACTTTTCCTGCAGCCCTGCTCCCAGGGAAGGGTAAATCCATGTGCTGAGCCTGATGAACATCTCCAAATGCAGCTCAGGTGCTGACTCTGGGAAATTAAAGATCAGCAGTGGGGGAGTGGATGTCAGCATTCTCAGATTCATTAGTTTTTAATTTAAAGCTTCAAAAGCACTAAATAGGGGAATGTTTTCAAGTATTTTCCTAATTGGCAGCTTTCAAACAAAATCAACTTCCACTAATGTACAGTTAAATTATTTTTAAGTATAAAAATAGCCAAAAGCTAAGCATTTGGAATAGTTTCCTCAAGCCAGCTAAGCAGAAAACTTTGCACAGAGCTTTTTTTGTCTCTGTTCAGGATGGGATTTTCTATTCTTATTTTTGAGAATCTTGAAAACTTCCCTGAAGGTGAAGAGGGGAAAGAAACCCAAAATAACAGCAGCAAACTCTTTTACCTACTCAGTTCTGATTGAATTTGAACTTTGGGAGCAAATACAAGAGGAAAGGGAAAGTGCAGGTTTTGGAAAGAAAGGAATTCAGATGGAGATGGATCCAGGCTGGAAGTGGCAGAACCCAGATCAAACTCCAGTAGATTTTCCAGTCTCTGTAGGATTTAAGAAACCAGCAAAATATACTCATTTTGGGAGACTGGTTACTTTTACTAAATATTAAACCAGCCCCCAGGACTAGGGAGGTAATGAGGCTGAACTAATCTTTATTTATTAAAGCTGGAGGATGAAAAAGGTCATTTAATGTTTAAAAAAGGTTGGTTTTAAAGCTTCATGGCTCCAGGACACTGTGCCAAAGCTCATCTAATAGAGGCATCATTAAGTATGAACGAAAATCTTTATAGAAATTCCCTTTCATCTCTTCCTGTCTATTAAACAGGGGAAGATGCATCAAGTAAATCTTTAATCCTGAAGACTTACAGCAAAGTCTTTGAACTTTGTTGCCCTCAAAAATCACTTCTATCTTCCCCATCGTGATAAATGTCTCTGGTCTAGACTGCTTCTCCATGAATAATGAGAAAAATATTGCAGAAGGAGCCAGGAGCACCTGGATGTGCAGAGCCTGGCTCAGGACTGCTCAGGATTTCCCAGGCACTGAGTGAAGCTTTTCTCAGGAAGAACATCTCTTCCCATGGGACATTCCAATTCTGACAGAAAAATATCCCTTATATCATAATAATCAGCTTTTTATTCCATTTACTCAGATTTTCCATACAATTAACACAAAATCCACGCTCCAGACCAGGAGAGCTTACACCTTTGGAGTAGCTGGATAATAATCAATCAAGGTTCAAGCAACAAGTGACTGCCACTGCAAATCTCCATCAGATTTCAAAGGCAACGCTCAAAGTTAATGATTTAACAGCAAGAAGCAGAAAAAATAAAGGTATAATTGGGAGCCAGAGAAATGCAAGGGGATGGGAGGGCACCTTCTGAGAAAAGTGGATTTTTTATCCCTCAGGGGTGGGGATGAGGAGGAAATGGGGCTCTGCTCAGCCAGGGGCTGCACAAGGAACAGGAATTGGGGCTCTCTGCTCAGCCAGGAGCTGCACAAGGAACAGGAATTGGGGCTCTGCTCAGCCAGGGGCTGCACAAGGAACAGGAATTGGGGCTCTCTGCTCAGCCAGGAGCTGCACAAGGAACAGGAATTGGGGCTCTGCTCAGCCTGAAGCTGCACAAGGAGCAGGAATTGGGGCTCTGCTCAGCCTGAAGCTGCACAAGGAACAGGAATTGGGGCTCTGCTCAGCCTGGAAGCTGCACAAGGAACAGGAATTGGGGCTCTCTGCTCAGCCAGGGGCTGCACAAGGAACAGGAATTGGGGCTCTGCTCAGCCTGGAGCTGCACAAGGAACAGGAATTGGGGCTCTGCTCAGCCTGGAAGCTGCACAAGGAACAGGAATTGGGGCTCTGCTCAGCCTGGAGCTGCACAAGGAACAGGAATTGGGGCTCTCTGCTGAGAGGGGCTGCGCAAGGAACAGGAACTGGGGCTCTCTGCTGAGCCAGGGGCTGCACAAGGAACAGGAATTGGGGCTCTCTGTTCAGAGGAGCTGCACAAGGAACAGGAATTGGGGCTCTCTGCTCAGCCAGGGGCTGCACAAGGAGCTCCCTGTGCCTTCCCAAGCCCCACATCCCTAAGCCCTCAGGGGAAGGGGCCATGTGGCCACAGCCCCTCCAGCCCTGAGCCCAGCCAGCTGTGACAGCAGATGCTCACCCCCTCTGCCTCTCCCCCTGCAGAAACGTCTCCAGGGGGAGGAAGGCCGTTCATTTCTCACCCCAGCCAGCTCAGCCGTGCCTCTGTGTGCCAGGGGCAGGCAGGGCTGTCAGTGTGCTCCCCAGGCTGCAGCCAGCTGTCTCCTGAGCTGGGTGACACTCAGCCACCATCTGATTCAGAGCCCCAGCAGCTCAGGCAGAGCTGGAATCCAATCCTCAGCTGCTTCCCAGCAGGGCTAAGGGAGCAGCAAGGCTCCATCCTCTGCTCCCCAGGGCTGTGTGGCTCCCAGTGCTGCCCCAGCCAGACTCCCAGCATATGCACTCTGGCAGGCTGATCCCACTGAAGCCAGCTTCAACATCCCCCCAACTCGTGATTCATCCAAAATCTAATGAAGTCACATTTTTATAACAATAACAAGGAACAGATGCCACTGTGAGGATTACACACAGCCACAACAAACTGTGTGCCACTGACCTTTCTCTGTTCACAACATTTTTTTTTTTAATTTACATTTTCTCCGATGCTTTTTATACCTTTGAAATGTAAAGTCATACTCAGAAACACGATTTCCATCTCAAGGAATCTCTGGAAAATGTAGATTTAACACAGCACTGGCTTGGTAAACAGGACATTTCACTGCTCATAACCTGTCCCTCCAAGTGAAAAACACATAAAGGTACCTGTAATATTTCCCAAATGACAGGTTAAGATCACACCTACAACCTCTTCTGATTTATGATGTAAACACAGGCACAGAATCACAGAGGCTGGAAGAGACCTCTGGGATTACTGAGTCCAACCTTGCCCAGTCTCCACCAGGGCACTGAGTGCACCAGCTCAGCTCTTCTTTGGACACTCCAGGGGTGGGGATCCAACCCTCCCCGGGCAGTTCCAGTCCCTGAGCCCCCTTTCCATGGGGAAATTCCTGCTGATTCCACCCCGAGCTCCCCTGCCCAGCCTGAGGCCGTTCCCTCTGCTCCTGTCCCTGCTCCTGGGAGAAATCCCAAATCCCAAATCCCCCCGGCTGCCCCTCCTGGCAGGGGGTTGTGCAGAGCCACAGGTCCCCCCTGATCCCCCTTTTCTCCAGGCTGAGCCCCTTGAGCTCCCCCAGCCCCTCCTGGGGCTCCATTCCCTTCCCTGGACACTGTCCAGCCCCTCCCTGTCCCTCATCCCACGAGGAGCCCAGAACTGGACACACAATTCCAGGTGGTTCCTCAGCTCCCTGCTGGCCCCACTCCTCAAATCCTCTATTTCCCCTTCATCAAATGAAGGGCTGCAATCCCAGCCCAGCTCAGAAATCCAGTACCTGACACTGGAGCCAACCAGTCCTTCCTCTGCAAACCAGGAAACCCAAAAGAATTCCAGGAGAACATTTCATTCTGTCCTGCTGAGGAGCATCAGGAGATGCCCCAGCTCTCCCCATCCTCCTGAACTCCAAACCACCCCCAAAACCACCAGGCTGCAGGGTCAGGTGAATACAAATTGTTGCCAAAATTGCCTTTTTTTTTGTGCTTTTCTGCTCTGCTGAATAAGGTATCAACCCTCCAGGCTGTCAGTACAGTAAAGGAGAAAAAATTTGCACAGTTCCTCATTACAGGGCTGTCAAGTGGAGCTCCAGTGGAGAAACAGGTGGGATTGTATTTCCATTATAATCTCTGAAGTGCTGCTTAAAAATAAAATAAAAAGGCGTCAACACGCTATTACTCTGCGAGGAAAGAGCATCTCATCAAGGAAAAAAGAAGATCTGAAAACATAAAATCTCCTTCACAAAGAGGCTTGATAATGTTTGTCTGGTTGGGGTAGCAGAGGGCTATTTATTGCTCTTGGCCAGCACTGGAAATCTGCATTTAAATGGAGCTTCCCTCTCATTCCTGCTATCCTGAGAGAGCAAATTCAGGGGAGATGTGATAAAAACAGCTGAGGGCTTTAGTTCCTGCTGCTTGAAACACAATCTCTCTTTTATCTTCTTTAATAACTACTTTGTGTACATAAAATCAGAATTACACTCCCAGAGACCTGGAGTTTCCAGGAAAATTGAGAAGGAAGGTGGTGATCTGTCCATCGTGCTGGGATGCAAAGCCTCAGTGGGACCATCCCTGGAAACATCAACCCCTGGAGCAGGCAGGTAAAAACCCTCCAGGCTCCTCATCCCACCTGATTTTGGGAACATGAATCCCACTCTGAGGCAGCAGCAAACACCCTGAGCATGAAGAGCAGAGCAAAAAGGCACAAAAAGATAAGAAAAAGGGTCTAAAATGGTAAAATCCCATCCAGAGCTGGCTCAGAGGGTCTGAACCCACCCTCTGGTACCAAAGCAGGGCAGGAAAGTGATTTTAAAGGGGAACTCCTGTGAGGTTTCACAGCCAGACTTGAGGCACTGCAGCTGTGGAGAAACCCTGAGCTGGGGATTTAAATGCTGGGATTGTACCAGTTAAATCCCACTCCATGCCCTGAAAAACCTGCCAGGAGAATTCCCAAAAGCAAGGAGAGAAAAGCAGGGAGAAGGAGGAACGAGGTGTAAGGTCAGGGAATGGGATTGTGGCCCTGAAAGGAAGGGACAGGATGGAAGAATGGACACCTGCATGTCCAAAAACCCCAAAACAGGGAATTCCAGGCAGCAGGAGCTTGTTCCTGCACAGATCAGTGTGGTGTGATGGCTTTTTTTTTTGTTTTCCCTGAAACTTTGCTCCCCACAGCACTGCCCTCTAATCCAGATTTTCAGCACCTCTGCAAAGCCCCATCTATTAAACTGGACCAGAGTTTGCCAAAAAATCCAAGCTCCTGCATGGCCACCCACATCCCCTAAATACCTAAATCTTATTTTCTTAGGAATCCAGCCTAAAAACACTGGCCAGAGTAGGGAAGATCATTTTTCTGCCTGTCTTTTGCTTCCATTATGTCAAGCTGAGTTTCCAAAGGAGTTTTTCTGCCCATTCTCGTGGTCTCAGGTGACTGGCAGCAGCTGTGGTTTTGTAGGAAGAGAGCACTGGGAAGCCCTGGTGGGGCCAATAAACTTGGCAAGACCAAGAAATGAGCAAGAACTTAATTAAGTCAGTGGAGAGTATAAACATGAGAAAAATAACCACACAAACCCCAAGTGCCACTGCCAGGCAAGCAAAAAGAATGAGGAAGGAAGAAACAATGGGTAAAGTTCTGAGTTAAAAAAAAACAACAAAACTAACAAAAAGCCAAGAAACAAATGGGAAAGTCCAGTAGGATTTATGGAACTAGTGATGGATTTGAGAGATGGCAATGAATAATGGAGCTGTGGGATTTGGGGATGGCAGAGAGCAGCAGGAAAAGGACCCAGACCCCACAAAATCCCCTCAATAAATGTGTTTTGTGGCCACAGCCTCACAAAATCCCAGAGCTCCCTCCCCAGAGGTTTCAGTGGCTATTCCAGCACACAAAGATCTGCAGCACTTTGGGATTTTCTGACTGACAGGGATTTAAGAGAGGAACATTCCCACAGCTGGCACTTTGCCTTGCAGGGGAAACCATTTCCTGAACCTCCTTCTGATCACAGCTTGGGAAAAACCTCTAAGATCATCAACCATGGTCACCAAACCCTGTCCTCAGGTGCCACACCCACACATTTTTGGAACACTTTCAGGGATGGTGACTCCAGCACCGCCCTGGACAGCCTGGGACTGTGCTTGACAACATTTCCACGGAGAATTTTTCCCTAATATTTAATCCAGACCTCCCCTGGCACAACCTGAGGCCATTTCCTCTGACCCAGGTGAGGATGAGACAGCAGGTGACAGCATTTAAAGAATTGGGGGTCCCTCTAAAGCCACTGAACTTCCATGAGGTGGGCCTATAATGCCCATTTTCCTCTGATCCCTTGTGGATATCTCAGCATTTGAAGTGCTTTTGCTCTAATTCCAGCACCTCCTGTTTCAGGGAGGGTGCAGCTTTGGCTGGTCCATCCCAGGCTGGCAGACCCCAGTGCTCACCCAAAGCATGCAGGAGGGAATTCCAGGTCCTGCTTCCCCCATCCAGTGATTAATCCACACACAGAGACAAAAAACAGCCCTGGATGTACCCCCAGTATCAAAGTGAGGAGGGGGAAAACGTTGTAGAGGGATCTGGGGGGTTGTTTGCATTAATATGGAGAGTTCAGAGATTTTTTACACTTCTATTCCTGTTACACATCCCTGGCCACTGCTGCTGTGACAGATCCCTAAAAGATGGACCCAAGGACAAGCACCAACCATGCTGGATGCAGATATGGCAATTCCTATAAAGATATGAGCCAGACAAATGATAGGTGGAATGATTTCCATTCTCTCATGATGGATGAAGGATGAAGAGATAAAACAGCTCCTCAAGGTTTTATAGGACCACGTGGCAAATAAACAGATTTAATGTGCCAGGAGGCTTCAGGAAGCCTCGTTTAGAGACTCAGCCTTTCTGCCACCAAAACCTGACAATTCTGCCTCAATCCTCAGGCATTTGAGAGCAGCACTACAAACAGATCTGGGAGATGGGAATCCCTGGGAGCAGGAATGTGTGTGAAGATAAATGGGACTGCCACGTGGCTGAGTGTGGATGGAAGAGTCAAAATGTATTTGGGATCCTTTGGGTTGGAAAGAACCTCAGGGATCATCAAATTCCACCCCCTTGCCATGGGCAGAGACACCTTCCCCTAAACCTGTCAGCTCCAACAGAAAAGCTGCAAAGGTGAGTAAAGTTGGGAAAAGGTGGCACTGGAAACCTCACCTCTCTTGAAGAGGACCCAGATGCCTTAAACCACATCAAAGAGTTTGATCCAGGTATGAAATGACACTTGAGCCTTCCCCTGATGTGCCTCAGGATTGTTTTCATCCCTGTGCTTGCCTGACAGAACAAACACCTTTGGCTGCAGAGTCAGGCTGGAATGAGATGCTAAAGAGCTGCCACAGCAGATGTGGAAGCCCTTCAGATCCAATACTGATCAATCTGCACGGCCTCTATTTATTTATTTTTTGCCACTCAGCCTTCAGCTGGTTTAATGGGTTGCTTTAATGTCTTCCTGCCTTCCCTTGTTAGTATGCTCTGCCCACTGCAATCCTTCTCCCCCTGATGGCTCCTTCCCTGACTTCTGCATGGGAAAAAGAAGCAGCAATTTGCTTTTCCCTGGACTCTGACATGGTTTTCCCTGCCTTTCTATCCATCTTAGCAGCACGCTGCTAATTCATCTAATCCCAGGACACTTTTTCTGGTCGTTTGGACCAAAAAAAAAAAAGAGGCAGCTCCACTTTGGTTTTTTAGATGGCTTTTTGAGAGAAGGGATCTGCAGAGCCCTGAGTGAGTGAAGTGATGCACAGCAACATCCTTGCTCAGAGCAATTTGTCTCAGCATCCTCTGGAGACCACCCCTAAGCAGGGAGGGTGTCAGACATTGCCTGGAGAATCCCTGGCACAACAGAAAAAACAACCACAAAATCCTTAAAAAGTTACTCAAAGTTTTCCCAGAGAATCTCTGAGGTTTCCAGTGCAAGGCTTTCCAGTGTGGGTAGAGAACAACTTTTGGGCAAACAGCTTTTGCTTTCAGCTTGGGAGCTCATTACAAATTCTCCTGCATCTGGAAAAGTTTTAAAGGCACCACACAGAAACTGGAGAGGGCAAGGAAGGGAGAGAGGGAAAGCAAGGCTACAGAAAAGGCTCAGCTGCAGAGAGCAAATTAAAGCAGACACAAAAACTCTTAGTGAACAAAGCTGAAGAAGCCCAAAGGAAAAGCTGTTGCAGGCTCCTGGGATGTCAGGAATGATGGAAGAGCTGATGGGACTGGGGAGGAATCAGCAGCAGCACTGGGTGAGGATTGAGACGTTCCAGACCCAGCCAGGCTTGTAGAGCAGAGGGAGTGCAGTGAATTACATCCCCTGCAGTCTGTTCTGAAGCCTCTTAGAGGGGACACTGAATTAGTGACATTAATGCAGCAAGGAACTGGATCAGGTTCCCAGTGATAAGCTTAATTAAACAACAGAGTTATCCATAGGCAGGGGTTTATGGTATAAATAAGCAACATTTATACTGATTAATTGAAGTCATGGTTCAGATCATTAAATCCTCCTCCTTCCAGCCATCTTAATGAGGATACCTGCACTGATGTTTGACACTTGCCAGCCTAAGCACACACCTAGGGGAGACAGGGGGCCTTGCCAAGGCTCTCTGGTATTCCAGGGGGTGGCCTGGAATTTCTGCTGGGGGTTTCTGGCTTTCTGCTGGGGGTTTCTGGCTTTCTGCTGGGGTTCACTCTCACTACTGTCACATGAGGAGTCAGGGCTGGCAGCCTCAGGCAGCACCACGCTCCCAGTGCTTCTCCAAGTCTGTAAAAGAGTTCTTAACACAGCGATGAAAACATCTTGGAGACAGCCAGCTGTGTCAGCTGCCCTCACAAACCCAATTCTTTTTCATTATCCCAGCCAGAAAGAGCCTGCCTGGAGAAACAGGGCTGCTTTATCATCCTCCCCTGCCTCTTCCCACGTGAGAAACGTCCTGGGTCACGTCTGGGACAGCAAACTGGGACCCCATCATCAAACTGGGACTCCCCAACCTCCCCTCCTGCCACCCTCTCCTGGCCACCCCTCTCAGCTCATTCCATGCTCACATCAACACCCTGCAGAGTTAAAGGGGAAAACCCTTCTGAGAGGCTTCACTCCACGGGATTGGAGGTTTAAAGATGACAAAATTCCCACTCTGAGCCGGGATCAATTAAGGATCATGTCTAACACTTAGTCTAATTGGAATTATGAAAGCAGAGCAGACCCTTTGTCCCTTCCTTTTCAGCTTTCTGCTCCTTCCTCCCACAGCCTGAGAGGTTTTATACAGCTCTAATATTTCAGAGAGTGGCCTTGGTGCTCTGAAGTGAAAAGCCAGCTTGGGAGACCATGGCTTGCTCCAGCTCATCCATCACATCTGCTCCCAAACCCAGTGGTTATTAAAAATTAGAGCTGGTCAAATTATTGTTATATTTTGACACATGGAGAATATTATTATCATCCTTCCCTGCTACCCCCAATCCCTCCTCATGAATCATTCATGGATCTCTCCTGATTCCTGCAGAAGAGCTGAGCTCCTGCTTTGTGCAAGACAGATTTCCTGCCCAAGGAGCAGAGCCACGGTGGAGGGGGGCTCTGGGGGGAGCCCCAGGTCTCTGATGAGCCCAGAAATGGCCCCAGAAAATCCTGCAAGGCTGATTTCCACCCCCCTTCATCTCCTCCAGCCTTTTCCCCTTTTTCTTAACACAATCCTATCAGATTGGGAGCTGACTAATGGTGACAATAACAAAATAAACTTCATTTTGGATCAGTTGCAGGACTGGGGCTATTTCCTCCATCTCCTCACCATCACACAAAGTGTCTTTTAAATGGATAACAATGATTGTGAGGGGCCAGTTATTACCTTGAAACCTCGCATTTTGATATATCCAAAGCTGTTCTCCTATATAAATAACAGTTATTACTGTAAAGTGATTTTCCCCTTTCTCTACTTCCAAAGAGTTCCTGCAGGAGATGGTGGAGAAAATGGATTCCATTAATGCCACACTTAGGCCCTGTTGCTTTCATACTTTAACTCCCATCATTAATCTCCTTGTGTGTCTTTAAACAAATGTCATTCACTCATTCATTCCACACTCCTCTCCCCCAGTCCCCTTTCCCAGTTAAACAGCAGCTCTTCCTCCCCTGACTCATCAGCGTTGTGCTCTTGCCAGTCAGGAAAAAGCATTTTGCTCAGGCAGTCTCTTGCTAATTACAGGAGAAACAGGAGAGCCCAAGATCATGGGGAGACCAGGAGCTGAAAATCCTCGAGGAGAATCACTTTGCTGAAGGGAGAATTCCAAACTAACCCTGGGGTGAGAGTGCCCTCCTTGGGCAGGTTCTCAGCACAGGGAAAACGCTGCCTGTGGCACTCAGCAGCCTGTGAGCATCACAAAAGGTGCCACTTGGGTGTGATTTGATGATAAACAAGGCTGCTCTTCTCGTGGCAGGATGGCACAACTGGCTGTTTGCTCAGACTCCATTTCTCAGCAGCCAGAGATGTGCTGTCCCCTCCTCTCGTGGGGAGAGGAGGCAGAAAACTCAGCCCAGTCCTGCAGTGGAATTTGGACACCAATCCTGCCCCTGAGGGGGTAAAATCTCACCTTTTTCAAGGATTTAATCGCTCTCCTCGATGGAGCAGCGCCCAGCATTTGAGTCCTGCCCACACTGCCGAGGCCAGAGCGTCCCCCAGGCAGGGCAGGACACGCTGACTTTCCAGCAAAGGCAACCCCCTCCCATTTTCCAGGCTAATTGGGCTAATTAAGGCTAATTATGCATTAGCCATAAAGCAGGTGGGGACAGGACCACGGTTCCAGGGAACAGGGCTGCATTTTGGGGACACAGCACCACCATGTCTCCCCCCTCCCCATCTGCTCCCTCCCCAAAAAAACTCATTTCCACGAGGTTTAACAGCAAGGATTGTGATCTGGAGATAAAAGATAAATAACCTTCACTTCAGAGTCACTGATTTCCACCTCTGGGAGCAGAAAAGGCAAAGATTAATGCGTGGAGTGACCTCACATAACTCCTGCACATCTGGACTCTCTGCTCTGCCCTGCTCCCCCAGGAGTGCTGCCATTCCCTGCGCCCTTGCTCAGCCACAGCCTCCCCTTCATTATCATCTGTCAGGTCCAATTAACAGTGCAGTGACATCAGAGGACACAATTCCTGAAGTCTCCTGCCAGAGCCACTTGACAGGACCTTCCACCCTTGAGAAGGGGTAAACTCCCCAGAAAATTGTCATTTCTCCCCTCATCATCCTCCCCTGGCAGCCCAGAGCGCTCACTTGGACTCTCCCACCTTTTGGAAATGCCCATCCCTGCTCCTAAAACCCAAATTATCTCCCCTTTCCCAACCATTTTACTGGAGAAAAGGATTTCATTCCAACAATTTGGTGGTTTGCAGGTGCCTCCTCTGAGCTGTTTTCCTCCCCTCCAAACCCAACGTGCCTTTCACAAAAAGTGCTTGGCTGTGTTTTCCTGATTAACCAGTCAATGAGGAGTCTGCACAGAGCAAAATCAACAGGAAATGAGGCCAACATCCCTCCTGCTTGAAACAAGAGCAAGCACAGGGAAAAAATCCAAAATATTCCCCTGAAGAATGGCAAAAGCTGAAGTGGAAGAGGCAAAGTGCTTTTCCTAGGAAATACCATCCTTAATATCATGAAGCTCCTTAATGATCAGGAATATTAATGAATAAAGCTTGAGGTTATGTGGGAATAACTTCAAAACCTGCTGGTTCTGATCCTGTCCCTGCTGCAGGAGGTCACTTTTTGCCACTTCTTTAAGTGAATAACTTTGCTGCAAGGTTGTGGGTTTTTTTTTCTGTTGTTGCTTTTGTTTGCTGGGGGAAAAAAAAAAAATAAAAGACAGGCTGGGATAATTTTTGGCAGAGAAGCTCTGACAATATCTTCTAGGTCAAAAGTGGTGTTTCTCCAAAAATTTCAGTTTCTTGAGCTCAGCAAACAGATTTTCAAGGCACAGAGAGGGTTGAGCCATTGGAAGTCTCTGAATGAATTATTTTTTTTCTGTAGAACATCATGAGCCAAGTTGTGAGATGCTACTAAAGTCCAAAAATAAAGGGTATTAATCACTTGGCCACGATTTTATTTCTCATATCACCCCATCTGATACATGTTTGCATGTAAATGTATAAATAAAACATGAAAAGACAACCTTTGTTTAAAAATAAATAAGTTAAAGAGTTCAGCACTCCCAAGAGCAGCAAAATTCCATCTCTGCTTAGGGCAGCTCAGCAGAAGCTTCTCCATTTCCTTCCTGGGGCAGGAATTTGTGATTCCCATACTCCAGGAGCTCCCACAGCCCTTCCTTTCCCAAAACCTCAAAATCAGCCCACAGTTTCCTCCTCTCCGACATTCATTAAACCCCTCCACACACCCAAACTGAGAAGCTTGGCAGTGCCCACGGCTCGACACTGGGAGCTTCAATTAAATCAATTAGCATCCCCATCCACGGCTAATATTGGAGACGTAGGAGAGGCTTTATTATCCAAATAGCAAATCGGTTTGTGCGGCCAGATGGTCACTGGAGGCGCTGGAATCGCCTCTCCCGGGCTGTTTGGGGCTGTTGGGATGGCACCAGCCCTGGTTTGTCAGCTTGGAGAGGAGCCTGGGCCATCTGGAAGAGAGCAGCTTCATTGTCTGCCTGGCAGGGAGAGGGGTAAACACGGCTGCCCACCGTCCCCACTGCCAGCATCGCATGGGGAGGCTGGGAGAGGGTTTGGGATGAGGGGAGATGCTCTGGGGAGGATGTTTAATCCTCTGATTTGAAACCTTATTGGAATTACATCAAGGGGAGTGGCAAAAGGGCACAGTCAGGTTGGGGCTGTGCCACACAAATTCCTTTTCCTTACAAAAACATTTTAATGTGCATCGTTTCACATACAACACAGAAATAAAACAGAAACTACATCCCTAATATTGTTGAAAAATTAAAAAAAATAGATAATACTTCACAGGTATTCTGTTGCTTACAGACAAGTCCCTGTGCCCTGGCTGCAAGGGGATGCTCTGGGATGCTCTGGGGCAAGGAGTGCAGCCAAAATTTCAGCCCTGAGCCCTCTCAGTGCCTGCTCCTCCTGCAAACACAGCACCAGCACCTCTGATCTGCTCTTCAGGAGAAAACTGAAAACCCCAGGTGTCTCTAAAGGCAGCAGCCAGCCTGCTCAGGGATTCTCTGAGGCAGCCAAATTACCTGAGCTACAAAGATGCTCCAAACCCACCGCAGCCAGGGAGAGAGCTGGGGCCGGGCTCAGCATCAGCCTGCGAGCATCGGCAGCTGCTCTCGGCTCTGAAAGGCCAGCACAGCGCTCACAGCCCGCCGGGGCTCTGAGCACTGCTAAAAGCCTCCCCTTATCTCCCGATGTCACCTCCCTGTCGGGAAAAGCGAGGGATAATCCTTCTGTTCTCGCACTCTCTATCTAGTCCGGCAGCAGAGATTCTCCTCTCGTTATGCACCTGGGTTACACAGCCCCCAGTGACAGCTCCGAAATGTCTGCCTGGGCATGAATGAAAAATATCATGAAAGGAGGTTGTCACTGGGAAAACAAAACAAACAGAACAACAACAAACAAACAGACAAATCCACCTTGCGAGGTACCGAAGTGTAGTTGAAAAGTGAAACAAGTTGCAGAAGTGGTTCTGGAAAAATGGATGTATCATTGTGTGCTGCCACAACATCGCCTCAATTAAGTTTTCTTGCTGAGGGAGCAGATGGAAAAGTCTGCCTGAGAGGGAAGTGCAGGGCTCTCCTGACTGGAGGTACAAAAAGCAATTTCTTGTTCTTTTTTTCCTCTTGCATTCAGCGTTTCTGACGAGGTCAACAGGCAGGGAGCTGAGGCAGCCGGGCTGGGGTTCAGCTTTCACTCATCACAGGGGAAACAGTCAGACAGAAAAAGCCCTGGGAGCAGTAACTGAGAAATTACATATATGTGCTTTTTTTCCTCACCTCCAGCCCTGCTCCTTTGTTTTATTGAAAGCTGCCACATTAACGTGGTTTTCAAGGAAATGCAGAAAGCTCTCCTGCATTTCCCAGCGCTGTGCTCTGATGGTTTGCAGTGATAAAATGAATTTTCCAGCCGCTGGTTGCGATGGGGAGAGGATGCCTGAGGGCACACAGGGCTCTCCCTTGGGAACAGGGATTTGGGATTTTCCCAGTGTCCCGTGGCTGGGTCAGGAACCCAGGGAGGAGAATTTTTAGCAGATGAGCAGGGCAGGGTATGAAACACCAAACCAGCTGCAGCCAGTGGCAGGAGGAGAGGAAACTGCACCACGGGAGGCTCAGGCTGGACATCAGCAGGAATTTCTACACGGAAAAAGTTGTCAAATATTGGAAGGGAGTTGTTAAATATTGCCCGGGGAGGTGGGTTGGAGCCCCCAGGGGATGACTGGATGTCACACGGTGGGGATGGGGTCACAGGTTGGGCTTGAAGGGCTTTTCCCACCTCGATGATTCCGGTTGTCATTCGAGGTCCTTCCTTGTTTTTCCTCTCTCAGCTGCCTGAGCTGTTTCTCCAGCAGCTTTCCCCTCTCACACAGACCCCATGTCCCTGTCCCATGTCACACAGACATGTCCCTGCCACCTTCCAGCCTCTCCAGAGACACCCCTGAGACCCTCCACAACTCCCTCCCATCCCCACTCTTCATATTTCACATTAAATCAATCGACAGCAATGAAAACTTGAATCCCAGCCTTTAAAGTTTCTGGGCTTGCTCACTCTCAGGATTTCCCTTTCCCAAAAAAAGCTTATTTAACCTGACATTCCTAATTCCTCCCACCCTGGGAGGCACAGCCAGGGATTTGCACAGCTCTGGCACGGATCTGCTGGGTCTGGAAAGCCAAAACCCTCTCTGCTGTGCCTGGAGAGGCTGCAGGATGTGGGATTTCCCTCTCCCCCATTCCCTCACCCCCTCCTGCAGCTGAAGTCCCTATTCCATGGCAGAGCCAGGATATCACTCAGTTAAGAGCCTGTCAGCCTAACCCAGGCCTGGAGAAGCCTCTGGAAGGTTTTTGGGGAGGCTAATCCTCCCTGCAATCAATCCACAGCCACACACAGCCTTTGGGGAGCTGCTGGGTGCTTTTCCTGACCTAAACCCTCCAGCCAGGGCTGGGCGTGTGTCCAGCTGCTCCAGATGTTATGGAAAGCCCAGGGGATGAACAAAAACCTGAGCACAACCAACCTGCAAGCTCCTGCAGAGGCTTTGTTTGGTTTTCCTTTCTGCTGCCTCATTTTGAGGCATTTCTGCTGTTTCTGTGACCCCCCAGCTGAGAGCAGGACCCCTCCTCCATTAGCAGGGACGGAAATGGTTTCCCCTCTGAGCAGCAATTTCATTTCCTGAGTGTCTTTTAATCTTGAATATATATTGCTTACTTAAAGAGAGCAGAAAAAAAATAAAATAAAAAAAATTAACGTGTCCTACAAAGCTTCAGCTCCTCCATCAGGGTCAGGTGAAAGTTTGTGAGGGACAGAAACAGGACAAAGTGCTGGAGTTGGGTTACAAAAGGGCAAAAATTTCCCAATTTATCATGATGGCCCATGGAGGAGGGAATGGGGTGAGCTTTAAGGTGTTTTCCAACCCAAACCATCCTGGGATTTTGGACTGGTGCAGAAATCTCAGCCCCAGGAGCTGGCAGGCCAGCAGGGCCCTGCTTGCAACAGGTGGGTCGATAAGGTTAATTTAAAAATATGAAAACACACAGGCAGCAGGGAAAAAAAGAGAGAACACTGCTTTTCTTCTGCCTGTGTTATCTCACCAAAGAGATCCAGATAACAGCAAACACAAATATGGATTTGTTATTACCAGTATTTGCTGCAGGGCCAGGGGAAGGCTGTGGAAATGCACCTCCTCTCACAACCAGGCAGTTTCCTTCTGTATTGATTTCTGGAGCAGGACTCCCATTGACAAATGCAATTAGGGCTAACAGTGATGAAAGGAAAATACTTTCCCTTATAGGTGTAATTATGGACACTGCTTTGCACTTGAGCCAGGCCAGATCTCTCTGAATCACAACCAGGCACTGCACAGTGCTGATCCTGGGATCCTGAATGCCACTTCCAGAAGGAACACTCCAAAAAGGAAATTTTTCCCAATTTAGAACAACTCCATTGCAATGGGTTGTTCAGTGGGAGTTCAACCTGCACCACAAAATTGGGTTAAATGGGTGGTGTCTCACAGGATGCTCACAGGATTCTGTAGAAAATATGGATTAAAATCAGTCAGCACTAAGGGTGAAAGAACTCAAAGGATCCTGTGGAAAATATGGATTAAAGGCATTGATCAGCACTCAGGGAATAAGAACTCACAAGATCCCATGGAAAACATGGATTAGACCCATCATCTTGCACTAAGGGTACAAGAACTCAGAGGATACCATAGAAAATATGGATTAAACCCATCAGTCTGCACTAAGGGTACAAGAACTCAGAGGATCCTATAGAAAATAGGGCTTAAATGCATCAGTCAGCACTAAGGGTACAAGAACTCAAAGGATCCAGTGGGAAATATAGATTCAGCCCATTGATCTGCACTGAGGGAATAAGAATTTACAAAATCCTATGGAAAACATGGATTAGACCCATCAGTTTGCACTAAGAGTACAAGAACTCATAGAATCCTGTAGAAAATATGAATTAAACCCATCAGTCAGCACTAAGGGTAAAAGAACTCAAAGGATCTTGTGGAAAACATGGATTAAAGGCATTGGTCAGCACTGAGGGAATAAGAACTCAAAGGATCCTATGGAAAAAATGGATTAGATCCTGCACTAAGGGCATAAGAAGTCACAGGATGCCATGGAAAACACAGATTAAATCCATCAGTCAGCACAAAGGGCACAAGAATTTACAGGATCCCACAGGAAATATGGATTAAACCCATCAGTCTGCACTGAGGGCATAAGAACTCACAGGATGCCATGGAAAATATGGATTAAACCCATTGATCAGCTCTAAGGGCATAAGAACTCCCAGTAACCTGTAGAAAATGTGGATTAAACCCATCAGTCTGCCCTAAGGGTACAAGAGCTCACAAGATCCCATAGAAAATATGGATTAAAGGCATTGATCAGCTCTAAGGAGCTGCTGTTCCCACACACTGCTGGCCTGCCCTGCACCCTGCAGGAAGCACAGGGCTCAGGAAAGGAGGGGAATCTCCCCTGCACTCACCTGTGGGGCACAGGTTATTCCAGCAGCAGGGAAAAGAGCAGTGGGAAAAGCAAAATGCACAGCCCTGACAGCCACATCCCTCCTTCATGCCCCACTTCTCAGCCAGACCTCATTTCTCATTTAATGGCTTTTTTGTAAAAGCCTTTTCTGTTTAGTTTCCAGCTCTCTTCACACCAACTTTATGATCCCTTCAGCAAAGCTCTGCACCAAGTTCTGCTCTGCAATAACCAAGACAAATGGCATTACAATAATTCAGGCTCCAGGCATGGCTATTGTTAATGCTCCTGGTTTTACTGGGAGTGTGCAACAGCCACACAGTGGATTTTTAAAAACCTTTCCTGACTTTTATCCCTGACAGGGAAAGACAGGAAAACCAGATGGTTTTCTTTCCCAAGTGTTCTCCTTATAAAATGTCCCCAATTCCCATCTCTTTATTTAAATTTTTTCATTGTTTTCCTCAGTTTACAAAATTTTACTCTTGGGCCAAAAAAAAAAAACCAACCCACAAAACTTTTTAAAAATCCAAATCCTATGCAATTTCTCTGCTCAAATTTATTGAACAATGGGATCACCATCAACCTTGCAGGAGAAAAAAAAACTCCTGTAAGTGTCTGATGAGGCTTGGAGTGACCTGGGATAGTGGAAGGTGTCCCCAAGAGCCATATCCACATGTTTTTTGAACATTTCCAGGGTTGGTGACTCCACCACTTCCCTGGGCAGCCTCCTCTAATGCTTTCCAGAAATTTCTCCTAATTTCAAACGTGGGGGTATCAACAGCTGAGCTCCAAAGAGAAGCAGCTGGGGAAGATGAAACTCCTGGAAAAATACACTGAGGCACAAATCCCTTTATCCAGCTAACACAGAGCACACAGAAAGGTGACACCAGAGCTCTCAGGGAGCCTGGAAATGTCACTGGCTCTGGGGACAGAGTTCTGTGCACACAAGGAGCCAGAGGGTGGCCATGAGCTCACCCAGGGCTGGTGTTTTATCTCCCAGTTGGACATTTAGAGCCTCTGTCTGTCTCCCTGCCTTTGGGCAGCACCTCCAGCACATGGGGCCACAAACAGCAGCAATCTGCCAGCAGAGCCTGGCCAGGGGAGCTGGGCTTATCAAAACCCCTCTTCAAACCAGCACTGCATCTGCTCCTGGCTGGAATGTGCTGCCAGGAGATTCACTGCCCTCTCCCTGCAGCTCAGCTCCTGCTCTCATCCAGCCCCAAAGCCATCCTGGAAGGAACCAGGCAGCTTTGGTGCACTGAAAGGGAGCATTAGCCAAACTCTTGGCTCCATCATTCTGCTCCCCTTTTAAGCTGTCTCCTTCCAGAGCAGGCACTGAGGTTTGTGCTGTGCACATGGAGCTGGATGTGTCTCTTGTGCACAGGTGACCTCCAGTTTTTTCTGCCAGCATCACAGGGAATGAGAAAAAAAAACAAGTCAGTTAAAACCTGCAGCCTGTTGGACCCTTCACTCGCTCACCACCACCCAAAAATACCCTTCAGAATCCCTTCAAGGCACTGCTGCAGCAATCTCAATAATTACCTTGAAAGTTCTGCTGCCATCAATCACGTTAAGACAAACTCTGCTCAAGTGTTGTAACCAGAAGAGATGATGGGGGCTTTGTACAATGGCCAATGACCAGAGAGGAGTGAATTAAGAACATAAATATAAGTGATGAGGGCCATTTCCTCACTGTGCCATCCAATTCTGGAAAACACTTGTCTTTTCTCATCAGTGCTAAATTGGAGCTCCAAGAGCTGCATGGAAACGGGCAGCAGGCAGCCAGGGGCCAGCAGCAGAGAACAGGGAGCTGTGGGTAAGGACTAATTAAATCCTGAACCAAAAAACTCCCAGATCTTCTCCCCTCCCCCTGCTAATGCCTGAAAAGATCTGAGCAAACACCACCTCAACATATTCAGGCTGGCCATGCTAAAATCCAGTGATTAAGGTGGGCTTGTCCCAGTGGCATTAGAAAAAGAAACTCAATATAATTCACTGGCAATGAGAGCAAATTTGAAATCAAGATTTATTTGCCTGATTTTCTTTTTTGGTTTTTTTTTCCTAATATTTAACCTTCAGATCCCCAGCCTGATTTTCCCTGCTGCTGCATACATTATGAAGAGGAGATTTTAAACCCATCTGCCCTTGGAAGGCAGAGCAGTGCTTGGGTTTATTGTCCTTTTCCCTCTGCAGCCATTGGTTGGGTTTTGTTTTCTTTTGCATTAATTATTCCTGGTTTTGCTGGTCACAGCTCCATGGTTCTGCTCCAAGACACCTGGTGGGATTTTCATTGCCCAGGTGAGTTTGCATGAATAGTTCATCATCTTATTTTGCAGGAGGGGCTGGAATTCTCCATCCAACCTCCCATTCTCAAACCAGGATCAGTTTCTAGACCTGCTTGTTCAAAGAGGAGTTTTCCAGATTGGCAGGGTGGCTCAAAATCTCTTTTTTTCCCTATATTTCCCATGTCCCAGTGCTCCTCCCTAAATAATGAGATGCAATACAGCCAAAAGAGCACCTACAATTCCTACAAAACACCAAAATTCAGCTGTTTCCAGCGTGACACCTCAGCCAGCAGCTGCCTCCCCCATTCCCACCCCTTGGGAAGAGGAATCCAATATAAATTACAGCACAAAAGTTGACTTGACGTGTTATAAACGCTCTCACTTTGAATTCAGTCAATAATATTTTGCATTACTAAAATATGAGTTTGCAATCATTTCTCATCTGAAAGCTGTTTAAGCAGTAAACACCAGGCTCGTTATTGATTCCCAGTTTGCACTGGAATTATTTCATGTTTTTCCTAGACTGATTTTCCCTCTATGCCCAGCTCCTGGAGTTATGGGATGCCTGCCCACACAGCTCCTATTATCCCAAAAAAATAAAGCATTTGCACCAGGAAGTGGCAGGTTTTAAACAGGTGTGATTTGTAAGCTACAACCACCTGTCATGAGGATTTCCAAATAAATAAATGAAGTGGTTTATGCTGCAGAGGGGCTCCACAGAGAGATCTGAGCACCCACAGCTCCAACCACACAGAGAGGAAATTCTCATCCCCACCCTGGATAGTTCACAACAACCTGCCCAAAATACCTGACTCCTCTTATCCCAAAAACTCCAGGAATTTCCATCAGGAAGTGGCAGGTTTTTAACAGGTGTGGTTGTAAATTATCACCCCATGTCGTGAAGATTTCCAAATAAACAAATAAAGTGATTTATGCTGCAGAGAGATCTGAACACCCACAGCTCCAAACACAGTGGGGAAAGTCTCATCCTAGCAGAGCATCCCTATCCTAGGGACAGTTCATAACAACCTGGCTAAAACACCCGACTGGCTGTTGAAGGTGAGTTCTCAGCTCTCCAGGAACTTGTAGAACAAATCCCTGAACAGAGCAGATGCACTGGAGCAGAATTAGGGAACACAAGGCACAGATGGCTGGGGAAGCTCTGCCCGTGTGAGAGACACTGGTGGCAGGTCACTGTCACCTTCCAGAAGGGCTTTGATCACTAGGGAGGCTTTTTTTTCAGCTGGGCAAGCAGTCAGGAACTTGGGGTTGCAGGTGGAAATGCAGATATTGAGATGCAGATACTGAGATGCAGATATTGAGATGCAGATATTGAGATGCAGATATTGAGATGCAGATACTGAGATGCAGATATTGAGATGCAGCCCCAGCCTCTGGCCCGTGCTCTGAGCTGGCTGTGACAGGAGTTTGCCAGAGAGAACAGCAGCGCCCTCAAAATGAAGTTTATAACTCGCTCTTGTTTATCTGTGTCTCTATTGCTGCTATTAATATTTAATGTCCCTGGAGGAAAGGTTCCTCTCCAGCAGAACGAGCCCTGTGCAGCATTAATCAGAGCAGAGCAGCCCCGAGCTCAGCTCCTGAGGGTTCCTGTGGCACATGCATGACCTGGGCAAGGGGAACAGGCTCTGGACACCTTCCCCTGTGTCCTGCCTGGGTATCAGCCCCACTGGGAGGAGAAAGAACCATCCCCAGCCTGCTCCCAGCAGGAATTTCAGCCCCAGCTGTGACCTGAACCCGGGGGTCCACACCCAGATCTTTGTCCTCAGCATCACTCTGTTCCTCCTGATCCTGAGCAGGAATCTGGGCAGAAATGAGGGAGAAAAAAGTGGCTCTGGAAGGCACAAGAACCTTTATGAAAGCTCTGCATGGCAGCTCATTAGGACCTGGCTGGGCTTTGCTCTCTCCATTAACGATCCCCTTCTCCTGCCCCCATCCACCTTAATGGGCAAACCCCTTGGAGAAGCAGGTCAGGAGCTGGTGTTTGATGGCTCCCCCATTTCCCCGGCCCTAAGCACCCTGAGAATCACTAACTGGCTCGAATCCCCGGAGCCCTGCACTTTGATTTAACCCCGTGGAAAAGGCATGGCTGGAGGGTGGTGAGGTGGATAAAGGCAGAGCGGGAACGGGATCATTAGTTTACACAAACACCCTCTCCCAGACAGCCTCAAATCCCAGACTACAGACTAGAACAAAGCCAGCCCAGCACAAAAGGGTTTTTCTACCTTGCCCTGGCTACCCAGCATCCGTGAAGGAAATGAAATAATCCCAGGGAAGCAGCATCCACTGCTTGGGAAGGCTGCTGTGGCTGCCACCACACACACACAAAGAACTGCAAGGAAACCTTGCAGAAGCAGCCTCACACCAAGCAGCAAATGAGCTCCTGTTTTTGCAGCACAAAAAGTGGGACTGATGCTAGAATCCCATGGGATTGCATCCACAGGGATGTGGAAGTTTCCCTTTACTCCATGGGCAGCCTCTCTGAGGTGATTTTTTGCTCTATGGAATAAAGATTTTTCAGTCCAGCTCTTCTTGCTGAGACTCAATTAAGTGAAATGCAGTTTGAAAAATTATTTTCTTTCCTTAAAGTACCTGCAACAACACCCCCCACAACACACACACTCTCCTTTTTCAATCTCAGCTGCCAAATCTCAGCCCTGCACTTCAGGGCCAATTCCTATTTTATTTACTGAAAGCTCACTCTAAATCTTTTAAATATCAGAAATGCCAGTCCTCCAAACAATTACTCTGGCTACAACATTAGTCAGTTCCTACATCTTCCAGCAGTGTTACTCATTTGATGGCACATTAGCTTTGCTTTAGTGAGATCTGGGCTGAGCCTTTCCTCTCCTGTCCTTCCTGGTGCTTTTCTATCAACGAGATCCCAGATTTTATCTCCTGGACAGGGGATATCACCCACTGCATTTCCCCTCCCAGATTTTATCTCCTGGACAGGGGATATCAAACATTGCATTTCCCCTCCCAGATTTTATCTCCTGGACAGGGGATATCAAACATTGCATTTCCCCTCCCAGATTTTATCTCCTGGACAGGGGATATCACACATTGCATTTCCCCTCCAAGGTTTCACCTCCTGGCCAAGGAGGACACCAGACATTGCATTTCTCTCTCTTTCTGATCACCCCTCTTTCTTTTCCACCGGGAAAAATCAATCCATGCATGGCTCCTTCCAGGAGATTCCAGCACAAACATCAATCCACATTTTAGTTCCTTGCAGAATACCAACAGTGCAGAGGGATTTTTGGGGGGTTTTTTTAAGGCTGGAAATCTTTTAATTAACGTCCCAGGGGCAGTGGGAAGTCCCTGTGAAACATTTAACAACCAACACTGAGATTAGAGCCAGGAGGCAAAAAAAAAACAAAAAAAACCCAACCAGATGGAAGCTGAGTATCAGCTCTGAGCCTTCTCCTTGGAAGAGACAAGGAGCAAGTTCTGGATCTCTTATCAAGCAAGGAGAGGAAACTCAGAATCCTGGTTCCAGGGTGGTGAGGGCTGGGGTTGCCCCAGAACCTGAAGCCTCAGAGACAGGCTCAGATTGGGTTTGTCCTGCACAGCTCAGGCGCTCCCAGCAGAACTCCAATTACCACAAACAGGACGTGATTTGGGATGCCCTGAGGGCAGCACCACTGCTGGGCTCACCTCCCAGCCCGTGCTCCCCCGGCTGGGATTGGCAGGCTCTGCCCAGGGCCAAGGAGCCACATTTCCACATTCAAGCACTTTCATCCAAGGGTTTTTTCCCTTCCCTCATAAAATTTTTGACAGAACACTTCAGACTAAAAGTGGAGCTGCACCACAGCACAAACCAGTGCTCTCCTCATGCATACATATGGTTGATGTCAAAAAGACAGAGCAGGTCATTCCTTAGACAAAGGCCCTTGGAATGCCAGCACTCGCTGTCATCTCAGTTTTCCATCACAAAATGACAGCCTCCCGTGTCAAAACAAGCTCTAATGGAACCACATTTATCCCCATCTTGCTGTAATCACATTAGGCAGTCCTACCAATTTACCTTTATGGGTTTCTTAACTGTCTGGAGAAAAAAAAATAATAAAAAAAAATAAAAAAAAATAAAAAAGGCAACCCATCCAGAGCAGGCTGACATGTTTTACTACACAGGAGCAGCCACCTGCAGTCCCCTTCCGACAGCAGCATCCCATGGTCAATAAAGAGCCTTTTGTTTGGCGCTAGGCTTCCTGCTAAGATCTCATTTTCTTTAAGGAAGAGCAATCAGCTCCCGTTTAGGGCAGGATTTGCAGCGTGTGCTCGGCCTTGGGAGGCGAGGGGCGATGCGCTCGGCCAGCGGGGATGGAGCGGAGGAGGGATGGAGCGGAGGAGGGATGGAGCGGAGGAGGGATGGATCTGCGCCCGGACACTCACCCGGGGAGCCGGGCCCGGGCAGATGCGGCACCGGGGATTTGCTTTGCGGCCCTTTTTCACCCCCAAATTCACGGGCTGGGCAGCGCTTCGGCCGCAATTAACCTCTGGCGTCCCGCGGTTTGCTAAACACGCGAGGCAATGCTGCTCCCCTCTCGGGTCTCCCTGGAGAAGCAATGGGCGTTTTCCAGCGAAGGGAAAAGGGCTGGCCCCATTCCAGGCACCACCACTTAGAAAAGAGAGCAGCAGCAGCAGCAGCCAATTTATTTTCTGCCTGGGTGGAAACCTCAGCCAGACCCTGCTGAATTTCTGTGCTATTTGCCCACCGGTGCTGTTTGTGCTGCTGGCATCCCTAAGTGGACACAAAACAATCCCTTGGAGGGCAGCAAAGTTTCCTCAGTGCTCTGAGCTCCTCCAGCACTGAAACACAGGGAGTGTTTTTCATGCTGGAGGGATAACTGCAGTTCTGTCAACTCCTGAGATAAACTGGCCCACCTTTCTCTGCAAATAAAGCAAATTTTTATGGAAAAGGCACCAAGTGCCAGCCCTGGGCATGGAAGTGATTCTCAGATGCCCAGACCTGCGAGCTGTAGCTGGTCCCTGCCAGCTCTGCTCAGCCCAGGCTGCACCAGACACTCACAAACTGTTCAGGCCATTCCATCTCTGTGGATGGAACTTGCAGTCCAGGCCAGCAGCTGTAATTTAAGGGCTAGAGGCAGTCCACTGTCTTGGACCCCCTTCCAGGGCCAGGGGATGGGATGCCATCATCCCTGTGTCTCCTGATGGGAAGTGGCAGCGACCCAGAGCTGCTGAGTGCACGAGTGCTGCCCCTCACAGCCCCCTTGAGACCCCCATCCTTCCCCCCAGGCCCCTCCAGAGCTGCCTGCAAGCCAGCTTACCAAAATAAACAACCCCACGAGCCCAAAGGATCAGCAGCTCCCCCAAACCAGAGCAACCAGTGGCTGCTTTACAGCTGGAGCTGGTGCAGCCTCTTTTCTTGGCTTGAACATCAATCCTACCTCCCAAACCCATCATCCAAAATGCACATTAACCAACGTGCACCACACTCCTGCACACATGCAACACTGCACAGCGGGCAGCAGCTAGCAGGGGAAGTGGATCTAATTAGCCAGAACATGGATTGGAAACCTCCAAGTGCTTGTGTTTTCATACCACCAAATTAGGCTCATCAGGTTACCCACTATGGGCAGGATGATTTTTTTTTTTTTTTTAAAGTGTTCCTTTGAGGCAGATAAAAGGTAACAGAAATTATTTCAGCAAAGCGCTCCCGGCTGTGGGGCTGAAAGGAGCTTTTGTCTCTTTTTGGAGCTGAGTCAGGAGAAAAAGCAGAAAAAAGCAGAAAAAAAAGCAGCCTCTGAACCCAGAGGGACACAGCAGGGCCCCACTCTGGACACACTCCTGGTTCTGGTCAGTGCACACTCCACCTCAGGCCAGTTCAACTCTAAATCAGCAAATCCACAGTCTTGGAGTCTCATGGCCCAGACAGACTAAAAGATGCTTTAGTCAGGTTTGAAGGAGCAAATAATTTCAGCACTGGATCTTCTTTCCAGCTGCTTCCTCACACAAGACAGGAGAAACATCCTTGGGGATCACCAGGATGAGGGCAAATTCACCCCAGAATTAGCTTCAGCTGCCTTATTCATAGGGTCAAATTGCCAAGTCAAAACAACTGGAATTATTTTGATGCAGAAAACACCTGGGTTAACACAATTTCCCTACCAGGTAGAATTAAGGCCTGGCCACTGCCTAAATTCTAATTGGAAGAGAACTCACTGACATAATTTTATTAAAAAAACAAGTCTCTTAAGAACAAAAGCTACAATTAAACATTTCAGGGTGAGAAAGAAATCAAACTCATTCAGCAGCTCATTCTCTCTGATTTTTTTTTTCAGGATAGAGATGCTTTGAACATGCTTTCCATAGAAAACTCCAGTGAGTTTTCACAGAGTATCAGCCTCATTCCTTCCACTGGGACAGGCCAGTCCTGGGGTCACTGTGGGACAGACCCTGCTGGCACAGTTCCCTTCTCCCTGCCCTGCAAAAAGCCAAGCAGAAACCAAAAAACATCAGCCTGCAGCTGCTCCAATCCAGGAGCTGAGCCCCACCTCTGAGCTCATCCTCTGCTTGGATTGAAATCCTGGGGTTTCAGAAAGGTCAGAGTTCAGAGCAGCAAAAATGCAGAAAGTAGAAATAATAAAATTTTAAAATGCAGAAATTTGAATAAAATCAACTGCAGGAAGAGGAACAAGAGAAGCATCATCACAACAGCAGCACAAAAAGCCACCCTCGTGTAATTAAGATGCAATAGACTCCAAAGCCTGAGACATGGCCCACATTATGCTGAGATTCCCAAGTCCCAATTCCTCATCAAATCCACCCAATCCCATTTTCTGCCTGCCCACTCCTAGCAGAAAAACAGACTGTGAGAGCAGGTAGCTGGTTTGCAGCACTGAATCTCTCTGTTTTCCCTCACTGAGAAGGCACTGGCATCAATTAGAAGACAAAGCCATCAGACACAATTTGTTTATTCAAATTAGCAACAAGCCCGTGTCAGAACCCCGGCTCCCCAGGGCCCTGAGCTCAGACAGTGTTTGAGGCAGGATGATGGATTGAGCCTCCCACAGCCCCTGGTGGCTTCCACAGGCTTTGGACGGGCTTGTTCCAGGATCCAGCTCAGCATTCCAAGGGCAGTTCCCTGCCTGCCCCTGCTCCCCCTTGGGGTTGGCACTTTTCTCCCTGGCACTTGTCCCCATCACAGCCTGATGCAGGAATGTGATTTCCCCATGGATCCACCTCACCTGACTCGGCTTTTAGGCCCTCAGAGCTGAGCAGAGTTTAAAAATCAACCTCCTGGGAAGTTCCACCTGGCCAGGGCAGCTTTGATGCCCAGGGGTGTCTGCAGGGGGTTCCTGCACTGCTCACACTAAATCCTGACCACAGAGACAGGTGAACAGGTGAGCACTGAAATACTTCCAGGGGATCTGGGTAAGGAGCTCAGTGTCCCTGTCCTCTCTGTGTTTGTGAAGGCTCTCACACATCACTGCACAGCAGCAGTGTCAGGCTCCCAGGGTTAATTGGCCCTCAGCATCTCCAGGGCTGCTTCCTCCTCTAATAGCCAATTAGACCTTATTAGCTGCATTGTCATTAACATCCAGGCCTCCCAGCAGCAGTCCAGCAGCTACAAATTCACCTCAGCAGCCCTTGAGAAGCCTGGACTTTTACACCATGGGCTGCCCTTGCTGCTCTGCTCCAGGATAGCTCTGCCAGCTCCCACCTGCAGGGAGCAGGGATGGAAGGGCACAGGAGGGTCTGGCCCACCAGAAATGTCTCCACGGGCTGCAGACAAATTCCCAAAGCTCTGTCAGCTCCCAGGAGTGCAGCTCAGATCAATCAGCAGGGCTGGGTAATGGCCATTGATTTTACAAGTGTAATGAAGTTGTCGAGTCTCTGATTCAGCCATTAGGGAGTGTTCATTTTATTGACCTGCAGGGCCAGGGGGCTGAGGAGGTTTGGTTTTCCTCTTTTAAAGAGCAAGCAGCACTTGCTAATGAGAGGTGAGTGCTCCCCTCCTCATCCTCTCCCTGCTCCACCTTTCCCTCCTCTGCTATTCCCATCACAACACCAGTCACACATTTCCAGCTCCACAGGTTTCCTCACCCCCCTGCAGCCTCTGGACCAGCTGGAATTCCATTTTATTCCATTTTATTCCATTTTATTCCATCCCATGCTATTCTCCATTCCATTCCACCCTGTTCCATCCCATCTCATCCTATTCTCCATCCCATCCCAATTCAGATAATCATATACACTGAAGACACATTTTTGTCTTTGCAAGTTAACATTTGTTTCCAGTTGCAAAAAAAGCCCCACTTAATTAATGCTGCAATTGTATTCTCAATAATTGCCAAATATTTGTGCTTACAAGGATCCTAGAAAATACACCAAATTATTCTGCATGCAACATAAGGAATATGAGAATGAGGAATGAAAGCTGAAGGACAAGGCAGTAAAAGTAGAGGGGTTCCCTGCATAACAGGATCAGGTTTTATCACAACTTTGCCAATGTTTGGGTGGATGGATCTAAATCAGGATTATTTATTATGCTGTCTAGATAAATAGATATGACATATCCAGGTAGATAAATGACTGATGAAATTCTTGCAGCCATCACACAAGAAAGGACTTAAAGGATGCAAGGAGACAAGTCCAGCTGCTCCAAATTCCAGCTCAAATTCCCTGATTTTCATGAGAATTATCATGTCCCTGTCTCAGCTCTGCCCCTTTTCCACATCCCACTCCAGTTTCCTCACTCACAGCTTTTGGCAGCACCATCAGAAAGGCTCTGAGTTTGAAAAGGAAGAAAAAAATGAAGAAAAAAATGTCTGAGACTGAACTAGAGAGGGCTCTGGAAGGGGAGATTCAAAGACACATCACAGATAAAATTCACCCAGGATTTGGGTGCTCCTGGTAGGAGTCCCAGCCAGGTGTGCTCATGGCTCTGTGTCTGACAGAGATAAAGATGCTTAAATTAGAAGTGAAACTAATAAAATGCTGGAAAGACTTGTGTATTAACACCTCCAGAGAGATTAGATGAACACAGCCTGCTCTTCCAGAAACTAAAGCTGAGCTAGGAGAGATGGGGAGAGCAAGATAATCCCACCATAAAGCACAGGACAGAATCATTTAGAGACAAAGGAGATATTTAAGGATGGCATTAAAGAGCAGAAATGAATGTTCAGCTGTGGAAAGGGGAGAGGGCTGCCTTCATATGATGAAACCCAAACAGGTTTGCATGAATTCTGCTCCCACTGCACCAGGGGATGATTCCAAGCTGAATTTTCCTGCTCCCAACCCTGATCCTGCTGGTTTTGCCCTCTGCACCTGCATCACTGCTGCCCCAATTTCCCTCTGTTGCTAAAGCCCAGGCACATTTCCACACTTGCCAGGCCCTGATGGACCCTGCACCAGGCTTGGGAGATAGAGGTGCTAATTTGAGAGCTTGCTACAGGCAATTCCTTTCATTTTCTCTGTGCCTCTGCCTCATATCTGGATTGTAAGAACAAATGTTACTGTCAAAGCAGAAGTCCATCCAATAATTCCTGCTAATAGCCTCCCAGCCCTGGGCTACTCTCAGGTTAGGAAACTTCTGCAACTGATGTTGTTTATATATTTAATAACTGCTGAGTGCTTTTCTCTCCCCTGTGCTTGGCCAGTTTCCCCTTAAATCTCTGCAAACTTTCTGTACCCACCACATACTCTGAGCACAACATATCAATCACCTGCTACAAAAAAAAAAATAAAAATTTTAAAAAAACTAGCTGATCCTCCCCACCTCCATTTTGCTTTCCTGGAAACTCTCCAGCACAGGCTTTACCTCTCAAAATACATCATTCCAGACAAGAAGAGGCATCCTGAGCATCACTGAGAAACCAAAGCTGTTTCCTGGGTGTGCCTGTACAGGTGTCCTGAGCAGACACACATTCCTGGAATGCCATGGGGTGCAGGGAGCTGCTCACTGTGAATCCAGCCCTGCCTGGGAAGCCCATCAGGAGCTGATGAATTGTTTTCTGCTCTCAGGCCTGGCTCTGGATTGGGTTATCAGCACAGAAAACGTAATTTGTTTGCTGATATCAAAATGCTGCCGCTCACCTGAGGGATTAACACTGTGACAAAATCATTAGGAGCCTGAGGGAGTGCTGGAGGCCTTCTGAGTTCATGGAAAATTCATTCTTCAGCCTAATGAATGTCTTTTTCCAAACAGCCACAGCAGCCCCCCTGTTTCTCAGCTCCCAGCTTTGCCTCTCCCGTGGCACTGGGACACGTTCCTGCAGAGCAGGGCTGAGGCAGGCTGCTGGCATTTGCTCCCAAAGCCATTTCTGGGTTTGGAGGGTGCTGTTTGCCCCTTTAGCTGGTCCAGCATCCATCCAAGCCTGTCACCAGGGTGACACCACCAAAAGTCTCCCCTCCCAAACTGCGAGGCTGGGACTGGCATTGCAGTTTGAGCTCATTCTCCTGGTTCTGATGAACTCCTTGGTGATGGAGCACGCTCCCCCTCCCTGCTGACATGCAGGGGATGTATTTTTAGCCTTGATCCCTGCATTAAGGAAAAGTCACCCCCTTAAAGAGCAGTTTTATTGCCAAGCGATATTAGCACAATGAGGGAAAATCGCTCCTAATTTTTATAAATTATCTCATCATCTGCGACTAATTAGCAGCTGCGGAAAGATGGGGGGAAAAAAAAAAAATCTCCTCACCCCAGAGAGATGAGCTGGGAGGTATTCAGAGCTCAGAAATCCCTGCTGGTCAAGGATTCCATGGGAATTCTCTCACTCTGCACAGGTGAGGAGCTGTGCAACCCCTAATCCAGCACCACAGAATAATCAGGGCTGAAAGGGACCCCTGGAGATCATCAGCACAGTGAGGAATAGTTGTGCTGCAGCTTAGCTGGAAACTTTATTAAAATCCAATCTAATCAAGCTGTTGTGAGTCTCCATTCTCCTTACCCTTGCTCCTGGGCGCTTGTGCCTCTGTAAATGTGTCTATAAAAGTAAAATGAGCAAGCAGCCAACGGCTAAGCGGCACTTAATCAGAAGAAAATGTATACCCTGGTGGATGGCAAACTGCTATTAGGCTGGGGAGGGGGGAGACAGCAGGAAATAATAAGCTATAAATGGACAACCAAATAAATCTCCTGCTGCACCAAGTGAGAGCACATCTGGTTAGATGCCACCTCCAGTGAGTTGTGAGCAAAATATTTATTTGGCGCCGAGCACCTGGCAGTGGGAGAGGGAAAGGAGCTGCTTTCCCTGCAGGAAAATCCTACCTGGAATCATCAGAGCCACAGAGCATCACTGGCCAGGCTGTGGCACTGAGCACAGCTTGTTCTGCTCCAAAAACAAGGGTAAAATACAAAAATCCATCTCTTCTCCAGCAGCAGAGCCCCTCTCCTCCATCCCCACCACGAGCCCCAGGAGGGTCAGTCAGGCAGGACTCCAAAGCTTTAAATACCACAGGACTTTTACACCTCTGATCCCTGAGAGTGCCTTAATTTAATATAGAGCACTTCAGCATTAGGAGAAAATGGGATTTGGGACTTGGAAGGGCCCGAGGGAAAAGCTCCTTGGAGAGGGGCGTCACTGCAAAGGGGATTATCACCATAATCACCAGATTAGTTGAATAATCCCAGCCCAGAAGAGAGGTTTTGTTGTCTGCAAGATGCTCAGCACCCTCCAGCTTTCACTGAACTGCAGTGCAGCACGGGGTCAGACTGAATTTGAGGAATAATGTGGGGGAAAATCAGCCCAGGCTGTGCCTCCCAGCCCATCCAAATCCATCAGGGTGACACTGCTGTGCTCTCAGCCTGGGGCCAGCCCCATCTCCCAAACCCTGACAACACAGCACATAAAAATTGACTTTTCACCCCCCCACAACCCCTCTCTGCTTCATTTTTCACTCTTTAACGCAGCCGCAGAGTTCAAGCCTCCTTAAAAAAAAAAGGCAAAAACCCCCCAAGAAATTCAGCCCTTCCAAACGAAAAGACAACGTGCCAGGCAAAATAAACTAAACCAAAATAAAATAAACCTCCCCTCCTAATCACCCAGCCTGCCTCTTCTAAGGAAGCTCTTGCACAGTCGAATTGCACAAAGTAAACAAATAATTACCAGCTATTTTCTTCTATAGGTCAGAAAGCAGATTAGCAAGCTGAGACTGAAATCTAAAGCATGAGTGTGGCGTGCCCAGGCTTACAAAAAAGCAGAAAAAAACCAGCCAGAACCCTGCAGAACAGCCACAGCTCTCAGCCCCTGCTGCTCTCAGTGCAACAAGAAATCCACCTGCTCAGGTGTTGATAACCTGCCTGGAAAAACACCCAAACTCAATGCTAATATTTTACATTTCTGGATACTCAGCTTTTTATCTGAGTCCATTCTGATTTAGTACCCAGGGGATGGTTTTCTGAGAAGGGGAAGTCTGAATTTGGTGTTTCTCCTGGAAATGTTTAATCCAGAATGCCTCCAGGGCTGAGCTCTGCTGCCAGAATCAGAAGGGAGGAAGAGGTGAGAGGTGTAACAGCAATTGGATCCCATTGTATTGCTCACTTTTGGCAACTGGAAGCAAAACCCACCTTTCTGGAGCCCATTGGAACAGGGAAGGATGATGCTGCTGGGGTGAGAACTTCAGGTCGAGGAGGTTGCAACACTTTTCCCCCAAAGCTGCTTTAATTCAGCTCTGGCAGAGAAATCCATACAGCAGCAGGGCAGGGCTGATATTCCAAGCACCAGGAGGGTCCCAGGAGTGCAGGAGCTGTTACCCTGCCCCTGCAAGCAGAGCAGGTGAGGATGCCCTTCCCCACTGCTCTGCACTGACCTTTCTGGCTTTTACCCCCAAAAAAGCTCCAAGAGCACAGCCAGGGACCTGTTGCAGCTCCCTGCAGGTGCTGGCTCGGGCAGAGCACACAGCCAGTGCTGCCTTTTCAAGCACAGATAATAATGCTGGATGGCTTCCAGGTGGGGAAGAGCACAGAACAGAGCCAGGACATTTAAAACAAAATATATTCAGCAATTGAATGCTTTTCAGAAGGGTTTTAGTCACACACATGCTCTATTTTCTTCTATTTTTCTTTTTTTTTTTTTTTTTTTTTTTTTTTATTGCATTTCTTCTGGCATTATGCTGTTATCTTATTCTCTTTTTTTGTTCTCACTTCACCTCTCAGGGCTAGAAACAATCCATGCTTCACGCTGAAGGTGGCTGATTTTAGCAGCAGGAGAGGAAATTCTCAGAGCCAGCATTCTTCAAACCAAGCCACCAAATGTTTTCGAGGTTAATTGATTCTCCAAGCATGAGGACACATCTTCCAAAAGCATGTTCAGTGGCATGAGCTGCTACTCTAAAACTTTCTGTGCTGCCAGCTAATGCCTGAAAATGCTTCTCATTTCCTCACAATGAAATCTGACAGCCCCAGGACAACAAACAGCCACGGATCAGCCACAGTTTGTCATTCAAAAGGGCAGGAACCAGGAAACCATAAAATCCCAGAATGGGTTGGGTTGGGTTGGAAAGGAATTTAAATCATCTCATTCCACCCTCTGCCATGCAGGGACACTTTCCACTGGATGGATCCAGGGGCAGCCACAGCTTCTCTGGGGATTCTGTGAGGAGGAGCAGAGATTGCAGATTTTCAGCTCAGTCTGGACCTCTCCCACCCTGTGCAGCAGCAGAGCCTCCAACAACCTCAGAGTTACCTGAGGTGTCAACACCTTCACTCACACCCTGTGTCTTGCTTGATTTTCCAGAGCTCTTCCATCCATCTCACCAGCAAAAAGCCACGTTGTTCTGTAGGCTCTTTACACCTTTTTTTTTCCCAGGGAAATCTGTGTCTGTCCGACTCAGGATGAGCTGCAGGACCTTGAATCCCTTCTCATGTTCCTGATTGATCCCACCCAGCCTCTTCCTCTCGTTCTCAGTGTGGACAGCTCTGCCAGCAGTGTTTGCAGGGCTGAAGGGACTGAGGGCAGAAATAGAAACCAGCAACCTGGAGACAGGGACTGGAGGCAGCTCAAAGCCTTTTCCTGCCCAACAACAACCCAAGCTGCCTGCAAATAAAACCCTGGAGCTCATCAAGCAGCTCTGACCACTGAGGGTGTTTAATAAAGATTACTTTTTTACAGCTCCACTTGCCTGAGGCATCATTTGCTCCTAATGAGATGCTCCATGGGATTTAAATGCAGAAGAGTTTCAACCACAGCCCAGGAAAACGAGATTCCTGCTCCAAAATCTGAGTTGGGCAGCTCAGAACCATCTCCTCCCATGCTGATGCTCCTCAGTTGTGCCAAGCTGGGCAACCACAGGGCCAGAGCTGGCCCATGGCAAAGGCTGGTCACAAATCCTCCCAGTAAAGAGCACAAGATGTTCTGAAACCTCAGGGCTGCACAGCTAAGAAGAAAATCAAGCCTCATCCCTCCCTGTGCTTTTTGTCCCTTGTACCTGGGCCTGGGACTGTCACCTCCAGGCTCAGAGCTCCAGCAGCCAAGAGCAGAGTCCCAAAAGTGCTGAGAGAAATCAGGTCCTTCCCTCCACAGGCAATTTTGGAAACACTGGAGCAATTCTGCTTTCAGAGAGATGGGTCAGGAGTGCATGAGAGGTGCCAGGTGACACCTGCATCAGTCAGGTGCCAGGTAAAGCTGGCCCAAGCACCTGGCTGCTCCTCTGTGACAGCCCTGCTCCTGCAGCAGCAGGTAATCACTGGTCATTAGTGATTGTTACACCCTCTCTTTGGGTAAAATTGCTGCACTCAAGGTTTTCCAGCATTTTCATTCCCTCCTAAACGCAGCAAGAAGCTGCTCCCTGTGCATCTCTCCTTGCCAGGCTCCAGGGGAGCCCTGAGTGCATCCATTTACCCCAAAAAGGAGGCAGCACTGCTGGCTCTGCTCTAAAAATGCTCCCCAGGGACACGAGGGACCCAGAGGTACCGAGGTGATCCCCACTCTCAGGTGATCCCACCCCAATTCTGCCAGCAGGAGAAACTCAAACAAAGATCAACCCACTTGTAAAGCAGCAAATGAGATCCTTGTGAAAGTACAAAGCACTCCTGGGCAAGTTATTGCTCCTGTGGCTCCATTCTAGAGGATGATGGCACAGCTGCTCCTTCCCCTCCATCACATCCCTGCACCTCCACAGGCTGAGCTTTCCCTTCAGGAATGCTCACAGCAGATTAAAACCCAGTTTATTAAATAAGGCAGTGCTCTAACAAGGGTAATCCACTGATAATTTCACTCATTTAAACCCTATTTTATCTCAACCAAGTAGACTTATTTCCATTTAACAATCTTAATTCTTTTAGCACTTCCCAGCTCCCAAATTGGCTTCGAGGGCAGCATTGACATTCAGCCATCACTTTCACATAAAGTTCCATTTAGTCTCTCCGAGCCCCTGCAGTGTCTGGAGGTGCAAGAGGAATTCATCAGTGATGGAAAGGAACAGGAGCCACCCCTCCCTGCAGCCTCCTGTCACCCAGAGCCCTGGTCTGGAGGCAGGGCAAGGCCAGGCTGAGCTGCTCCTGCTGCTCTCAGACCCCTCCCAGCCCCACCTCTGCTGCCACAGCTGCATTCTCCCAGCTCTCCCCCAGCCAGGACCTCCACCTTCTGCCTCCAGACTGCCCACAGTCCCAGTAACACCCCAAGGAAGGGCTCTGGGCTGTGATGCCACCCCAATGTGATGCTCTTGGATGGTTGTCCCAGTAACAAAAGGCTCCAATTTTCCCATTTTCCCATTTCCCTGCCTGCTCACAGCCCTTTCTGCCAGGGATTGTGCCCTGGGTGTTGTCCTCTCCCACATGCTCCCCTGCTTTTCACAGCTGACATCCCACAGAAAAGCAAAAATTTCATTCTTTCAGATCTTTCCCTCCTTCCTTTCCCCCACTGTTTTTGGGGTTTTTTCAGCTTTGATCTCATCACAGTGAGGTCTCTGTGAGGGAAAGAGGAGGAAGAGGAGCACAAAGCTGGAACAAGTGAAGGGCAGGCCCCACCCTCCCCCTGCTTTGTCAGCAGGTTGTTCTCCACTCCTGGGACTTTTCCAAGTGCTGCGTGTCCCCAACACCTGGATCCGGAGAGTGGGAGCTGCTGGATCCCAGCCAGGACAATTTGGGATTTCAGCCTCTCAGGGGCCGTGTTTATCTGACACCGAGCCAGCAGCAATTAGCTGCAGAGGGGCACTCGAGATAAGTGCCCTGCTAGGTCAAAATCTCTTCTGGGAAGGTTGCCCAGCAGCCCTGCAGTGCCTAAAGCTCGGCAAGAGGGTTTAACACCTCGCTGAGCTCAGCTCTGGGCAGCCTGGAGAGCTCCTGAGCTTGCAACCCACCCGTCCACAGAGCAAGGACAGGGAACGTGCCAGGAGGAGCAGAGCAGGAGGGATGAACCCTGAGCACGAGGCTTGGAGCACAAAAAACCCTTCCTTGCACTCCCAGGGTGGGGATCTCAGCCCTGCTCTCACAGGCTGGAGCTGGAGGAGCTTTTTGTCTTCTTCTCCCACCTGCCATCCTCTCCCTGCCCTTCCCAGCAAGGTTCCAACAGCTCACAGGTGACAAATTCGGCTTTATCTCAACTCAGCTTGAGGAAATTGGGCATCTACCTGAAATCCGTGAGGCTCTCCTCCCCTTCACTGCCTGAAAAGGACCTTCAGGTCACATTGTGGTCACTACACACCTGCATTTCCCTAAAAACAAGGAACACATTCTTCAGCCAGGCACCCAGAGGTGCCCCATCCTCAGGAGTCACTCCCAGAACTGCTCCTGCCTCTGTGCAGGATTTGCTTCCCTCTGTCTTATCCAGATTTTCTAGCTCCACCCACATCCCCAAAACTCCCCTGCTCACTTCAGACGATTCCTTGCACACCGGTGAATGGGTGTGTGGGGATGAGCCGGTTTGGAGCTCAGAGCTCCCCGGGGCTGGCACCGAGCTCAGAGAGCTGCCTGGCAGGGAGGGGCTCTGAGGGGGAGATTGAACCCAGCCCTGCAGGGCACTGAAATCCATCCCTGCTGGCTGCCAGGGGCAGGGGCTGGGCAGGGCTCTGTAATGCAGCCTCCTGCACAATCCCATCTCACACCACACTGGAGCTCTCTGCAGAAATTCCAGCTCTGCTGAATTTGGCTCCGAGTTGGAATTCATTTTGGCAGCTGTTTAGGCAGGCAACCAAGGATCTTTCATTCATGTAATTGACTTTTTTATTCACATACGAATATGAAAAAATAATGAAAGAAATTGCAGAGTAGATCTTGCTATCAGTAGCTTCTCTGTGTGAAGCAAAAAGATCTGTATTAAAAGTGGCTCAGCAGCTAAATACACAAAGTGCTGCCCAGGGGCAGGAACAGTATTTAGATATAAAACAAGTTGCATGACTCTCAGATCCTGATCTTTGGCTCTGAGAGAATGTTTAATATTCAGGAACAAATGTTAAAAAACAGACCTTTGATACAAAATTCTGCACATGCACCTATCCATGCCCGTTCTTTGTCACCCTGCCACAGCTCAGGACTGTGCCTGGAAGAGATAAATGTCACCTTTCCACTGGACCAACCCCTCTCTGCCTGGCTTAAACTCCTTAAATTCCCCTTTTCCTGCTGAATTAACACCTGCTTCCCACCCAGTCACCTTCCAGAGGCACAAAGCCACAGAGGCCAGGGCAGCAGCTGCTGCTGTGCCCAGGGGCAGCACAGCTTCCCCCGTGCTGGTGGCTAAATGGCTTTCAATAAACAAGAGAGTGAAGAAACAGAACGTTGATTTGCTGCTTAAGTAACGTGGCTCTTTTCCATAACTACCAGCCGGTTTCCCCATCCAGCTGCTCTGCACAGAGAGATCTATATCTATATAATATGTATGTGGATATATAATGAATCAAAACAAAGCTTAAAGGCCTCCTGGGGTGGATAATATAACCTGCCTCTCGGACATTAATGAATAGGAACAGATCAGGAAAAATAACTCTGCCACAGAGGTGCAAAGGATGGAAAGAGATGATCTGTCTGGCTGACTCCCCATCCCTCCTCACTCCATGCCCTGTGGCACTGATCTAAAATATAAATCTGCTTATTATTTATTATTCATATTATTATAGCGCCGATTCCTCCGCTGGAGACGAGGAGCTCATTATGTTTTATGTGGCAAAGCTGCAGCCTGGAGAGATGCAGAGCCCTCCCACGCCAGGCAAGGGGCACTGCTCTGCTGGGCATGATCTGCCTGCTGCCTGGACACCTTCCCCTTGCAGGGCAGCTCACTCTGCTCTGCACCAAATCCTGGTTTTTTCCCGTGGAATTTCCCTATTCTGCACCAATCCCTTCATTTTTTTCCATGGAGTTTCCCTACTCTGCACCAACTCCCCTCTTTTTGCCATGGAGTTTCCCTACTCTACACCAATCCCCTCTTTTCTTCATGGAGTTTCCCTGCAGGATGAGGCTCAGTTGATTTTTAATCCAAACACATCCAACCTAGACCACATAATTTTTTTTTCCATGGAGCTTCCCTGCTCTACCACCAACCCTCTTTTTCCATCAAGTTTTCCTACTCTGCACCAAATCCCTCTTTTTTCCATAGAGTTTCCCTACTCTACCACCAAATCTCTCTTTGTTCCATGAAGTTTCCCTACTCTACCACCAATTCCCCATTTTCTCCATGGAGTTTCCCTGCTCTGCACCAATTCCCCGCTTTTTTTCCATGGAGTTTCCCTGCTCTGCACCAAATCCCTCTTTTTTCCATAGAGTTTCCCTACTCTACCACCAATTCCCCATTTTCTCCATGGAGTTTCCCTGCTCTGCACCAATCTCCACTTTTTTTTCCGTGGAGTTTCCCTACTCTGCACCAATCCCCTTTCTTCCATCAAGTTTCCCTACTCTGCACCAAATCCCCCTTTTTTCCCTAATCTGCCACCAATCCCCTCTTTTTTTCCATGGAGGTGTCCTGCAGGACGAGGCTCAGTTGATTTTTAAGCCAAACACATCCAACCTTGACCACAATTTTTTCCCATGGAGTTTCCCTGCTCTACCACCAACCCCCTTTTTTCCATGGAATCTCCCTACTCTGCACCAATCCCTTCTTTTTTTCCATGAAGTTTCCCTACTCTGCACCAATTTCCCCCTTTTTTCCATGGAATTTCCCTACTCTACATCAATCTCCCCCTTTCTTCCATGAAGCTTCCCTACTCTGCACCAATCCTCCCTTTTCTCCATGGAGTTTTCCTATTCTAAATCAATCCCCCCCTTTTTTTTTCCATGGAGTTTTCCTATTCTAAATCAATCCCCTCTTTTCTCCATGGAGTTTCCCTACTCTGCACCAATCCCCTCTTTTCTCCATGGAGTTTCCCTGCTCTGCACCAATCTCCACTTTTTTTTCCGTGGAGTTTCCCTACTCTGCACCAATCCCCTTTCTTCCATCAAGTTTCCCTACTCTGCACCAAATCCCCCTTTTTTCCCTAATCAGCCACCAATCCCCTCTTATTTCCATGGAGGTGTCCTGCAGGACGAGGCTCAGTTGATTTTTAAGCCAAACACATCCAACCTTGACCACATTTTTTTCCCCATGGAGTTTCCCTGCTCTACCACCAACCCCCTTTTTTCCATGGAATCTCCCTACTCTGCACCAATCCCTTCATTTTTCTATGAAGTTTCCTTACTCTGCACCAATTCCCCCCTTTTTTCCATGGAGTTTCCCTACTCTGCACCAATACCCTCATTTTTCCATGGAGTTTCCTTCTCTGCACCAATCTCCCCTTTTTTTCCATGGAGTTTCCCTACTCTACATCAATTCCCCCCTTTTTTTCCATGGAGTTTCCCTACTCTACATCAATTCCCTCCTTTCTTTCCATGGAGTTTCCCTACTCTACATCATTCCCCCCTTTTTTTCCATGGAGTTTTCCTATTCTAAATCAATCCCCTCTTTTCTCCATGGAGTTTCTCTACTCTGCACCAATCTCCCCTTTTCTCCATGGAGTTTCCCCACTCTACACCAATCCCCTCTTTTCTCCATGGAGTTTCCCCACTCTACACCAATCCCCTTTTTGCTCCATGGAGTTTCCCCACTCTACACCAATCCCCTCTTTTCTCCATGGAGTTTCTCTACTCTCTACCAATCTCCTAATTTTTCCATGGAGTTTCCCTACTCTGCACCAATCTCCCCTTTCCTCCATGGAGTTTCCCTACTCTGCACCAATCTCCCCTTTTCCATGGAGTTTCCCTACTCTGCACCAATCCCCTTTTTCCTCCATGGAGTTTCCCTGCAGGATGACTCTCGGTTCATTTTTAAGCCAAACCCACCGAACCTCGACCACATAAAATTCGCGTTAAAACCCCCACGGTGGAGGACACCATCAATCCCTCCCTCTTTGCTACCCAGCCCTGCCAGTGTGCCAGAGAGGCCTCTGTGACTGCTGAAACCCAAATCCAAGCAGGGTGCAGGGTCTGTGCATCCCTGGGGGTTTGTGCATCCCTGGAGAACCCGCTCGCGGCTGGTCGCGGTTCTCGCTCGGAAGCGCCCGCGCTCCTCCCGCAGTTTTCTCTCACACTTCCCTGGTGCTAATGAGCCTCCTGCCTCTGCAGGCTGCCAGGGTGCTGAGCACAGCCCCAGGAAAATCTGCATGCCCACAGGTTTGGTGGGAATAACGTGCAAACCTCCTGCCTGCAGACGGAACCGCTCAACGCCGAGCTCGGCTGGGCCTCAACGCCCTGCCCTGGTGTCCTGCAGCAAAAGCTTCCTAGAAAACACCTTTCACCAGATCATTCCAGAGAAAAGCAGCCTAGATAAATGACTGCAGCAGTCACCAGCCCCTCTTTGAACAGTTTCAGCTGCCTTTTCCTGAAGAAAACCATCTCATTTTATCCTTGAGTGGTCTCTGTGGATGAGTTCCCTTCAGGACATCGCTCAGGACAGGGTGAAGGAGGTGAAGTACCAGCCACTCTTCCCAGTGCTGGAACTCAGGAATAGAGCACCTGGGGACAGCTGCAAAGAATGCAAGGATAACATTTGCCCAGAGAAGCTGTCCTGCCCCAGGATGCTGGCAGTGTCCAAGGCCAGGTTGGACAGGGCCTCGAGCAACCAGACCCAGTGGGAGATGTCCCTGTCCATTCCAGGGGGTTGGAACTGGCTGATCTTTAGGATCCTTCCAGCCCAAACCATTTGTGATTCACTGTAAGTCTAAATGAGGCTTTGCTGAAGGGCCTGGCATCTGTACAGGTGATTTAAAAAAAAAAAATATTTATGCACATAACTCAAAACCCATAAATAAGACATTGCTCTCCAAGAAGAATAATCAGAACAAAATTAAAAGAGCAGGTAGCAGATGAATGTTGTATTTTTCTCTACCTCTCACCACTCTGCAGAAGCAAATGATAAATAACTACAAACCTACTTTGCTTTAATGAACTTAACTGTCTCTTTTTAATATTGGGGGAAATACTAATATTGTATCCCAATAAGTACACCCTCCTCCCACCCCACTCCCCAAGCCAGGCTGGGATTAAACACTCATCCTAAAGACAAGTGGAGAGGTTTTCCAGCAACAGCACCACCATGTGAGCCCTGCAGGTTTGTTCTGTGCTCTGAGCTGATCTCAAAGCCAGGGTGAGGCCATTCCTCTGCTGGGGAGCAGCAAATCCACGGCCACTTTATCCCAGATCCACCAGCAGCATCCACAAAGGGCTTGGCTAAGGCAGAGCTACACCAGGGAGGAGTTTGTGCTCTGTGTGTGTTCAGTGTTTCCAGCAGGAGGGAGAAGAGGAGTTTCCAGCTGTGTGAGCCAGCTGCAAACAGGAGGTGGGGAGCTGGGGATGGCACCAAATGTGCCACCAAGCCACTCTGCCTGCCTGCAGTGACAGGCACAGCTGCTTCCTCCCCCATCACCTCATCCTCACACCTGGAAGAATTTGGTACCTGCTGACATCAGCATCCTCCTTCCCCAGACCCAGGGACTGCCTGCACCTTCATCATCAGAGCCACCAGCACCCTTTAAAATGCTAATTCTGCCTTGTGGGATCTTCCTGCAGTGCCTGCAGGAGAACTCTGTGTGTGCTGAGGGAGCTGAACTCAACCATCCACAATTGCACTGCTCCATTTTTACCTCAGGAGTCTTTAATGCTCCTTTTTCCCTCGCTTCAGCCACACCTATGGACAAACTGCACCCGACAGGGCAGCCCTGGGGCCTTCACTCACTGAAAAAGTGGCTGAGTGTATCATGAACACCTCGGGAGGGTGATGACACAGGGATTCAAACGATGCTCTGCTACCCAGGGCCATGAAACAGGGATGGAATAAAAGGGCACCACACAGGACAAACTCCACTCTGCCTCTTCCCACCTCCTCAGCACACACTGCTGAACACCACGGCTTCCCCACAGCTCTGGGGGATCCCCAAGAACATTTTCTTGACATGGAAAGCTGAGAGAATTGGGATTGTTCAGGCTTGGAGAAGAGAGGCTTTGGGGTGACCTCACTGCAGCCTTCCAGTGCCTGAAGGAGCTGCAGGAAATGTGGAGAGGGACTTTTCCAAGGGCTCAGAGTGACAGGATGAGGGGGAATGGCTAAAACCTCAAAGAGAGCAGGTTTAGATGGGATGTTGGGAAGAAATCCTTGCCTGTGAGGTGGGCAGGCCCTGGCACAGGGTGCCCAGAGCAGCTGTGGCTGCCCTGGATCCCTGGCAGTGCCCAAGGCCGGGCTGGACAGGGCTTGGATCAGCCTGGGACAGTGGGAGATGTGGAACTGGATCTCCAACCCAAACCATTCCATGATTCTGTGATTCTGGTTCCACCATCAGAGCAGACACAGGAGGTTCACAGCCCTTTAGGCACTGCAGAATTCTGGAATCAGGCCTAGAAACAAGGACAAAGTACCCAGGGTAGCACTTCCAGCATCAGGCAGGGGCTCATGGGGACTTGGACCACAAATTGCCTCTGTGGTGGATGAAACAAAGCACTGGGGCAGCAGTGACAGCACAGTCCCTGGGTGTGGGGCAGGAAAACCTCCAGTTTCACCCCAAAAAACCCTTTTAAATGCTGGAGTTGCTGTGTAAAGTTTGCAGAGCTGTGGGGCAGAGGCAGGGAAGGGATTTTCACAGGCAGAGACAATCCTGAAAGGTTACAGCAAGCCTTGGAAGGAGCTTGTCAGCACATCCTCTGTCAGGGCTGCTCCTGGTGAGGGCAATTCATGGATTAACTACAATTTTTGCCAGGGTATGAATTTTAAACGAGCTTCTTTAGCACGCCCAATGAATCAAGCCAGAGAATGCCAATTTAGGGCCCCCACGCTCTGCTTGGTGAGGCTGAGTAAATAACCCAGTAAATAACTCAGGCAAATTTCCTGACACTTCCTTGAGCATGAGTGAACAGGCAGAAAACAAACCCAGAATTGCTCCCACACACATTGTGTGCTGCAGGAGAGCAGGGATGGGGGAGATGCTATCCTGGAGGGAAGGAGGGAGATGAAGATTTTTGGTTTTTGGGGTGGCTGGATGCAAGATAACCTGTGCAGGATATTTTGGGAGGCCTTGCACTGGTTCTTCCATGGGCTCCAGGCTGCCTGGAGGCAATTCCTTCCCTCCCAGAGCTCTTAAAGCTGTGAGAACCCTCCCATCCCTGCCTGCTCCTTCCCTTTGGAGGTCCATGGAGATAATAATTCACCCAGACAGAGCACAGAACTGACTGACAAAAGACATTCCTATAAAACATCACCATTCTGGATAAAGATTTTAGACCTGGATTTCCCCACCAAGGTCTCCAGAAAAATAGGAACAAGGAGAATTTTCTCCAGGGCTGCATCAGAATGGAACAAACAATTTAAGGCTGAAAAAAACCCCAGGTTTGCACGGATGGTTCTTCCCCCATGTGTGTCAAGGAGAGAAATCGAGTGTTCAGGAGCCTCTGCAGCCACAGGCACGGGGAAGGTCACCCTGAAACCCAAATTCTGCTCAGTTCCTTGCACAGATGATGCTTCTCCAGCTCTCTGCAATGCAACACTCGCTGTGGGTCCTGTCCAGGCCAGCAGAAATTCACAGTGTGCTCAGAGATGAAGCAATCTGCTGCCTCTCCACTCCACTGAGGGCTGCCAGGGCCAAGATCCACCTGAAACCCCCAAAGCAGCAGCAGCAGGGAAGCCCAGGGCTCAGTTCACGGGAGCCAAACATCCCTGACTCAGCACCACCGTTTTCCCTTCTGCCTGGAAGCCAAGAGCTGCAGGGAATAATCTCTTTTTCCAGGTGAAGAACCCACCCTGACCCTGCCCAGCTCACCTCCCATTACTGATCACATCCCTGTGCATTCCAGCAGCTCGCTATCAGATGCTTTGCAGGATTGTTTTAAATGTTTGCTCACATTTTCTCTGAATATTTAAAATGTTCTTGCTGGTGTGTTTTTCCTTCCCTATGCAGAGCATTGATTTATGTTGCTAGATACCATATCTCCCTGCCTTGCCAAAAGCATGCATTTGGGAATGATTTCAGGGCTGCTGGTAATATTTTTCCCCCTCTTTTTATTCTGCACTTTATTTTTATTAACTTTTTTGTTGGAGGCGCCGTAAAAATGAAACTGAGCCTTGAAGGAGCAACACTCATCAAACCCCCCAAACCAAACCAAGCTGGAAGGCAGCTGCCATTCCCACAGGGAAGCTGCAGCTCAGATTTGAGTTTCCAGTCCTTAACAGCTGAAAATCACAGTCCCAGCTCTCAAACACCTTCACCTTTCACTCTGGGGAGGTGGGAAACAAACAGAGCCCAGCTCTGTGAGGTTTCCACCCTCCCAAAAACCCCACAGTACACCCAAAAAAAAAAAAAAAAAAAAAAAGCAAAATGAAGGATTTTCACCTTCATCCTGATAATTCACCCTCCATCCCCACCCCTGGAGTGGAGGATGTGCCCATCAAGGTGAAATGCAGGCAGCAGGGCTGGGAGGGCTCCACATGAATCAGGGATTCCAGGGATATAAAACTGCCAGCCACCCTTCCCAGGCCCCTGCCAGCTCACAGCCTCCCTGCCCATATTTCCTGAGCTGCCTCACGCTCCACCAGCAGAGGGGAGAGGTAATTTTACCTCGAGTGTGTCACCTGTGAAAGCTGCAAATGGGGACAGGGATGGATTAGCTGCTTATCTGCAACAAATAGTTAATAAAGGCAGGGGAACAGCCAGGGGAAGGAATTTCCTCTCTAAACAACAGAGCAAAGTGTCAGTTCTGTGAGTGAGTCCCATTAGGAGGCTTCTGGATGAATTTCTGCTCCCTAATCCACACAGGCAGCCTGGGAAATGATGGTGCCTCTCCCTGAATTTTAACACAGCCCAAAGGAGCCTGGATTCCCTGCAAAGGGGTGTTCTGGGTTAGCACAGCTCTTGGGGCACCTTGCACTGGGCAGGTTGGGCTCTGGCACCCCTTGCTCATCAATGCAGGGCAAATATATTGGTGACAGAGAAATATTTCATTTTATGTGGAGTTTAGGAGAGGGGGGGAGTTCAGCTCCTCAGTGGCTCTTTGAGGGGTGGCTTTGAATTCACACAGGAAGAGCAACATCAACACCATGAAAACCAGCACAAATATTTGGAAATATTCCACAGAATATGGAAAATATGGAAATTCACCACAAACTGCATTTCATGTACAAGAGGAAGAGACAACATTTCCAAAATGCAAGGATGAACTTCAGCGTGTCAGCTCATCATAAATGCATTTCATGCACAAACTAAAGAGAGAATATTCCCAAAATGCAGGGAGGAGCTCCGTGTGTCCACTCACCATGAACTGCATTTCGTTGATAAAAGGAAGTAGAGAACTTTTCCAAAATGCAGGGAGGAGCTCAGCAACTGTGTCAACTCACCAGAAACTAATTTCATTTACAAAAGGAAGAGACAACATGCCCAAAGTGCATCGAGGAATCTCAGCAACTTTGTCAATTCACCATAAACTAATTTCATTTGCAAAAGGAAAGTAAGAACATTTCCAAAATGCAGGGAGGAATTTCAGCAACTTTGTCAGCTCACCATAAACTGGGTTTCATTTACAAAAGGACGTAGAGAACATTCCCAAAATGCAGGGAGGAGCTCAGCAAGTGCATCAACTCACCAGAAACTAATTTCATTTACAAGGGGAGAACATTCCCAAAATGCAGAGAGGAGCTCCATGTGTAAACTCACCATAAACTGAACTTCATGTGTAAGAGGAAGGAGACAAGATTCCCAAAATTCAGGGAGGAACTTCAGCAAGTAAGCTCACCATAAATGACATTTCATTTACAAACTAAACACAGAACATTCCCAAAATGCAGGGATGAACTCAATGTGTAAATTCACCATAAATTACATTTCATTTACAAACTAAACACAGAACATTCCCAAAATGCAGGGAGGAGCTCCATGTGTAAACTCACCATAAATTACATTTCATTTACAAACTAAACACAGAACATTCCCAAAATGCAGGGAGGAGCTCCATGTGTAAACTCACCATAAACTGAACTTCATGTGTAAGAGAAAGGAGACAAGATTCCCAAAATTCAGGGAGGAACTTCAGCAAGGAAGCTCACCATAAATGACATTTCATTTACAAACTAAACACAGAACATTCCCAAAATGCAGGGAGGAACTCAATGTGTAAATTCACCATAAATTACATTTCATTTACAAAAGGAAGGAGACAACATTCCCAAAGTGCAAGGAGGAATTTCAGCAAGTGCATGAACTCATCATAAATTGCATTTCATGTGCAAACTAAAGAGAGAACATTCCCAAAATGAAGGGAGGAGATCAATGTGTAAAGTTACCACAAACTGCATTTCATGTACAAACTAAAGAGAGAACATCCCCAAAATTCCTGGAGGAGCTTCAGCAAGTGTGTCAGCTCACCATAAACTGCATTTCATGTACAAACTAAAGAGAGAACATTCCCCAAATGCCCAAAATTCAGGGAGGAGCTCCATGTGTAAAGTCGCCATAAACTGCATTTCATGTACAAGAAGAAAGAGAGAACATTCCCAAAATTCCTGGAGGAACTTCAGCAAGTGTCAGCTCACCATAAACTGCATTTCATGCACAAACTAAACACAGAACATTCCCCAAATGCCCCAAATTCAGGGAGGGCTCGGTGTGTAAAACAACCACAAACTGCATTTCATGCACAAACTAAACACAGAGCATTCCCCAAGTGCCCCAAATTCAGGGAGGGCTCGGTGTGTAAAACAACCACAAACTGCATTTCATGCACAAACTAAACACAGAACATTCCCCAAGTGCCCCAAATTCAGGGAGGGCTCGGTGCCTGCACTCCCCAGGAGCTGCACCTCCCTACAGAGGAGAGACCCTCCAGTCCTTCAGCCCCAGGGGACAGGGACACCCCCAGGCAGGGAGCACTCCCCCCCAAAAGCGAGCCAGGTGTGCACTCACCAATCCTCAGGGAGTGGGGGCTGGCCCAGATCCTCATCAGCCACAGCAGAAGGAGCACCAGAGGCGCCAAGGCACGGAGCATCTTCCAGAAATCCTCATGGAGCCCTGTGCTGGTCTGGGCATGACATAACTCTGCAGGGAGACACAAACCACAGCCTGAGCCCCAGACAGAGCCTCTAGTTACCTGAGGAGGAGGAAGCTATTTACAGACTATGAATTATTCAGGGACTGGAATCAAACTGGGCAGAGAGCTCCTTGCAAAACAAAACAAAAAAAAAAAAAATTAAAAGAAACACGAGGAAAAGTCCAAATATTTCATCTTGGCATTTTTAGCGTTTCAACAAAACAAGTGGAAATCAATATTGAGTCACATCTCTGACTCCTATTCTCACCCACCCCCCCTTAATCTTTCTACTCAGAGCAGCCTGCAACTCATTATATAATACTGGCTGCTGATTTTAGGAGGGGACAAAACATTTTCACAGCAAACCACGATTTGAGGGAAGGGTTTAGGAGGCAGAAGTCACTTGGGCCTCACACCAAACTAGAAACCAATTCCTTGCCACAATTCCAGTCACCTCCTTTCCCTCCCTTTCAGGAACAAAAGGATTCAGCAGACTTCCAGACTTCCAGATTCCAAGAGCATCTTTTTTTTTTGTCCTCACACAAGGTCTCACCACCCAACCACACAGAGGTCCAAGTTCCAAAGTCAGAACACCAGCAAAATGAAGGGCAGGAGGTGGAAAAATCCACAAACTCATCATCAGCACAGATATTGGCACTGGCTGTCCCACAGCAGGCCCCTGCAGCACAGCTAATCAAATTTGTAACAAATACCATTTTAAGCAGCTTCATAAAGGGCAGATTTTACTTCATAGAAAAAAAATAAAAAAACCAAAAGGGTTGTCTCTGGAGTTGATAAAATTATCTCTCCACAGGCAGCAATGTCCTTAAATGCTGACTTTGAGTGTTTCATCTGTTACCTTATCTCTCCCTTCTCCAGCTTGCTGGCAAACATTCTCACCCTCTTCCATTTGTCTCATTCTTGGGCCAAACACCGAAGTCCTGACACAGGCAAAGTCTTTAATCTGCCTTTGAAGTTACCAGGAGTTTTGTCCCTGCCTTTTTCTTGCAATTTTCCAATTAATCTATTTTTAGATTACATTTAAGACTTCCTCCAGCTTATCTCAGCACTCTCCACAGGGACCATTCCCCTTTCACAAATGCAGAGACAGAAATAAAAACTCAGGCAGCTCCAGGACTTCTCCACTCCCTGGGGTTTGCTCCCTTCCTGCATCAGCCTCCCTTGGGAAGCTCCCACCTCCAGCTCTCCCTCCTGCATCCCAGTTCCAGGAAACTGAGGGATCTCATGCTCAGCTGTCAGCCAGACATGGGAAGAGCATCTTGATTTCAGCACTCTCAACTTATTTAGAAAGCAAGAAACTCCCCAAAAACACCTGGAAAATCATGAGCCACCTCTGTGAAGGGCAAATAGCAATTTTCTCCATTTTTTTCCCCTTTTCAGTGGAAGTTCCAGAATAATTCCTGGGGAGGAGAAGCCCTAAAAGGTTAAGCACGTGGGAAATTGGTTATTTAGAACTGCTGGCAGCAGCAGAGACAGATTGCAGAGCAATGCTATCATTTGAGCACTTTGAGCAGCTATTTCCAAACTTTCTGAGACATTGACAAAGCAGCAGGATCACGTCAGGCTCACTCCCAGCCCGGAATGAGCAGGATGGAGCTGGTGGAACTCACACAGACATCCCCTCCCCACGGAAACAGGGACCAGGACAGTGAGGTTTGCCACCCAAAGAGCTTCCTCGAGCTCAGATCTGGCTCCACAGCTGCTCCTCAACACTCACACTCCTGTTCTCACCCTTTTTTTAGGTCCTTTGAGCTCCTGCCTCTTGTACTGCACAAGGTGCTTTCCTTGCCAGCCCCTGGTGAGGAACAGCCACAGCTCAACAAGGATACCTGGTAGGGAATGTCAGACCAGGGCAGGGAAAAGGGAAAATGGGGTAAGAAACCCTTCAATTTCCAGCCAAACAGGAGGGAAATGGCTGCCTGAAATTCGAGGGGGTTGCTGGAGTTTACATCCCCCTCATTCCCTGCCAAAGCTCTGTGGAATCACCTCAAGGAAGGACAGGGAGGGGCTGGACAGTGTCCAGGGAAGGGAATGGAGCCCCAGGAGGGGCTGGGGGAGCTCAAGGGGCTCAGCCTGGAGAAAAGGGGGATCAGGGGCAACCTGTGGCTCTGCACAACTCCCTGCCAGGAGGGGCAGCCGGGGGGATTTGGGATTTGGGATTTCTCCCAGGAGCAGGGACAGGAGCAGAGGGAACGGCCTCAGGCTGGGCAGGGGAGCTCAGGGTGGAGTCAGCAGGAATTTCCCCATGGAAAGGGGGCTCAGGGACTGGAACTGCCCGGGGAGGGTTGGATCCCCACCCCTGGAGTGTCCAGGGAACCACTGGAGGTGGCACTGAGAGCTCTGGGCTGGGGACAAGGTGGGGATGGGGCACAGCTGGGACTGGATGGTCTGGGAGAGCTTTTCCAACCTCAATAATCCTGTGATCCACCGGGTTAAAAGTCTCATTTGAGACTCTGCAAAGATAAAATGCTCAAGGAGCAACCACTCCTGTGGGACAGGGGCAAAGCTCCTGGGACTCCCCACTCCAGGACAGACCCCAGAGCTGCTCCTCCTGCTTGCAGCTGCTGCAGGGGCTGGTGAGGAGATTGCCCAGAGCTGCCTGTGCATCAGCAGCTCGGAGTTAACAGCAGAGCTGAGCAATAAATCCAGGGCACCTGCTGAGCCCGGCTCTGGCTGTAATTACCTGGGACATGGAGCACAGGGGGATGCTGCTCCACCTCACACATTCCTCACCCCTCAGGAGGGCTTGGATTTTGGAGCACAGACCCGGGAACAGCTGTCAGCAGTAGAAACGAACAGCAGAGAACACAGGATGCTACAAGCCATGGCCACGGAGCATCTGCTGCTGAGGTGAGTGCAGAACACCTGGGGAGAGGAGCACAAGGATTCCTCCACCTGCACAAGTGCTGGATCCCAGATTGAGGATAAGGAGGGAAGCAGAGAGAGGATTTTCCTCCTAGCCCAGCAGCAAAGTTACTCTTAAATACACAAAGGTGTGCTCCAGTCCCCACCTAAATCCAGGCACCAAAGGGTGATGAGCCCAGTTCAAACACCTCCCTGTACATTGATTTTCCCTTGTCACCCTCCCAAGCTGCCTTCCAGCACCTGCCTGCCCCTCATTTCCCCAGGAGATGCTGTAAAACAGCAGTTCCACCCAGGTGCACCAGGGAATTTTGGTGTCCACTGCAGGGCAGCCCCAGATTCCACTCACAGAGGGAGGAGGAGAACTTTCCTTCGTGCAACACAAACACCAAACCTCAGAAAGCCAAGAAAGCCCTGAAGAGACAAAGCCATTTAGCAGCTTGCCACACTAATTCTCGTGCATGTGAAGATGACTTATCCCAGACTCATCCCTCAGCTGGCTGAAAATAAATCAAACCAACTTCCCCTGCTGAAGTTTCCAGCGAGAACATGTCAGGAGCTGAGCATTCACAGCTCCTGCTTTAGTGGCTGCTCTTCCCTGTTCTGACAGCAGGCTGGGAGAGCCTGCTTGATGGACAGCTGCCTGTGGAGCATTCCCAATCTACTCCCCCAAAAAAAAATAAAGAGTGGGATGGCTGGGAAAGAGTTCCCTGGGTCCTTCAGGGTGGGAGGTGCCTGGAATTCTTCTCCTGCTAAGCCCCCTCTTTTTTTTTTTTTCTTTTTTTTTAATCTTTCAGCTCTGGAAATTCAAGAGAATAAAATAAATCAGGGTTACACTGGAGAGTTTTGTGTTCTCTCTGGAGATAAAAGTCTCTAAATAGCAAGCAGAATTATGGACGATTTGCCTCCGAGAGGGAGCAAGTTGCTTCTGAAGCTCCTGATACATTTTTAATGACTGTGTGAGCTGCTGCTCTTCTTCACTGCTATCACCACTGAGTCCTGCTATTTGGAGATTTCTGCAGGAAAATTCTTCGACAGTGAGGCAAAAAGGCAAAAGGCTGAATCAAATGTTGAATCACTAAAAGAAAACCCCAAAAAAGCCCTCAGCTGAAGCTGCCACAGAGATGAAGACATCCCTGAAAAGCAGCCACCTCCCTGCTTGTCTCTTCAGGGCTTTCTTGGCTTTCTGAGGTTTGGTGTTTGTGTTGCACGAAGGAAAGTTCTCCTCCTCCCTCTGTGAGTGGAATTTGGGGCTGCACTGCAGTGGACACCAAAATTCCCTGGTGCACCTGGGTGGAACTGCTGTTTTACAGCGTCTCCTGGGGAAATGAGGGGCAGGCAGGTGCTGGAAGGCAGCTTGGGAGGGTGACAAGGAAAATCAATGTACAGGGAGGTGTTTGAACTGGGCTCATCACCCTTTGGTGCCTGGATTTAGGTGGGGACTGGAGCACACCTTTGTGCATTTGAGAGTAACTTTGCTGCTGGGCTAGGAGGAAAATCCTCTCTCTGCTTCCCTCCTTATCCTCAATCTGGAATCCAGAATTTTTGCAGGTGGGGAGGAATCCTTGTGCTTCTCTCCCCAGGTGTTCTGCACTGCCTGACAAGGACACTCAAGGAATCTGCTGATATTTCATGGAATTATGGAGTGGTTTGGGATGGAGGGGAGCTGAAAGCCCATCTCCCACTATCCCAGGTTTCTCCAACCCAGCCTTGGACACTTCCAGGGATGGGGCATCACCTTTGAGAGACCCTGTGCCAGTGATTTCTGCCCACACCTCCAAAAACGCTAGAACTCTTCCTGCCACACCTGTCCCCAGCAGGAGCCTCACTCAGCATCCCCAGAGCAGTGCCAAAAACTTCCCAAAAACCCCAACGTGCTGCTTTTATCCCCATGCAACCCCACACTGCAAACCCCCTGCACGCCTTCTCCTGCAAGCTGAGAAACCACAAACACCCTGGAAAAGCCTGGCAGCAAATTCCACCTTCTCCAGGCAGATTTTTTTATTTTTTTTTCTTCCTCCAAGCAGGAGTTTGGAGGGGGTTTTGGTGTTGATGGATCTCTGCCTGCCTCACCAGAAGCTTGATGAATGGTGAGAAAATGCAGCTTGAGCAGAGGTGGAGTAATCCTCACAGCTGAGACAACAAATTTAACAGCTGCAGAGCAGCAAGGAATTGGGGAAAAACTGTCAGGGAATATCAACAACCAACTTAACGGGGCCTTTTTCATTCTTTCGACAGGCAGGAAAGCTCTTGCCTTTTGTAAAGCTTATTTTGGGTTTAAATGGAACAGGCAAGAAGGGAAGGACCTGAAAAACCTGAATAAACATCTCAACAAGTGGCTCCAAAAAGTGTCTCAGAGGGAGGGGAGAGCTCCACTGACAGCCTGCCCCGGGGCCACAGAGATGTAAGTTCAATTAAACTGAAAAATCACTCCATTTAAAGCCACCACCAATATGTTTAACTCGACAAAAAAAGAGCATAATTAGCACGGGTAAATCATTACCACGAGGTATTGTTGCAGTCAAAAAAAATTCTGGGAGGGTGAGGGAAGGATGGCATCTATAAAGAGAATGAATGGCTGGAATTACAATGGTAGATTTGAAGGAGAAAAAAAAAGAATTAATGTTTGGATGGGGTGCAAACCCTTCACGCTGTGAGGAGCTGGTGAATTCCCTGTTTTTGAGGGCTGGAAGAATCAGCCCTCGGGGCAAAGCTCCTCACACAGCCTCTAGAAGCAGCCAGTGCTTTAAAAAAAAAAAAAAAAAAAGATATTTAACAACATGAAGCAGAGCTCTGTTCCAGTCTGGCAATTTCTATGTTCCTATAAAAACCACGTCTCGTTTTTTAGATTTCATCAGCATTAAAGAGCCTGTTTGCTCACAGGCACCCTCTCTTTGTGCTCACACAGTGCCAGGGATGGATTTACCCAGAGCTGTGGTATCTCCCTTCCCAGGTGTCAGGGGTGAAATCACATCTCACCTCTCCAGGAGAGCCAGGAACCACCAGAGCTGAGAGCCAGGGAAGGTGATATTAGTGATAAACACCTGCTCAGCTGATACATAAAATGGAATTTTAAAATTTTTATTTTCATTCCCATAGCTGTGTTCTTTCTCCTTTTTTTTTTTCCCTCCACCCTTCGTGACTTCCAGAAAAAGAAGCAAGAGAACTTCAAGGAGAAAAGAATTCTGGAGGCAGTGAAGCAGAAGGACGAATGTATTGCTGACATTTCTCCTTGCTGGGGATTATTTTCTTTAACTTTCTCTCTCCCCAGCCTCGAGTCCTCTCATCTCACCCTTCTCAATCCTCCCCAGAATTAGCAGAGCCTGATCAAATTTCCTATCGCTGCTTGTGATAAAAGCAGTGTGTCCCCATCCTAATTCCTCCTGGGCTATCTCAGGGTGAGATTTCCACCAGCACTCTCAACCTGTGAGCACAAGGAGACTTCAGCCACAGGACATCTTTATTCCATTTATTCAGTTTTCCTCTCCTCCCCAGGTTTATCACACCACCATCAGCCCTCCCAGGCCTGGTCAATACTTGAGAGCTCTGCTGGCACAGAGGAGTGAATGGTGAGTGTGGAAACCTCACAAAAGTCCCGATACAACATTAAAATAATCAGTGACTCGATCCTGGCAGTGGGTTTGAGTTCTGGGCTCTGCTGGGGAATTTAGGCTGCAAAGCCCTGGGACATCCTTCAGTCCTTCCACAAAGAAGATCTGGGGCTGCTGAGCAAACACACAACGTGATGGATGCACAGAGCACCGGGAGCAAAGCACCCCAATATTTGAATTTGTGGTTTGTTTTTTTTTTTGTTTGTTTTACCCTTCCTGAGAGTAAAGCACCCCAATATTTGAAATGGTGGGTTTTTTTGTTTTACCTCCCTGGGAGTAAAACACCCCAATATTTGAATTTGTGGGGTTTTTTGTTTTACCTCCCTGGGAGTAAAACACCCCAATATTTGAATTTGTGGGGTTTTTTGTTTTACCTCCCTGGGAGTAAAACACCCCAATATTTGAATTTGTGGGGTTTTAGGTGTAACCTTTCCTGGGAGTTAAACACTCCAATAATTGAATTTGTGGGGTTGTTTGGTGTAAACCTCCCTGGGAGTAAAACACCCCAATATTTGAAATTATAGGGGTTTTTTTGTTTTACCCTTGCTGAGAGTAAAACACCCCAATATTTGAATTTGTGGGGTTATTTGGTGCTACTCTCCCTGGGAGTAAAACACCCCAATATTTGAATTTGTGGGGCTTTTTGTTTTTTTGGTTTTTACCCTTCCTGGGAGTAAAACATCCAATATTTGAATTTGTGGGGTTGTTTGGTGTAAATCTCTCCCTGGGAATAAAACACCCAATATTTGAAATTGTGGGGTTTTTTTGGTTTTACCCTTCCTGGGAGTAAAGCACCCCAATATTTGAATTTGTGGGGTTTTTCTGTTTTACCCTTCCTGGGAGTAAAGCACCCCAATATTTGAATTTGTGGGGTTGTTTGGTGTTACTCTACCTGGGAGTAAAGCACCCCAATATTTGAAATTGTGGTGTTGTTTGGTGTAACCTTTCCTGGGAGTAAAACACTCCAATATTTGAATTTGTGGGGTTGTTTGGTGTAAACCTCCCTGGGAGTAAAACACCCCAATATTTGAAATTGTGGGGTTTTTTTGTTTTACCCTCTCTGAGAGTAAAACACCCCAATATTTGAAATTGTGGGTTTTTTTTGGTTTTACCCTTCCTGGGAGTAAAGCACCCCAATATTTGAATTTGTGGGGTTTTTTTGGTTTTACCCTTTCTGGGAGTAAAGCACCCCAATATTTGAAATTGTGGTGTTGTTTGGTGTAACCTTTCCTGGGAGTAAAACACTCCAATATTTGAATTTGTGGGTTTTTTATTGTTTTACCCTTCCTGGGAGTAAAGCATCCCAATATTTGAAATTGTGGGGTTTTTTGTTTTACCTCCCTGGGAGTAAAACACTCCAGTATTTGAAACTGTGGTGGTTTTGTTTTTGGGGTTTTTTTTGGTGGTTTTTTTTTGGTTTTTTTTTGGTTTTACCCTTCCTGAGAGTAAAGCATCCCAATATTTGAAATTGTGGGGTTTTTGGTGTAACCTTTCCTGGGAGTTAAACACTCCAATAATTGAATTTGTGGGGTTGTTTGGTGTAAACCTCCCTGAGAGTAAAACACCCCAATATTTGAAATTGTGGGGTTTTTGTTTTTTTGGTTTTACCCTTCCTGGGAGTAAAACATCCAATATTTGAATTTGTGGGGTTTTTTGTTTTACCCTTCCTGGGAGTAAAACACCCAATATTTGAAATGGTGGGTTTTTTTTGTTTTACCCTCTCTGAGAGTAAAGCACCCCAATATTTGAAATTGTGGGGTTTTTTTGGTTTTACCCTTCCTGGGAGTAAAGCACCCCAATATTTGAAATTGTGGGGTTTTTTGTTTTACCTCCCTAAAAGTAAAACACTCCAATATTTGAAATGGTGGGGTTTTTTTGTTTTACCCTCTCTGAGAGTAAAGCACCCCAATATTTGGAATTGTGGTGTTTTTTATTTTTTGTTTTACCCTTCCAGAGAGTAAAACATCCAATATTTGAATTTGTGGGGGTTGTTTGGTGTAAACTTCTCTGAGAGTAAAACACCCCAATATTTGAAATTATGGGGTTTTTTGTTTTACCTCCCTGAAAGTAAAACACCCCAATATTTGAAATTGTGGGGTTTTTGTTTTTTTGGTTTTACCCTTCCTGGGAGTAAAACACCCCAATATTTGAATTTGTGGGGTTGTTTGGTGTTACTCTACCTGGGAGTAAAGCACCCCAATATTTGAATTTGTGGGGCTTTTTGTTTTACTTCCCTGGGAGTAAAACACTCCAATATTTGAAACTGTGGTGGTTTTGTTTTTGGTTTTTTTGGTTTTACCCTTCCTGGGAGTAAAACACCAAATATTTGAAATTGTGGGGTTTTTGGTGTAACCTTTCCTGGGAGTAAAACATCCAATATTTGAATTTGTGGGGTTGTTTGGTGCTACTCTCCCTGGGAGTAAAACACCCCAATATTTGAATTTGTGGGGTTTTTGTTTTTTTGGTTTTTACCCTTCCTGGGAGTAAAACATCCAATATTTGAATTTGTGGGGTTGTTTGGTGTAAATCTCTCCCTGGGAATAAAACACCCAATATTTGAAATTGTGGGGTTTTTTGGTTTTACCCTTCCTGGGAGTAAAGCACCCCAATATTTGAATTTGTGGGGTGTTTTTGGTTTTACCCTTCCTGGGAGTAAAACACCCCAATATTTGAATTTGTGGGTTTTTCATTGTTTTACCCTTCCTGGGAGTAAAGCACCCCAATATTTGAAATGGTGGGGTTTTTTTGTTTTACCCTCTCTGAGAGTAAAGCACCCCAATATTTGAAATTGTGGGGTTTTTTTGGTTTTACCCTTCCTGGGAGTAAAGCACCCCAATATTTGAAACAGGTTTTTTTGGGAGAGCCACCTGATCCTGGTGCTGGATGACTGCCCAGGCTCCTGCTGCCTCTCAGAGGATGCTGCTGCCTGTGGCCCATGCTCAGCAGCAGTTCCTGCTGCTGGCAGCAGCACAGCCCCAGTTGTGCCTGTGCCTCAGCCCCCTCACTGTGAGCCACGGTTGGCACCTTGCTCAGAGGACCAAACACCCCAGCACATCCTCCCCACAGCATCTGCCACAAACCTGGCTGTGACCATCCACCGATTGAAAAAGCCACCAGGAAAAGAGAAAAGCGAGGCCATGTGGGATTCTCTCCCTCCTCTGGTGCCCGTGATTTATTTTTATTAACAAACAATAGCAGCTAAAAGCACCGTGGTCTCCCATGGTGAGGAGTGTGTGAGACACTCTGAGCTGGCTTGGAGTGAGTCTGAGAGGAAAAAAATCACCACCAGGCTGGGGAAGGGGAAGGGAAGGGATTCTGCCAGCTGGGAAGGACAGTGAGGTGTCATTAAACAGAGCCAGAGGTGGCCACAGCAGCTCTGCCCCTCTGATCCCACAGCCAGCACCCCAAATCCTGGACCAGAACCTCAATCATGGACCAGCACCTCAATATATGACCAGTATCTCAATCCTAGACCAGCACCTCAATCCATGACCAGCATCCCAAATCCTGGACCAGCATCTCAATCAATCCTGGACCAGCACCTCAATCCTGGACCAGCACCTCAATCCTGGACCAGCACCCCAAATCCTGGACCAGAACATCAATCATGAACCAGAACCTCAATCCATGACCAGAACCTCAATCCTGGACCAGCACCTCAATCCTGGACCAGCATCCCAAATCCTGGACCAGCATCTCAATCAATCCTGGACCAGCACCTCAATACTGGAACAGCACCCCAATCCATGATCAGCATCTCAATCAATCCTGGACCAGCACCTCAATCAATCCTGACCAGCACCCCAATCCTGACCAGCACCTCAATCCTGACCAGCACCTCAATCAATCCTGGACCAGCACCCCAATCCTGGACCAGCACCTCAATCAATCCTGGACCAGCATCCCAATCCATGACCAGCAGCTCAATCCATGACCAGCAGCCCAATCCTGGACCAGCACCTCAATCCTGGACCAGCACCCCAATCCTGGACCAGCACCCCAATCCTGGACCAGCACCTCAATCCTGGACCAGCACCTCAATCAATCCTGGACCACCATCCCAATCCTGGATCAGCATCTCAATCCTGGACCAGCACCTCAATCCTGGACCAGCACCTCAATCCTGGACCAGCACCTCTAAATCAATCCTGGACCAGCATCTCAATCCATGACCAGCACCCCAATCCATGACCAGCACCCCAATCCTTGACCAGCACCCCAATCCATGACCAGCACCTCAATCCTGACCAGCACCTCAATCCTGGACCATTCTCAGCACAAAACACAAAGCTGAGGGTTGTTTACCTTGGATCAAAAATTCTGGGCAGGTCAGAAATAGTCTCTAAAGAAGGAAGGAAAGCTTTGTTTGCCTCCCCACCCCTGGCAGGCACAAACCCCTCTGTGTGCAGCTGCTTTTCCTACCCAAAGTGGCTCTCCTGACACATTTTATGCCACATTTATTCAGCAGAAGACTCCTGGCCTCTCTGCAGACCTTCACTTCCATTAAACACCTCTGGTGAGGGACAGAGCAGAGTTTGCAGTACAGGAGGGGATTTTGGAGAGGGAAATGCAAAGTGATCTCTCCAGCTGAGGTGGCCTGGGGACACTCTGAGGTGAGCAGAATCTGAGCAGCTCAACAAGTCTGCCTGCAAAGAAACCCTGAATAAATGAGCACAGCCAGAGCCCTGGATTCATCAAAAGCTTAACCAGGAAAAAAGGTTTTAAATCAGCAAAGGTCTTACACTGAGAAATGGATAAAAATTGAGTTTTGGAGTCTGGGTTTTGTTCCAATAGGGAACAAACAACCGTGGCTTTTTCAAATGGATGTTCCAGGGCTGCCCCACCCCTGAAAGTGTCCAAGGTTGGACATGGCTTGGAGCAACCTGGGATAGGGGAAGTGTCCACAGCTTTAGAAATTTCAGCACAACAGTGCAAGGTCCGAGTACCCACTGGAATTAAACCTTTCATTCTTCCAACCTCCTTGCCTGTCTCTTACAAACCCATGTTGTGAGTGCACAAAGTGGATTTAAACCCACTCAGGACCCCACTTTTGTTGCATTTCAAGGAGTGCATTCAGAAGGAACTGCTTCAAAACTCCCCTTTTTGAGGTTTCCTTGCTCTCAGTGCATCTCCTTTAGCACAGCAAACAGAGCTGATCAGAAACCCATTTTCCCCTCCTGGAAAGCCACAACTTTTCCAGTTGTGCCACACTTTTGTTTTGCTAAGTGGAGACACTTTTGGGAACCTGCTCTCAGTGATCCAACCTTCAACACACAAAACACCAACTTTCCCTTTTGAAGGAAACCTTCAGGCAGCTCCCCCCACCTCTCCAAAGGCTGCTCTTTTTCCACAAAAAAAGAAAAAATTTCTCCTTTTAACAAAAAAAAAGAAAAAAAAAAAAAGGTTTGATGAAAAATTTTCAGCTGTCTCAGAAGAAAAGAAACCCAAGGAGCACAGAGCCCGATTTGCTGTTAGTGAAGAATTGCTGCTGCACCAACGAGGCTCTTTACACATGAAGGAAGTTCTAAAATATGAATCGGGTCTGTGAACATCTCAGGAGTCTAGAGGGAGAGAAAGCTCTTAAATGCATCAACCTGATCTCTGGGCTACAGAAAGGAGATTAATCTATTTATTTAACTTAGAGTCCCTGGCAGATTCAAGAGGGAGAAGAAAGGAAAACAAAGCAGCCTCCACCAAACCAACCTGCAAGAAGTGGTTTATGGCCAAAAAGCCAAGTCTGCTTCTTTTTATTGCTGCCAAAACTCTAAGTGAAACAAATAGATTCATCTCCCATCTATCACCCAAAGAACATTTTGATCCATCCAAGCTCCACAAGTCTGGATTTTTGAGGATAGGAAGGGTGGTTTGTGAATGGCTGAAGATGGTATTTGTGTGTTTTAATGGAGTGAGGATTGCTGGGGGTGCATTTGGATGACAGGGAGCATATGCACAGGGAGGGAGGTGGGAATGAGGACAGATGCCAGGCTGAGAGTAGGCACAAGAAAGCACAGGGGTGATAGGCTTGGGGGCAAGAGAGCAAGGAAACCTGCAGAATAATGGGGTGGAAGGAAAATACAGGAGCTGGGAGATGCTGGTGCAATGGCACAGCTGCACTCAGCCAGCAGATGCAAAGAAGAAAAATGCAGCAATTAAATAGTCTTGCACAGGAAGGCAGAATCAAAGTCCAAACTTGTATGTGAAGATGCAATTAAAGGCATTATTTTGCATGAGAGAAGCTTTTAATCCTGCTTGTAGCAAAAGTGACAAGGAGAAGAAAAAACAAGATTTCAAGCCAGAAAACCATGGGTTTGATTAATTAACAGCAAAAAGCACCAATTAGGGGTGCAGTGCTCCAGTGTTGCTGAGATGAAACACCCAAAACCCAGAGGGATGGAGGAGAATGGGCAGCCCTGGCACTTTTCCTCTGCTTGTTGTACCCACACACCAAATCCCACATTAAAAAGGGGAATTCTGCCTCCAGGGGAACAGCAGCCAGACAAGGGGAGCACTCAGGGGTTTTTTGGGGGTTTTATTTGCTGACCTCCCTCCCTGGTGGGGATGTGAGACAGAGGGAATGGGATTTGCTTGGAATCCAGCTTGGAATTCCCTGGCTGAGCAGGAGGAGCATCCCCAGAGCAGGGATGGGGAAAGGACAGGAGAGAGGCAGTGTTGGCTGACAAAAGGAAATTTCCTCTGCTGCCTGTCGATACATTGCTGGGCAGGAGACCAGACAAACCTCACACTCATCCTTGGCAAGAGCCTGCTCAGCTTCTCCCCCAGCACAGAAAATCACTCTCAGACATGACTTGTCTCCACAGCCTTGGCTCTGTGCTCTCAGTGCCTCACCACGCTCCCCTCCCTGTCTCATGGCCTTTCCTGGGTTTATTTAAGGCTTGGGGAACCTTTTGCATAACGGGAAATTTGGGCTCAGAGCAGCTTGCCTGGTGATGCAAGAAGTGCTTTGGAACCCAGCACTGCTCAAGTTTCATAAGGCTGGAGATGAACTCCTTTCTGCCTGGTTTAGCCTTTGTTTCTCCAATGTCTGGTGACTTCACAGACACAATTCCAGGGCAGCTCCCTGTGGTTATTCACCATTTCTCCTGTTTTGCTAAGGGGAGCTTGTCTAGACAGAGCAGGAGATCCCAGCTTTTCTACACTAAAGGTGAGTAGAGATCCCCAAAAGTGCTAATAAAAACCACCCTAAGGACAGCCCTGAGGAAAACCCCACAGCCACAAAACCTCCCAGCACTGATTCTGCAGCCTGGCCCAGCAGAGGCTGTCCTGCCCATGGCAGGGGGTGGGAAGGAGATGAGCTTTAAAGTCCCTTCCAACCCAAAGCGTTTTGTGATCCTGGGATTCAAAGGGAGCCAAGCAGAGGATAAATCTCACAGGCACTGGCACAAGATGAGGAGTGACACCACAGTGGTGGCCTTTCCCCAGAGAGCAAAGATCCCTTGGCCTCGTTAACAAAGTGTGACACAGAGCCCCACAAAGGCCCAGGACGGGGCCTCAGCACGAAAAAACCAGATTTGTTCCCTGAATAAATCCACTGTGCCCACCTTGCCAGTACAGGTTGTGCTCCTGGCTCAGCTGCATCCCCAAAACTGCTCCCAGAGCCCTCATCCTCATCAGTGATGGCCAGTTCCCAAAGTGAGCAAGGAGCAGCCCTTCCCAGAGCTGGCTTTGCAGCTCTTCTCATCACTGGCTTAGCATCACTTCTGGTTAAATGAGGGAAGGACAAAGCTCTGCCCAAGCTCATCACATCACTCTCCTCCAGCTCTGGCACGAATTGTGCTCATTAACCAGGCTTAGCCCAGCTCTAATGTTTGCATCTTGACCTATAATCCATCCAGACCCCAGCAGCACATCCTAGAGCAGCTGTCTCCCTCCAGCCCACGGTCACAGCCTGCCTGGCCAGATGAGCCCCAGCAATGCCACTGAGCAGTGTGACACCCTGAATCTGCTCTGCCCACCCAGGCACTGCTGGTTGTGTCTCAACAGCACAGAAAGAGGCTCAGGCAGCTGAGCTTTCACACCCACTGTGTGCCCATCCCTCATCAACCTGGAATAGGATGGCCAGCTCCCAGCCAAATTCCATGGGGATGCAGGCTCATAAAAACCTCCTGGTTTCTCTGAGTTTTGTGAAATCCCAGTCTGCTAGAGGAGAGAAAGATTTCCTCACAGAGGGAAATGCTTAGCTCTGCTCCCATCAGGCACCAAGGAATCCACCAGGGAAGGACGTTATGCCTGCCCAAAATGTGGGGGAAATCATCAATTAGAGCTTGCTGAGCTCAGCCACGAGGCACAAACAACTCTCCAGGCTGCCTTACCTCCCCAGCTCACAGGAACCACTGGGGGTTTATTCCCCCACCCTCTGGAATTCACTTCACCTCAGCCCTGCTCCAAGCAGAGGGAGTTTGGAGTGGCTGTGATTCAGCACAGCTCATTTTGAAGCAGTCTGGAGCCCAGCAGGCTCCCAAACTATTCCAGCAGCCACCAGCCCAGCTGATTGCTGCTGACTGCTGTCAAATGGCAGCCTCTGAGCCTCCCCCTGCCCCCAAAAAAGAAAAGCTGTTAATGCTAAAATCCACATTATTCCTTCCCAAAAGTAGTTTCTGTACTGCTGGTGGGAGAGAGCAGCACTGAAGGTGGAGGAAGGATCTTCATCAGCCCCCCAGCCTGAGCTGGAGCAGCTTTTCCTGCCCTCCATCCTCAGCCTGAACCAAACCACGAACATTGGGGGCCATTCTCCCTCTGCCACCCCCAAAAAATGCTGCTGCTCCAACAAGAAACCCTCCAAGAGCTCAGGGAGATGGTGACCTGTAATTAACAGAGCAAGGGCAGCCTGGTGTGGGCAAGCAGAGCTTTAAATCAAAACCAAAACCAGCTGCCAGCACCTCGGTGGTTCCTGGTGGGGGGAACAGTCTCTGCCCCCACCCCAGCAGCAGCTGGGATGAGAACACATCTGGAAGGTTCTTCCACACCTGGATTTCAGCCACTGAGCTGGGCATCATCCCTGGGGCTCCAGTTCAGCCCAGGCACAGGGGATGGGTGTGGGAGGGATGCTGGTGCCATGGGATGAAAATGGAGAAAAGCCCAAAGTCCTGCAGTGAGCCTGCACAGGAGCCTGGCCAAGCACAAGGCACAGACTCCTTTCCTCCAGCAGCAGCTTCAGCCAGGGAATGCAGCAAAGAACGATCGGTGCAGAAAGCCTTTGACACATCAGGGGGAAAAAAAGCCAGAAAACAACACTCTCAGCAATAAACAGTGCATAATTTGCTGTTCCTGAGGCTCTGGATTAACTGTGGCCCCCAGCAGGCTCAGATCCTCTGTCCTGCAGGACCTCTGTGAGCAGCACTTCCAAGGAGCTGCTCATTAGGGCTGCAAACACCCAAAGTCCCTCGGATCCAGCTGCTCCCTGAAGTTCTCTGCTGCTCCCACTCCCTGCATGACTGCAGCCATTCAAGCCCCCTAAAAACAGAGCTCATCTCCCTCCTTCACATCCCAACAGCTCCCTGCTTGGATTTGCTTCACCCTGCTGCCTCCCCTAGCCCGGCAGTGCTCATCAGGAGGACTGAAAACAGCAGCAGCTCCCCTCCCGTGCTGCCTGCTGCAGCCAGGGTGAGGAGTGCCTGTCCTCTTCTCCCTGACTCCCACCTGCACCCGAGCCTCCCCCTTTTCCTCCCATCCCCATGGCTACCAGCACTCTGCCAGCTGCCAAACACCCCTCCTGGGGGAGGAGGCATCAGTGCCTGCCTTCCCCTGCTCTGAAACTCCTTCCCTGCTGCTCTCCCCCGTCTCCTCTAGTTATCCAAGCTGGTTGTGTTATTTTTCCCTGTGCCCTAAACTTCCTTGGCAGGGTTTGCTCTTGGGGCATCCCTGCAGAGGAGCACGGTGCTGTTATCCAGCCTGATGTGCCACAGGGGGCACAGAGCCCCCACAAAGCCCCCAAGCAGCCAAATCAACCTCGGGACCATCAGAAGGGAGAGACAGGGGAAGTTGAGTGGGAAATCCCTGGTGCTCACAGCTCCTGGCTGCAGGGAACCAGGCATTTACTGGATTTACTGAGCCACTCCTCCAGCACTGCCTGGCAGCACAGCAGCTGCAGGAGGGACAGCAGCTGCTTTTCCATGGAATTTCAACTCAGATCCATTCCTTGCTGTCAGCTCCAGCAGCCTTGGCCACTCTGCTGCAGTCTCAGCCCAGCAGAAGCTCAGAGAGGAGAAGAGCAAGGAATGCTCCTCACAGAGGCTGGCAGAGTCCTGGTCAGGAAGAATTCCTGCACTGAAAGGGCTGTTAAACGTTGCAGGGAGGTTTGGATCCCCATCCCTGGAGGTGGCACTCAGAGCTCTGGGCTGGGGACAAGCTGGGCTTTGGACAGCTTGGACTCGATGGTCTGGGACGGTTTTTCCAGCCTAAATGTTGGGTTCTAAACCTGATTCTGTACAGTCCTGCCCCTGTGCTTCAGCTTCCTGCCCTCCCCATCCCAGAGAGGGGCACAGGAGGCAGAGACAGGAATGTCTGGGGAAGAGGAGGAGTTAAAAACACTGAGCATTCAGAGCAGGGAGAGGCCACATTTCTGCCTAAAGGCAAGCCAGGCTGGAGGCAGGAGCAGAGCAGGGAAAGAATGGACAGTCTCCAGATCCCTGGATTTATGTCAACCTGGAGACCAGACAAGGACCCATTAATTCCTGAGCTGTCCAGGCAGGAACTGGATGAGTGACAACTTCAGCACAGAGCCCACAATGGCCCGTGTCCCCAGGGTGCCCAGGAGAGGATGCTGGCTCTCCAGCAGAGATCCCAATTCCCCACAGCCAGAGCCTTGGGCAGGGCTGATAAAGCAGCTGCTGGCAGCCCTGCAGCCTCTCTCTGCCCTCCCTGCATCCTCCTCCCATCCCTGTCCCCCTCTGCCCAGCCTGCTGCCACTCAGGCAGCAATTGCTCCCTGGGGAGGGATGGGGGGCACAGGATTTGCAAATCCCTCCCTTGGAGCTGACAGCAGCCTTTCAGCCCAACAACAGCTCAAAACGCTGCTGAAGAGAGATATTTTTATGAAAGCTCCCTCCCTACTTTCTCAAAATCATTCCAAGCTCCTTTTCTTAGGCACTTTGAAATAATTAAAGTCTTCCATCAAATTATACTGAAGATCTCTATGAAAAGCCTTTAATTTCCATTCACTTACTGTAACTCCATCCACCAGATGAACTCTGCAGGGGGCTCTTTTTGTTTGGGGTTTTTCTTTTATCCCATCTCTTTTTTTTATTATTTTTTCCCCCTACTCCTTCTCCTAAAATATCACGCTGGGAAACTTTAATTTGATTTTAGCCTGAGTGGAATTTTGGGCTGTGCCACATCCTGCACAGCTGCAGTGGGAATTTGGAGCTCTCCATAACATTTAATCAGCTCCTGGTGGGCAGCAGCAATGCTTGAGCGTGGGGTGGGGATGTGAGTGAAGGCTCAGAGCGAGCAGGGAGCCAGCACCAGAATCTCCCCAGTCCATTGCCCCAGGCAGCAGAGAGGGGAGGGTTTCTTATTTTATCTAAGTAGGGGAGATTGCCAGCCTGACCTTTAGCTCAGGGAATAAACAGCAGGGATTTTCCAGCGGGCAGAAATGGCTCTTCCCACCCCGGTGACTTCTCCAGGTGATAAAACCCTTAATGAGCGAGAAGTTTCCCAAAAGAGAGCCAGCATCAGCTCCCAGCGCCAGCGGGGCCAGTGTGTGCCACGAGGCCACAGCCCAGGATGTCACCAGGGCTGTGTGAGCTGCCCCAGCTGCAGAATTCTGCACAGAGCCCCGCCGTGTGTGCCACCACCTCTGGCTGCAGCTGGAGGAGCCAAACCCACGGACAGCCCCCAAAAACGCTGATTGCCCCCATCACTCCTGCTGCGGCAGCCCAGGCACTTCACAGCCTGTTTGCCTTTGCACAAGGGAAGGGAATCTGCTCCCAGACTGTTGTGGCCATCTGTGCAGCACCTCGGAGGGGAGCTCAGCGGCGCTGCAACAGGGAGAGCAGGGCAGGCACCCACAGCCCTTTCCCCCCTTTGTCCTGATCCAGCTCCTCCCAGGGTGATGGAGAAGCTGAGGCAGCACCTTGGAACCAAGGGGAATAAAAATAAAAAAGCAGATCAGGAGGGAAGGCACATGCTCCTGTCCAACAGAGGATTTCCTTGATTTTTGTGTCTTTTCATGGCTTTATTCCTGCTCCCACTGGTGCTGACCCACTCTTCCTCATTGGTGTCTCCTGGCCAACACATTTTCACAGAAAAAAGTTAAGAGTCGGGTCTTGGGTTGGTACAGAATGGCTCCAATGGATCCATGCAAGAAAATATTAGCAAAAAAAGCTCCACAAAGTGCAAGAAGCAGGTTTTAGCTGCTAATAACTGAGAGCCACAGGGCAGGAAACAGGGACAAGGCAGAGGGATGCAGAGTTCTGCACCCTGAGGGGAACCAGAGAGGGGCAGAGGGATGCAGATGCATTTCAGGAGCAGGCAAGGTGTCCTGGTGTGATTCACAGCTAAGTTTGTCCACGCTAAAATGAGGATTCTGTCCCAAAAGCAGGGTAAGAAAAGGGGTGCCAGTGTCCCTGGGCAGCACCCACAGGTGTGAGCCCATCCATAACCACATCCCAAACCAGCCACGGGCCTTGCTCCTTCCCAAGGCTTTTCAGGGAGCTGTAGAAGATTTGTCATCTCCAAAACACCCTCAAAAACTTTGCAACAAGCTCTGTGAGCAGTCTGTGAGAGTTCAAGCAGCTGCTCAGCAGAAAGAGATGATGATGATGAAGATGATGAAGATGAGGAACTCGTGTTTGATTTTCTCACTGGCACATGCTGGGACATGGGGCTCAGAGCCCTTTGTGGCATCCCATGGAAACCAGCAGCCAAGGAATTATGCAGGAACAAGGGGAATAAAGCTTGCTGATCAAACAGCAAGGGCTTGATTTAGTAATCACAGCAAATTCCAGGAGCTGGGAAAGGCTCCTGTGAGGCAAAGCCTGACACTGCTGCAGGACACCGAGATTTCCTCCCCAGCTCTGCTGCTTGGCCAAACTTTCTCTCCTCATGCATTAATTTTACCACCTGTACCTAGTGAGAATAATGTCACAGACCTCTCCAGCAGAGGTGTCAGGATGAAGAGTGTTCTGCAAGGCTCATACATCATCATTAGCTCTGGCCAGGAATAACCCAGGCACTGGGAACCTGGAGCAGCATTTTTTCCAGCTGCATTTGGAATGTGTTTCCCTCCTTCCAGCCCACACTCTGCTCCTTCTGCCTAGCTGCACTTTATTGCCATTTATTTGCACCACAGAAGCACCCCAAATAAAATTATCACAGCTCCTTGTCCCCAGAAATGATGTCTTGGAAGTCAAATCAAGTCCTGCTCTGCACAGGGAAAAAAAAAATTAAAAATTCTGGAATATCCTCAGCTGGAAGGGATCCACAAGGTTCATCTGAGTCCCTGCACAGCACAACCCCAAGAAACCCACTCTGTGCCTCAAAATCCCAAACCAGAGCTAGAACATGCTGCCATTAACATTTCACACTCAAGATCTACAGACAGCACCCACAGAAAAGCCTAATATTTAGCAAAAATGAGGGAATAACTGCTTTTAACAACATTTCCAAGGGGATTTTTGCTCAGCCATTCCCATGCCCACAGTGGGACAGGGCAAGATCTGATTGCAGGGTGGGTTAGGCGAGGTAAATTCCCTCTGCAAAACGCCCTCCCTGAGCCCGGAGCAGAGCAGAGATTCACCAGCTGGAGAAGACTCATAACTCTGCCCTGGCAGCTCAGGACAGCAGCGCAGCTCCGCTGGCACCGGGTCATGCAGGCAATTAACGACTGCTAACGAAGCTGTTTAGTCATCAGCTGTGCCGGCAACTCATTGCTGTCACCTGCAAACCCACAACCACAGCTGCCTGCTGACCCCGCACGCTCCTGGTGGGCTTTGGAGAGGAGCTGGAGTGGCCCAAAAATCAAAAAATCCATCTCCAAACCAACCCCACGTTGGCACCAGCAAGGAGGTGACGCACTCAAGGATATCTTCTCAGCATTTTTCCATCCTCACATTAAAAACCAAGACCCAAAGACCCTCTCCTCCCTTTTCCAGAATGCCAAAGAGACTTTCCAGAATCCCACAGTGCCTGTGGTTGACAGGACACTGAATTGAGATCACAGGAAATATCCCATCATAGGATAACACTGAAATATCCCATCACAGTGTAACCCTGAAATATCCCATCACAGGATAACACTGAAATATCCCATCACAGAGTAACCCTGAAATATCCCATCATAGGATAACACTGAAATATCCCATCACAGTGTAACCCTGAAATATCCCATCACAGAATAACCCTGAAATATCCCATCATAGGATAACACTGAAATATCCCATCACAGTGTAACCCTGAAATATCCCATCACAGGATAACCCTGAAATATCCCATCATAGGATAACACTGAAATATCCCATCACAGTGTAACCCTGAAATATCCCATCACAGGATAACCCTGAAATATCCCATCACAGGATAACCCTGAAATATCCCATCACAGGATAACACTGAAATATCCCATCATAGGATAACCCTGAAATATCCCATCACAGTGTAACCCTGAAATATCCCATCACAGTGTAACCCTGAAATATCCCATCACAGGATAACACTGTGAAATATCCCATCACAGTGTAACCCTGAAATATCCCATCCTCCTGATGGAAACCAAGGAAAAATCCCAATAAAAACCACCACAAACCAAATTTCGTTAAATGGAGCTTGAAGACTCCTTTCAGGTTTGGACCTTCCAGTATCTTGATTTTGTGAGAATCCAGAGATCAAAAAAAAAAAAAAAAAAAAAAAAAAAATTTAAAAAAAATGATTTGGGTTTGGCAGCACCTGATCCACCAGGATTTGGGTGAGTACAACAAGGATTGAGTCTCAGCCACGTGCTCAGAACCCCCATCAAAACATAACCCTGAGTTTTGCACGTTCAAGGGAAAAACCACAAAATTTCACACGTTTATTGCTGTTATTCCCATTTCTGCCTCTGCTTGGGGCCGGAAGGGGCAATATCAGACAGGATATCACCTTCCCCAGGAAATCCCCTCCCAAAAATCCCAGCCCCCAAGGGGCAGCATCCCTTCTCTGACAGCCTGGGAAATTCTGGAAAGCTGCCTGCTGGAGTTTTCCAGGGGCTCACCCAGCAGCAGTGCCTGGGTCTGCGTGGGTGAGGAGCTGTTGGTGCCTGGGACTGAGCCTGCAACAGCCAAAAACATCCCCGAGCCTGGGCTGTCCACTGCCACTCCACAGCCATCTTAACCCTGAAAATGCCCTGTTCCCTACCCCTAAACAACTCCCTGGCTCTCCTTCCCCCTCTGGAAAACCAGATGTATTCCCTATGAGGTTTTTTTGGCTTTGGTACTGCAGGGATTTGTCCAAAGGAGCATCAAAAATGCCATTTTGTCTGTGCCATAACAACCCTGGAAGTGCCAGCCTGGATTCAAATGTTGCTACGAAAAGAGAAGATGCCTCCAGCTCTTGAGGGCACCCACTGACTGCCTCTGTCAGCAGATTTGGGAAGGGAGAGCCAAGAAACACCACCAAAAAATGGATTACCACTATCAAAGAAGTGTAAGTTTGCCATATACTCATAAAGAGAGTTCAGATTTTAGGTGGAAAATCTGTTTGTGTGCAGAACACAAGTTTATGGATTGGACAAGAGGCAAGATGCAAATATATGCTTGGAAAACATTTCTGTGCCCAGATTTTGGGCTTATTTCAAAAGGTTGGGGGAAGGAAACCAAGCAATTTCCTGGATGGGAATCACATTTTTGACACCAAAATTCCCCCAAACCCCAACTCTGGGTTGATTTCAGCTCTGCAGCAATACCTGAGAGCAGCCCAAACACCCAGGTGAGTTACTGCTCCCCTGGCACTGAATCCAGATTCTCTCCCCTTCCCTGTCCACCTCCATTTCCATCACTATTTTATTGTGAACATTTGTGGTTTAATTTCCACCTCTCCTCTACCTTCTTTTCCCTTCCCCAACACCACTAAAAGCTGGCAGGTTTTAAAATCCCCGAGTATCTCGACGAGAGGAGGGCTGGAACTGCTCCTTTGGGGACAATGGATTCGATTCTCCTGCAGTCTGCCTACAAAGTCAAACCCAAATTCTTCCTTTTTATAGGAATTCATTCAAAGCCTATTGATCTGAGCCTTCATTCTGCTCTTAACAGCCTCTGAGCTGGATTTTTTTTTTTTATCAAGGTTTCTAAAATGACATTCAGGTCTGAGCCTTTATCTTTTCAACCAGCCCCTTTACTCCTCCTCACCCCAGTGCTGCTTCCCACACTCCAACTCCCCACAAAACCCCACAAACCACCCCAGATTTGTACCTTTGCTCCCCCCACCACCACAGGTGTGGCTCCTCCCAGGAATCCCAGGATTATGGATGCTGGAATTGCTCCCTGGGAGTCATTAGCAGCCGTTCCTAAGTTGGATCTGGGGACTCCTTATCCCTGAATTATTCTCCTGGAAGCAGCTCCTGCAATCTGCTGAAGGCTGGTACAGCAGGGCCCACACTTATGGATGATGACAGTGTGGATTTACTCTGCCTCAGGTGTGGAAGAGAAAATTCCACGTGGGAATGGTTCTAAGGGCAGCCACTGGCTCCTGCCTGGCCATTCCAGGACAAGGGAATTGCTGATGCACCCATGGGATCATCCCCTCAGATCCCCAGCAGCATTCCAGGATTTTGGGAGTGGCAGCACAACCCTGACAATTCCAGAGCACAGAAGGATCTCTGCAGGATTGGGAAATCCTTATCCATGAACAAAAAAGGACTTTACAACACCTCCTTTAAAATGGTTTCCTTTATAGTTAATAATCAAAAATATGGGTGATACCCAAGCCTGGACAGCTCCTGCATCATCTCCTGAATTCCCTGACCCATCTCCATTTTCCAGCCTGTCATTCCTCACCCATATTTCCAAACCCAGTGACTTTTGCTCAGCTGTCTGATTAGGAATGGCAAATAATTCAGCAACACATACACAACCCCTTCAAAGCAGTTAGAAGAGGTGATTTTATGAAAAGCCATCGCACTTATATAGGATAGATCGTGCAACACAGAATGGAAAAGGCTCATTGGTCCCAGAAGGAAATACCTCTTTGAAAACATGCTTTGTGTAAAACATCCCATAGTACACGGCTCTGTGATCAACACCAGGTGTTAATTTATGTTATTCATTCTTCTTTCTCTTATTTGTTTCTGAGAAAAGATCTCAGCCTGGGAGAGGTCCGAGCTGGAGCTGAGAAAATCAACAGCCTGGGAAAAATCCGAGTTGGATTTTTTCCTCGAGCCTTCAGCAGTGTCCACAGTGCCACACCAGGCAAGCTGCAGAGCAGCAAAGACACAGCCTGGTGACCCCCCAAAAATGGGGATGAGAGCCCAGGAGAGGCAGCAGCAGACAGACAGACATGCACCAGCGAGCACAAGGCTGCTCCGAGCTCACCAGCACGGCTGGGAGAAGCAAACAGCCCCGGATTTATGGGCAGGCTGGAATGCCTGGGGGAGCAGGAGGGCAGGGAAGGGCAGCAGTAAATCCTGCATCACCCACTGGGAATGGCAGCAGAAGGAAAACTCCTGTTACACCAACCTGAAAGATCCCCTGGTAACCTCATCTGAATTTCAGCTCTGCCTGTGACTCCTCACATCTGCAGCTCTTCGGGCTGGGTTATTAACGGGAGATTAATTAGAGGAGAGCAAGGAAGGAGGTTAACATACAGCAGGGGAAGGTCGTGTCCACAGCCACAGGACTCTGCTCTGAGGGCAGGGACTCAGCCAAGAAACCCAGGAGCCTCAATTTGAGCCCACTGGCATCCAGATAAAACAGAGTTTTATGCTGGTTTCATGCAAATCCATGGCTTAAAGGCAGATAAAATGGAGAGGAGGCAGCAAGGACAGCAAAAATATGCCAAGTCCTGAAGGTAAAAGACATTTTGCTCGTTTTAATAAATAAAGCACATTCCCATTCATTCAGAAAGTGGGTAAACACTCAGCCTGCAGAGCAGGAATTACTCCAGGTTGGTTCCTCCCCTCCCTGTTTGGAAAAACACTCCAGAACTGGGGCTCTTTTTCACCCAACTGGTGGGAACAGCAGTGCCAGGTGCTATTAATAGGAGCTGCCTACGGCCTGAGGGAGCTCTGCTGCTCTCACCAGGGCTCTCTACCCATTCTCAGATTTAATTTTCATTCATTAAAGATACAAAAAACCCAAAATAACGTTTTCAAACACACTTAATGAATTAACACATAGATGCTTCTCCCCCTGTCTCTTTCCCCTCTAATGACTTTGCCAAGGCAGGAAAATAATAATTCAGCTGTGGCCAAGAATGAGGGTTAAGAAGTGTTTGTTGTTTTCAGGCTGTTTGTTGTGCTTAATTATAGACGTGTTACAGCTCCCGTGCCCGCCTTCCCCTTCCTGCAGTTACATAATCAGCCTCCAGCACACGTCCCACCCACCACAATATTCCCAAAGACTCATTTCCCTGAGTTTTCTACTCAGACAGGCAAAAATGAGGATGCTCATCAGCCTTGCTGCCTGTGGAGAGGGGCTGGGATGGTCAGAAGGGCTCTGAGGTTTCTGTCACGGCTGGAAAAAAAACTTCCAGCCCCATGCTGAGGTTTTATCCACAGGGATGTGGGTCTGCTGCCTCCTTCTGATGCTCAAGGTTTGGAGCATCAATGTCCTGCCTTGCCATCTGAAGGGCTTTTCCAGTTTACAGCTTCACTGTCCCTGATGATTTATGGGATTTATGAGAATTTCAGCAGATCCCACACTTCCACAGGAGCACATCTAAGCATTGAACCAGACATTCTTCATTGCAAAAAAAAAAAAAAAAAAAAAAAAAAAAATCACACACACTGTCCATCATAAATAACCCCATCCAAAATCTCGAACTGAGGGAACAATTCCAATGTCACCACACAAAGTCACACTAAAAATAATCAATCTCCAGCACACCCAGAGCAACAGGTGAATACCAATGGTGTGGAATCCCAGAATGGTTTGGGCTGGAATGGACTTTAAATCCCATCTCATCCCACCCCTCCATGGGCAGGGACATCTCCCACTGTCCCAGAGTGCTCCAGCCTGGCCTTGGACACTTCCAGGGATGGGGCAGCCACAGCTGCTCTGGGAAAGCTGTGCCAGACCCTAACAGAAAAATAAAATTAACTAATATCCCATCTAACTCACCTTGAAGTATTCCCCCTTCTCCTCTCACTACATGCTGGAATTAACTGGAGTTGTTAATGCAATGAATTCAGTGGAATTGTTCTGACCACCTTGGCTGGGCTCAAGGTTTGTTCAGCAAACTGGAGACTGAATCTGGCTGAGAAAGGGACAGCAGGAGGGAGGTGCAGGGCAGCAGGAGCTGCGAGTTCCTTGGAAAACAAGGAGCCTGTTCAAACATCTGCAACAGAACCAACTTTTGGGTGGCTCTTGGGTGACTTTTTTGGGCGACTTTTAGTGTGCAAAGTTGCAGAATTAACCCTTTTGGTGTCAGTCAGGATGTCAGTGCCTGGATGTGATCCCTGCCCTGCCAAAATCCCTCCTGGAAGCAGAGCTTTGGGAATAGGGCACAGACAAGAGGTTGGGATAAAGCAACAGCAGAGCCCAAATCCAGAAGGTGACAATCCTTGGGAGGGGGAGGACCAGCCCCAAGGAAGGAGAGGCAGAGGTGGCCCAGTCTGGGCTCCCAGCAGCCCAGTTAGGACAGGGACAGGGACTGATGTGTGCTGTCACAGGGATGCACTCAGAGCCTCCAGCAGCCTCACAGATCCATCAGAGCCCCGGCCTCCAGCCAAGCTCCAGCCACAGGAGCCATTTATCACAATAATTAAAAAAAAAAAAAGAGAGAGAATTACAAGGATTTTGGAGCCATCGGTCAAGGAGCAGAAGAGAGGGGAAAAAAGCTTTTCCTGGATTCTTTTTCCACCTTCATTCCCTCCAACATCACAGGGTGACAGCTCCAGGAACCTGGCACAGCACTCAGCCTTCCCTTTGTGCCTTTTGTTCCAGCCACCCCATCAAAAGGGAGGGAAAAATTTAAAAATAAAAAGAGGATTAAGACATAAAAGTTTATTGATTGATTTAAAATCGTGCTTTGAAACAAAACCCTCTGGATTGGAAAGCTTGTATTTCACCATGGGAAGGGATGGTGGAACACAGGGAACACATGGAGAAATAAACAGCCTCGTCTCAGAGCATATATTTTGTCTTCATTATGCCCCTGAGAAGGTGTTAATATACAATGTACAACGTATTAATCACCCCTCTAACTTCCAAATGCGAAATGCATCATTAACATTCATGGTGCTTTCAATTAGTTTGCTGCATGGGAAGGAGGGAACCAAGACAGGTTCCCTCACTAAATTTTGTGGCGAACCCAAAGAGTGGGGACCATAAAAGCAGCCTGGGTGAAACTCCTGCACTCCCCTTGCAGAGGGGCTGCTGGCAGCAGCGTGCAGGGAGGATTTTAATTGATGTGGCAATTAGGAGAAGGCAGGGCTGTGGCTGCAGGCACGCAGGTAATTTAGAAGTGTAAATTCCAGGAGTGATTCAAGTGCTTTGGGACAGAATTTCAAAGGGTATCAGCCAAAAAAGGAGGCAGATAAGCACCACATAGGATTTATAAGAGCCCCTCAACCAAAACCCCCTGACTCCTGTTGATACTTGCATTTATAAAAATAGGCTTTGAAGATTTTTTTTGATCCCAAGTCTTAGAAGTTTTCCAGTTCAGATACAAGCTCACCTGCAGAGAAAAGCTGTTTGTTTCCTCATTTGTGAGGCTCTCATCTTTCACGGGCTCCTTTGCCAAAGGCCAGAAGGTTCAAAGTCACTCATTTAGGACACTTGACCTGTCCCCAAAAGCAGCTCAGTGCTGCCCATTCAGAGATGTTATCACTGAAATTATTTCATTTTTGGGTGCTGACCACTTCTGGAAGTTCTTAAGAAATGGAAGGGCAGCATCACCAAGAGATGAACTAGAAACTTTTCCCTCCAGCCAAACTCTCCCAAGCCTTGTGGCCACTCTCTGAGGAATTTGGCTTCAGTGGCAAAGCTGGAGAAGCTCAAAAGAGTTGGAAAAGGAAGCCTGGAAGAAAAAAAAAGCTGGGTTCTTTTGTTAAAGCAGCTCCCTCTGACAGATCAGTCAGGGCCCCTGTGGCTGTCCAGGATCCCTTCCAAAACAACCAGCCATGGGCCTTCCTGAGCTCACTCCAGCTCCAGCTTTATCCTCCAGGAAAAGCATCCAATCACAAGCTGAAGTTGCCATTCATGGATAATTGACCACAAGCCTTAGGGGAGATATTCCAGTTTTTAATTACTCTCACTTCTCAGGACCGTCTGCCTTGGTTCTAAGGCAGAGCTCCTCGAGCTCCTGCTCCTTTCAAGTGGCTCTTGCTGTACTTTCTTAGACCGAAAAAGAAAAAAAAATAATAAATGCAGTCACCTTGGCAGTAGGAAGAAAAAACAGGATTTTGTAAAAAGGGAAAGACGTGCTGAGCCCAGAGGATGAGTCACATGTGAGATGTCACCTCTGAGGGAACACAGGCCAATTGCTGTGTTGACTTAGAGAGATGAGACACCTCAGTGAAGGTAAGGGGGATGGAGGATGGCAGAAATGAGCTCTTCCCAAAAACCCAACCCCCAGCCAAGCAAAGCATCCCCACTCAGCAGTCCTTGGTTGGATACGGGCTTTGAAAGGATCTCAGAGCTGAGGCAGGACAGAGCCCACCCCGCCGTGGTCACAAACACCCAGCACAAGAACCGGCAGCAGGAGCAGAGTCCCCTGTGCTGCTGACTCCACTCACGAGGCACCAGCTGCTCTTCCCCAAAGTGAGAGAAGAAAAAAAATCAACAAAAACCTCCCACACCGACAAATTCCAGCCCCTCCCCAGCTCACGGGAGCTGTGAGCATCCCCCTTTAACCGTGGCAGCAAATCCCACCTAATCCCCCTCACTGCAGCACGTGAGCTGCTCCATAAAACAGCTTTTGTTTAAAAGTGACACCACCAGGGACAGAGCTGCTGCCTCAGCCTCCAACCCAGCACAAAAACACCTCTCTCCCATTTCCAAAAAAACCACAATTCCCCCCTGGATGGCACCTGCACAGCAGCCCGGGGGGAATCAGCCAAGCCAAAAAAGTTGCCACGTGCTGGAGACCTGAATCCACCCAGTGGAATAGGTTGCTATGGTTCCCAAGATCTAATCCAGAACGATACAGGTATAAAAAAGAGAAAAATGCAGTGATTAAAAATAAATAAATAGACAAATCTGGGCCCGGTGCCATGAAAAATGTGAAGTTGTCCTTGACTCCAGAAGCAAATGAGGCATGAAATGTATCAAAATGTGATATTGAATATAAGGATGTATTTAATATTTTACAACGCTGGAAATCTTGTTACAAAAGGGTTGGATCATAAATCAAGCCGAGAGGGGGCCAGTTCTTCCCTTGTCTCCCCTCTCCCTCCCTCTAATTGCTGCTGGAAAAGTTTGAGCAGGGAGGAAAGCTGAGCATCACTCACGGGAAAAGTGGAGCTGCTGGTTTGTCCATCAGCAGCAGCAAACCCTCATTAATCACTGTCCTGCTAATCACTGCTAATTCCTGCCCCCGTCCATCCCTCCAGAGCCATTCCCCTGGAAAGGGCTGAAAACCCAGCCCAGAGGGGATCTCTGCCCTCAGTTAATTAACCCCTTGTGCTAATTGCCTGCCTGGGCTGCCACTCACCAGCTCATCACTTATTATCTCTACAGAAAGATTTGTCACTGATTTTGCCCCTGGATTTTTACTCTTTTATGGGATGCTGGGGAATTCAGTCTGTGCAGCTCCCAGGCAAGAGATAGAACATAAATTTCATTATTGCCCAGCCACTCACACTTTTCATCCCTGCTTTTGTTTAATCACACTCCTAAGAATGAATAATAGCAAAAAAAAAAAAGAAAAAAAGAAGTAAAGGGAATTTAGGAAAAGTGCATCTCCAGTAGACAAACGGATTTTTAATTTTTTTTTTTTTAAATATTGCATGCAATGGAAGTAACCCTGTGGAAAATGCAGCTCTGGTACCAAGCACAGGAGCCAAAGCATTGAAATCCCATCCCCTGGTCATGGTGAACGAGCAGTTTTAATTTAAGCACCACCCTGCATGTCAAGTCCTGTTTGTCACCGTGTTAATAGATGTGTTTATTCACACATTCCCCCGGAAAAAAACATCCTCCTCCCTCCTCTCAGAGTCCACAAATGGTGGCACTGACTCCACCAGGTCTGCCTGCCAAAAATATCCTTTACCCACCTATCCTTCCAACCTGCTTCCCTATGGAAACAGCAAAGCCACCCACAAAGGAACCCACCTGCAGCAATTGGCCAGAGGCAGCTCCCCCAAAAAAGAGGCCAGACAATAACCAGGCTCTCAGCATCCTCAGGGACAGCAAGGCAAGCTCACTCCTCAGCAGAGAATTTACACACAGTCCAGTTTTTTCTGTGGCTGGGGCACTCAGTCAAAGCCTGAAATTATTTAGTTATCAAAGAATCCAACCATGAGAAAGCAATCCATAGGAAACCAGGCTTCATTACTTCCACTGCTGATGATACTCCCCTGAAGACTGGGAGAAAAAAAGAAAAACATTGGTACTTCAAGTGATGGAGCTTCCAACATTTACCTTGAAATTTATTGCCCAGAGTAATTGAATTGCTGGATTGCAAACTAACACCTGCTCAAGGCTTTAAAAAGTTCAGTGGATGCAGAGAAAGGCTTTGCTTAAATCATCACCCCTTGCACACCAAAAAGTAAAATAAAAAAAACCAGCAGGAGCAGTTTCCAGTCTGGAAGAGACACCCTGAACTCCCAGGGGGCTACTGGGAGGAAAAAACAAAAGAGAATTCTTTGTTTCAGGCTGAGTAAAATGCTTTGTTCCAATTTCAATATTTATAACCTTAATAAAAAGATGAAACACATTTCAAAACTGAATTCTTCCTTCATGGCAAACAATCAAAGCTTGTTTCTCAGCAGATGCCAAACGAGCACGTTTGCTGTTCTTTCTGGAATTTTAGCTTGAACATTTCATTTGTTTTGTGATGAATTTACTTAAAGCTCCTGACAGAAGCTGCTGCATTCTCCAGGTATCAAACAGCTCGAGTGGATCCCCTTTGAGTTGGAATCACTAAGCCAGAACCCCAAAGTGGTTTCAATTCCCACTGCAGGCAGTGACAATGGGGTATGGGGGAAAAAAAACAACAAAAAACCAACAACAACTGTTTTTCCCTGGTTTTTTTTAACTCTACAAGAGGATGCTGGACAGGGAACTGTCCCCAGCAGAGGCTGTGGTACCTTTGTCACCCACCTTCCTCCTGCCACCCCAGGTCCCAGGGACACCCCTGGGAGCCCAAAGCCAGCCCTGCACGGTGCAGCTTGGGCTGCTGCTCCTCCACCCCTTGCTCTGCTGGGCTGTGCCTCAGGCTCTGAGTGCCCCGGCAGAGAAAATGTAAATTTTCCAACAAGGAGTGAGCTTGTCTTGCATCCTGCCTGAGGCTGTGGGGCTGGAAGGATTTGGGGGAGCTGTGCTTGGCTTTTCCTCCTTCCCTGCCTGGACACAACCCCTGCTCTTTTCACAGAATTAGGCAGAAACAGCAGAAAGGCTGGGACTGAGCCCTCCAGCCAGAGAAAATGTAAATTTTCCAGAAAGGAGTGAGCTTGTCTTGCATCCTCTCTGGCCCTTAGGAGATGGTTTTTGGGTATCCTGTGTGCTCATGGGACTGGAAGGATTTGGGGGAGCTGTGCTTGGCTTTTCCTCCTTCCCTGCCTGGACACAACCCCTGTTCTTTTTCACAGAATTAGACAGAGAAATAGCAGGAAGGCTGGGACTGAGTGCTGCAGTCACAGAAAATGTAAATTTTCCAACAAGGAGCGAGCTTGTCTTGCATCCTGCCTGAGGTTGTGGGGCTGGAAGGATTTGGGGGAGCTGTGCTTGGCTTTTCCTTCTTCCCTGTCTGGACACAACCCCTGCTCTTTTCACAGAATTTGGCAGAAATAGCAGGAAGGCTGGGACTGAGCCCTCCAGCCAGAGAAAATGTAAATTTTCCAGAAAGGAGTGAGCTTGTCTTGCATCCTCTCTGGCCCTTAGGAGATGGTTTTTGGGTATCCTGTGTGCTCATGGGACTGGAAGGATTTGGGGGAGCTGTGCTTGGCTTTTCCTCCTTCCCTGCCTGGACACAACCCCTGTTCTTTTTCACAGAATTAGACAGAGAAATAGCAGGAAGGCTGGGACTGAGTGCTGCAGTCACAGAAAATGTAAATTTTCCAACAAGGAGCGAGCTTGTCTTGCATCCTGCCTGAGGCTGTGGGGCTGGAAGGATTTGGGGGAGCTGTGCTTGGCTTTTCCTCCTTCCCTGCCTGGACACAACCCCTGCTCTTTTTCACAGAATTAGGCAGAAATAGCAGGAAGGCTGGGACTGAGTGCTGCAGTCACAGAAAATGTAAATTTTCCAACAAGGAGCGAGCTTGTCTTGCATCCTGCCTGAGGCTGTGGGGCTGGAAGGATTTGGGGGAGCTGTGCTTGGCTTTTCCTCCTTCCCTGCCTGGACACAACCCCTGCTCTTTTCACAGAATTAGGCAGAAACAGCAGGAAGGCTGGGACTGAGTGCTGCAGTGACAGAAAATGTAAATTTTCCAATAAAGAGTGAGCTTGCTTTGCATTCTGCCTGGCCCTGAGGCTGTGGGGCTGGAAGGATTTGGGGGAGCTGTGCTTTGCTGTTCCCCCTTCCCTAGCTGGACACAACCACCTCTGTTTTCACTGAACTAAGCAGAGGAAAAGCAGGAAAACTGGAATTTTCAGCCTCCCCCAAACCCAGAAGATCCCACTAAAGCTTGTCTGCTGCTTCCATCCCAGCTCCTGCTGGAACGAGCCCCTCTCCTCCAAGTGCAAACTGACATCTTGATTTCCTCCTCTTGTCTCCTCTCCCATCTCCAGCAGCCACCCAGCCCTCTCTGCCTCAGCAACTCTGAGTAAAACATATGAAAGTGTCTTTATTCATTTCTCCAAAAAGTAATTAGAAGCAAGAACAGGAGTCAGGAACGTAAACGTTATCCTTCCTAAAGGAAAGCAGATTTCTAATTAGCCAAGAAAGCAGCTTCTGTGGGATTCTTTCTCCAAACAGCTGTTGCTGAGGGATCATCTGTCTCTCTTCTTTTCCTCTTTTGCAGTGAAAAGTTCATTTATTTTAACATATAGAAGTGTTGCAGCACCCAATTAAGGCAGGCAGGGAATCAAGGAACACGGGAGGAAAGGAGGCAGCTCCACGAACCCTGAACACACAGATGCCACCCAAAGCTCCCTCATTTTCCTCTGCTCCACTCAATCCACACAAAAGGTGGGAAAACAGGGCCAGGACTGGCTCAGCTCTGAAGAAACAGGAGAAAAAAGTGAATTCCTGGCTGTCTTTAGCCCCCCTGAGAGGTCAGACAACTTCCCTCCAAATATTCCACTTTATTTCTGCTGGCTTCATTTCCTTTCCTCCCTTCTAGGACATGACAAAGCTGATTGGTTTTAAATCATGGAAAAATCAAAGCTGTGCTTCCACTTCTCACACACACAAGATTTTCACATCAAAAAAGACATTTTCCATTAAGGAAGGTTCTTCACAAGGCACCTCTTCCTTACCCATTGTAATTTTTTTTTTCTTCATTATCACCAAGTTTGACAAGTTCATCTGAAGGAGGAAATGTAAATCACCCCCCACAGAGCTGCAGTGACAAGGGCACATTTTAATTTTGTGCTGAAGGGGATTTTTAAGCAAACCCCCAACCCAAGGAACTCCCTTATTATCAAATCCCCATCCATCCTGCTGGGATGCACAATTCCAGTCTGAGATAAATCCAGTGGACAACTCCTCTCTGTGATTATTGATGGCCAAGAAACAAAAAAAATATATTTTATATTGTAATAACAACGATGATAATGATGATTTAACAAAAATTAATGGGGCTGAGCAAGCTGTGGAATTAATTTTGGCTGCCATTAGAGCAGCGAGGAGCTGGAAATGCTGTCCCAAATTTTAATAAAAGGCAAAAACCCCCAAAGCAGGTTGGAGGTGGGTGCTTGTGGAGCCTTCCCAAGCAGGTACCTGTGATTGCAGGGTGGCTCCAAGGTCCCTGCCTAGGCTCTCATCCAAAATTCCTTCAACACCTCCCATGGGGAGAGCAGAGCCACGTGTCCGTCTGTGCTTCCAGCCAAGCCCTCCCCTCCTGCCAGGAGGAGGTGGCTGTGCACATATTGTGCACCCAAGAAATTGCATCAACAAACACACCTACAGAGGCACTCTGTGCTCAGCTGGGTCCTCTCCAGCTTCCCAAAGAACCAGAACAAACAGCACTGAAATTCCAGTAATCCCTTCCAGATTCTGCTGCACCCCCTGGGCAAGGCTCAGGCTCCTCCCCAGCCTGAGTTTCCTTGCTTGGGGTTTAAGTTACAATATAAAATATAACCAAAAATGTCTATTCTATCACCATCTGTTAAAATTAAGTAAAGTAGTAACTTATCTCTGTAGCACATATTGTCTCCTAATAAACCATCTTTAAAACTAAGTAAAACAATCATCTTTACTTTTCCATAACCCATCCTCCCTCCAAAAAAAAAAATCTGTTTATAACCAATTAAATCCCACTGTATAACTAATAAAATTATATCATTCCAAAAAAAAAACCCCAAAAAAACCCCCAAACCTTTCCTAGCTAAATAAAAAACCTAAAATTTTAAACAAGTTACCATCTTTCCACTAAATTCCAAAAAACCCCCAGTTTTTTTCCACATAATCTCTAAACCTTCAAAAAAACTACACCTTCTACAAAACCACTGTTTCAGCTAAACCACATCTGCTACTGCAAAAAAACTATAACCACCATCTAATCAAACTACTACCAACACCCTAACAAAGTGTCAGGTTGTATTCTGACTGTCAGTTAGAATTGTTCTTTGTAATGCTACATTTCTACCTTAATTTTCCTAATAAAAAACTGTTATTCCTAATTCTTTACCTAAAAACCCCCTTAATTTCAAAATTATAATAATAATTTAGAAAAAAAAATTATGTTCTCCATTAAAAAAAAAACCAAACTTCTGCCTTTATTAACAAACACCTGTCCTTCAAACCAAAACACATGGGAAGGCAGGGAAGTGGGAAGCTCAGCCCCTGAAGGATTTTAACAAAAATAAACCCATTTTGGCAGCCCAAAGCCAGGGGTTGAGGCAGAGAGAACACTCAGATTTATCAGATTTATTTTAGGTTACACTCAGGGTCTGACCTCTCCAAGCCCACACGTGCCCAAAGCACCCAGAGTCCATCACAAACTCCTGAAATAAATTCTTCTGTGTGGAGAAAGGGGGGAAAAAAGCAAATAAAAAGGGAATCTGTAAGAGTAAAATCAGAGATAATCCCAGTTACAGCTGGTACAAACACACAAATCAAGAGATGAGATCTCTTATCAATGCTCTGGGACCTGGAAACTGAGAAAACCAAACAGGGGAGGGCAGAGACAGCCCCAGACCAGGGGGGTTTAGAGATGTCCCTGTGCCACAGGCAAGAGAGAGGTGCAGCTACAGAATTTCAAATTATGAATTTTCCAACAGCTGGAATGGAGTCTGATCAAAGGAATGCCTTAGGAGTCGCTGGGAGGGAGCACAGCAGCAGACATTGCAAAGAAATCCTTTGTTCACATCCCACCTGCTGCAAAAAAAATGCAGTCCCTGGCCTCCCTCTGCCCTCTGCTCTGGTTATTCAGAATATTGACACCAGGTTTCCTGTGCACTTCAGCTCCCATTACACCATCTCAATCCAGCCCATCATAAACAGCAGCTTGATTACAGAGCCTGCTGCACATAATAAATGTTTATAATGTCTATGTAGGAAGAGAGAGACACCTCAATATTTTTGCTTTGGTAAAGACAAATAGCCTCAATTGTTTAATCAATAAAAATGCCTCTGTGACTCCTACTGTTATTACAGAGCTATTCCAGACAGAGTGAAAAAGAACCATTGCACTGTATTGCTGTCAGAGAGACTCAGGACACATCCCCTGTGCTCCCCAAACCCCAAATCTCCCCAAATTTCCCCAAACCTCAGCCAGGTCAAAGCCTCCCATTAAATAAATGAGGATTCTTCCAGGAAAGGACTCAGCATCTCAGCCAGAAGGACACAGGATGGGAATTATTCAGCAGCTGGGAATAAAGGGAAGGGGTCCTGGGGGTTGGCATCAGGGGAGAGCAGGGGGCTGGATTTGTGGGAATGAGGAACATTTTGAGATCGCTTTTTGTGGGAATGAGTAACATTTTGAGGTCCTCTCCTCCCAGATTTGTGGGATAAGTAACATTTTCAGGTCCTTTTTGTGGAATGAGGAACATTTTCAGGTCCTTTCCCCCTGGATTTGTGGAATGAGGAACATTTTGAGGTCCTTTCCTCCGAGGTTTTTGGGAATGAGGAACATTTTGAAGTCCTTTTTTGTGGAATGAGGAACATTTTTAGGTCCTTTCCCCTTAGATTTGTGGGATGAGGAACATTTTGAGGTCCTTTCCCCCTGAATTTGTGGAATGAGGAACATTTTGAGTCCTTTTTGTGGAATGAGGAACATTTTGAGGACCTTTCCCCTGAATTTGTGGAATGAGGAACATTCTGAGGTCTTTTCCTCCCAGGTTTTTGGGAGTAAGGAACATTTTGAAGTCCTTTTTGTGGGAATGAGGAACATTTTGAGGTCCATTTTCTTGCTCCTCGGGATGTGTGTCACCTTCAGGAAGAACACAAGCTTTTCCATTTCTGGATACAAAAATCCACTTCCATCCCTCCAGAGCTGAGCTCCACCAGTGCCCAGGTAAGAAGCCAGGCACCTCCAGCAGGGATTCCTTGAGGAGCAGCCCTGGGCTGCATTTGGGAATTCCCAGCAAATCCAGGAACTCTGTTGGACAAAATCTAAGCCAGAGCAGAGGACAAAGTGCTGCCCTTTGGGCAGAAACTGAAAAACTTCCCAGCTCTCGGGGGGACCTGACCCCTCCAAATCCACAGGTACCAAAACCAGATTCCCCAAGGCTGACACAGAGCAGGCCCCTGCTCAGCTCTGCTCTGACTCAGAGCCTCCCCAGGGTGCCAGGGAAAGCTCCAGGATTTCCTTCAGATCCTCAGAAGATGGAATTTGCATCGACCAGGGCACCCAGGAGGAGGAGGAACCCAGGAATCAGGATTTCCACACCACCATCCACTCTCTCCTCTACCATTTGCTTCCTCTCAACAAACACATTTTTTCCCCTCTTCTTCTCCCTTTCTCTCCCTGGAGACTGTAAATTAACTGTCAGTTCCCTGGTATTTTGTACCCTGTTCTTTCTGGCTCTTTTCCAGATCTCCAGGGTGTCATTCTTTCTCGCGCACCCTCCCTCCTTGCTCTTTTCCCTTCACCCCTCTGGTTCTCCTCGCTCTCCCCTGGGGTTTTCTGGCTGAAGGGTTCCTGACCAGGCTGATCTCACCCACGCCTTCATCATTCCCCATCTCCTCCTCCTCACCCTCTGCACTCCGGCAGTGAAGCCTGCTTGCCCTTTCTCCTGCAGGTGGCAAATTCCCAAAAGGAAAAAAGAGGGAAATAAATCAGCAGAGCCCACAAAATCCCAGAGATCCCCTGTCAATCAGAGCCTGCCCTTCAGCCCTGTCCAAGCCAAGCTGCTGCTGGCTGGGGAATAGAACTCATTTCAGTTATCAGAGCAGGAAGAGAGATTAGAGATGTTCTGGAGAAGGGAAAAATCAGCCAGTGGAGGAAGAAGAGGTTCCTGCAGAGAGGGAGACGAGATATTTGCTTGTCAGGCACAAATAGAAGCAAAGAGAATAAAATGTGTTGAGAAGTGAAGGACAAGAGAAAGGGGAAGCCAAGACTGCAACCTGTATCTCAGCTGGTTTGGGGTGAAGGGAAGAAATCAGTGCCAAAAAACTTCTTCCTTCTGCTGCAGAAAACAGAGCTGGGAGCAGCTGAACATCCAAACCTGACAGGGACAGGTCTGCCCAAAGCCAGCCCTGGCTCCAAAGCCTCACCCTCAGCCCTTTCCCAAGAAACCCACACGTGGACTTGCCACAAATCTGTGAGGAAAAACCTCAAAATGCTCCTCATTCCACAAATCTGGGAGGGAAAAAAAAACTCAAAGTGTTTTTTATCCTACAGATTTGGGAGGAAATGACCTCAAAATGTTCCTCATCCCACAAATCTAGAAGGAAAAATCTCAAAATGTTCTTATCCCACAAATCTGGGAGAAAAAAAGCTCAAAATCTTCCTCATTCCCACAAATCTGGGAGGGAAAAAAAACCTCAAAGTGTTCTTTATCCTACAGATCTGGGAGGAAAGGACCTCAAAATGTTCCTCATCCCACAAATCCAGGAGGAAAAAACCTCAAAATGTTCCTCATCCCACAAATCCAGGAGGAAAAAACTCAAAATGTTCCTCATCCCACAAATCCAGGAGGAAAAACCTCAAAATGTTCCTCATCCCACAAATCCAGGAGGAAAAACCTCAAAATGTTCCTCATCCTACAAATCCGGGAGGAAAAATCTCAAAATTTTCTTCATTCCCACAAATCTGGGAGGAAAAAACCTCAAAATGTTCCTTATCCCACAAATCCGGGAGGAAAAAATTCTCACAATGTACCTCATTTCCACAAATCTGGGGGGAAAAACCTCAAAGTACTTCCAATCAGCTCAGAAAACTCACACAAAAATAGAGAGGAAATCAGAGGTTGAGAGGGAAGAACGTGAGCAGTGGAGTAGATTCAAGTCACAGAAATTTCTGCAGAGAAGAAGGCGAAAAAAAATTAAAAATCCAACCTCTTGCTCCTAAAAAGGAAGGAGTGGGCACCACTGAGCTTATGGAGATTTCTCCCTCTGAAAAATTAATCCTGACAATACAAAGACTTAGACAAAAAAGGAACAACTCTCTGCAGAGCACCCAGGAAAGAGAAAGCCAAGTCTGGTCAGGGAAGATGATTATTTTAACATAATCATGCTTCCCCTCAAGGCTTTTGAGAGAACCTGTTTTGTGTTTTCCTCCAGGGCAAGGCTGAATTAACCCCACAAACACTCAGTCAGCTGCTGTGAAAGCCACATCACAACAAAGGCCATTACACGAACCACATTTTCAATAAAACTTTAAAAATAAAAGAGAGAGAGAAAAAAAAACAATAAAGCCAACATTTTCAGAGCAAAACCTCAATCAGTGCCTCTTGCCCACCACTTTCAGGGGTGCTGGAGATGTTTTTAAGTAGATCACGACAAATGTCCACCCTGAATATCTGAATATTTCCCCTCTGACACATAATTTTCCATCGCTGTTCAGCATCACCCACTCACAGCTCTTAAATATTTTTGTTGTTCTCCTCAGGGGCAATTTTTGGGGGGCAGAAAATGCCCTTTGAATCATCCTGCATTCCCAGTGTGTGGATGGTGGCAGGAGAGGGCAGAACCTCATTTCCTTCACCATTCCCAGGTGGATGAAACCACCTTGAGCCAGCACAGCAGCGAGAACAGAGCTCAGAAATTTACTCATTTTTGGACAAAACCGTGCCAGTGAGATGCCTGCAAAGGCAGTGTGTTGGGGTGATGTGGCCAGAAATGTGAATTCTGTCCCAGTGACCCCTGATCTCCTGGCACATATTACCTGCTAATGGGCCATCTTTAAACCAGCTGGGGCAATCATCTTTATCTTTCCACAGCCCATCCTCCCTCCAGGAGATATCTCCTGTTAATGGGCCATTGTTAAAACTGGGTGTGGCAGCGATCCTTATCTCTGTGGGAATATCTCCTGTTAATGGGCCATTGTTAAAAACCAGCTGGGCAATCATCTTTATCTTTCCACAGCCCATCCTCCCTCCAGGAGATATCTCCTGTTCATGGCCAGTGAGTCCCAGTGCATGACTGATAAAATTACATCATCCCACTGGGAGATGCTCCAGCCAGGGGAGGAGCCAAGCCTTTCCTACCTAGATAAAAACTGAGATTTTGGACCAAGGTACCTTCTTTCCACTGGATTCCAGAGGAAAGCCAGACCTTTCCACATCATCCCTGGAGCTTCAGAGGAAACTGCACCTTCTACAGGAGCACTGCTCCAGCTGAACCACATCTGCCACTGCAGGAGGATGCAGCCACCATTGAATGGGACTGCTGCCAACACCCTGACTGACTGGCGGGTGTCAGCTTGGATTCTGACTCTGGCAGGGTTTGGGATTGTTCTTTGTAATACTGCATTTCTATTTTAATTTTCCTAGTAAAGAACTGTTCTTCCTAATTCCCATATCATTTGCCTGAGAGCCCCTTAATTTCAAAATTATAATAATTTGGAGGGAGGGGGTTTCCATTCTCCATATCAAAGAGAAGCTTCTGCCTTTATTGGCAGACACTTGTCCTTCAAACCAGGAGAGGCAGCAGCTCCTTTCCAGGGCCAGCAGATTGCTGAGGTGAGCACAGCCCTTCCAAAATTTCCCTTGGGCTTTTCCATTTGGGCTCAGCCAGCACCAAATTTGAGAGGAAAATGGAAAAGCAGAGGACAGAGCTTATCCTGGGGTTAAGTCTCTGTTCAGTCTCATTAAGCAGAGTTAGGTCATATCCTAAAGCACAAAAATTAATAACTTCCTATTCATTTATGCTCTTACACTCCCAAGTCCCTAAAAAGTCTGATAAGCCCCATAAATATCAGCTCTGGTTTCAGTTTCATGGGTGATGATGAACACCACGGGCTGTTTTTCCATGATACTCAGGAATTCACCCACATAGCAGCAACAAAGAATTGATTATAAGCAATCAAAGCAACTTTCTTTCCTGAATAAAAATCATTCTAGGACAGGGAAGGGCAGTGGAGGAGGAAAGAGGGGATGGGGGAGGGACTCCAGCTCCCCAATTTCTCCTTTTTTCAGGAGAAAACCCCACGGTGGCTTTTTATTATTCACTGGGTTTTAAAGTTATTGTCACAGGTCCTTAAGATGTCAACAATGAAGAATCCCATTGTTCTCCTAATTAATTCGGCAATCTCAGTGAAATAATACAAGCTGCAATTGTAATTCCAGGCTCACCCCTCGACCACTGGAATCAAGTAATTAAATAACAATCAGCTCTACCACTTGCATTTAGAAGATGGACTATTCCTTTTTATTGCTGCAATTAGGGAATGCACTCAATAATCGGAATGAAATACAAATTTACCCAGGAGCCCACTAAATTATGACCATTCATACTTTGTTGTCTTTTCATCCTAGCAAAAAAAAAAAAAAAAAAAAGGAAAAAAAAGAAAGAAAAAAGAAAATATGGCAATTTTCCCCTTTCCCAGCTTGCTCAGCTGGAAAGGGCATTGGCAGCTCCCAGTGCAGGCCTAGCTGTGCAGGCTCCATCTTTCCTTCCTCCCAGTTAGGATAATCTCTGTCTTTTTGATGAAGGTCCCTCATAATCGTCTCAGAGGCTGAATAAATCAGCCCAGGCTGCAGACACACTCACACACAGGCTGGGGCTGAGAGGGACCTGTCCTGCTGTTACTGGTCATGGCCAGATCTCATTGTCTCATGCAAATAATTTTCCTAGTAAAGAACTGCTATTCCTAATTCCCATCTCTTTGCCTGAGAGCCCCTCAATTTCAAAATTATAATAATCTGAGCTCCACCAGGGTTAAGGATGGATCCCCAGGTTGGGATGGGAACCTTCAAGGCAATCATAAGGGAAAGGCACCCACTGCAGAAGCACAGGGAGAGCTGGCAGGGACAGCAGCAGCAGGAGGAGGTGTGAAAATTAAATTGGATAAGAGGCAGGTCCTCAGGGAGGAACCAACCAGAGCCGTGCTGGGATCGTGCTGCTGTCACTGGCACCTCAGAATATTTGCAAAACGCTCCTGTCCCCTCCAAGGACAAGGAGCAGCAGGGTTGAGGCTGCAGAATCACCCAGAGTTAAAGGGAATGATGTTTTCCCTGTGCTCTGCCCTGCTCAGGGGTGCAAGTCAGGGAATCCACACTGGGATTGGGGACAGAGGGAGGGCACAGAAGCTGCTCTGGCCACCCCATGCCCTGCTAACCACAACCCAGACCTGCCCAAGGGGGCTTTGAAAGCATCCCAAACCTCCAGGAGGAAAAACCACATGCTATCCACGGGATTGTCCCCAAATTTCCTGCATGTCCAGAGCAGAGGGGAGGCACCACCTCTGCAGCAGGGTCAGAAGGGAGCAGCCCCTGCTGCTGCCTGAGGCAGCATCATTCCCTCCCATCAGGGACATTTCAGATGAGGCAGCATCCGTGCTTCAGAAATAATGAACTGTGATTACACAGGATGGTGGCCAAAACACATTAGAGAGAGAGCTGGGGAGAATTTCTCAAATAGTTTTTGTCAAACGAATGGCCCTCTTCCAAAAATTGGTAATTTTTGCAATTCAGCCCCCTCACCAAGAAGTTTCCAATTTTTTCCCCCACAAACCTCTCAAGTAACACATTCAATTTCTTGTCTCCTTTATTAAGGGTTACTGGAGAAAACAGCTCTTATCAAAAGCAAAAAATAAAAGGGAGAAAAGAGCAGAAGGGAAAGGAGACCGTGAGAAGAAATAATGAGAGTTTTGCTTTTTCACCTCTAAAACTGCAACTATTTTCCCACGTGAGTATTTTTGCTATTTTGGAGCTTCCTCTGACTCCCACAGGTTTATTTGAGCCTGCAGAGAGCCTGAGGCAGAGGGGAGGGAGCCAGGCTGCTGTGGCTGGGTCAGGAGCCAGAAAAGGCAGCAAGCAGCAGGAACAGCCCCTGGTTCTGCCCTCTCTCCCCAGGGCAGGTGCTGGATTCAGGGGCTCAGCAGAGCTCCCACCCTGCTGGCACAAACCCTGCTGCAGCTGATTGTGCCATTCATGACTTTTCACACGGAGAACATCCCTGCTTCCCCCTCCACTCCAGTGCCTGGAGGAGTTTCTGTAACAGCTGCTGCGTGCCCTCTGTTGGGTTCTGCCCTTTTCTGACCACAGCTGGGGCAACTGAGAGGTGTTTTAAAGAACTTTTATCCAATTTTCAGTCTCATATGAAGGGTGAGACAATACAGATGTTATAATTCACGCCATCACAATCAGAAGCCAACTATTTCCTAATTAAAAGTATTTCTAGGCCTATCAGCTTTTGTCACATCACGCTGTAAAATGCCTTAAAACCAATAATCTAAAATCTTCTGTCAGACCCTGAGAACTCTTTACAAATCCATTTCCCACAGATGCTGATTCCCCTTCCTGGCTGCACATCTGACACCCCAAAAAAAGGAGTCAGGGGGCTCAGGGTGAGGTTTATTCCACTGATTTCGATGTCATCCTGGGGATATTTCTATTCCTTTGTTACCTGCAGCAAACAGAACAGCAAGGAAAAGCCTGGTCCTTGCAGAAAGGGAGATGTGTGAGTGCCCCTGACCTCTGCTTCCCTTCTCCTGCCCAAATATTGCCCTGCCAGCCTCTGGAACCCAGCCCAGGCTGAGGCTCCTTCTCTGCAGCTCCAGCTGAGTTTCAGCTCAGGCTGGCTCTGGCTCCCCCCTCCTGTGCTGGGTTTGTGCCCTGGGAGCAGCAAAAAGGCTCCAGACCTGTCCCTGCTCCCTGCTGGCAGCTCACAGCTCCAGGAGGTTTGGGAGAGCATCTATTAATTACTCAAGCATAATGAACTAAAGCAATTTGTAGCAGAGCTTGTTCTGCTCGAGTCAGGAGTCTTTTATCTCAGGAATCAGTGACCTGAACATTCTGCCCCAGAGCTCACAAATCCCAGGGCTCCAACGCTGGGGTTTGTGCTCCCTGCTGTTCCTCTGCCTATGGAAAACAGGACTTCACCTGCTCACAGCATTTTGTGCTTTTTTCCCCCAGCAAAACCACCCCAAAAATTACCAGGAGGCTTTTCCCATAAAGAAGCAGCTGGTCTGATGGGAGGCAATTCACCCACAGCACAAAGTCTGTTCTGAAGCTGGTTTCAGAGCCACCAAAAGATTTCAGGATCCTTCCCTCTCCTGCTTCTATGAAATCTGGTGGGTCATAATTGTTCCACAAGATTAAATTTTGGCATGGCCTGTCCCAGATCTGGTGTCCTAAACCAAAAAATTTGGACTGAGCTGCAAGGAAAAACAAATTAACTTGTCTTGAGGGACAACGATGCCTTTGCCATAAGCAGCACCAGAAACATTTCTGTCCTCTAGAATAAAATCATATAAAACATCCTGACTGCATAATAATTCTACTTCTTGGTTTTGATTCTCCCATTGTCCCTGAGAGTGCCCAATCTGAATGCCTTTGAACTCAAGGATATCTTGGAGCAGCAGAGGCTGCATTATGGGAAAAAGATGAATTCATGGCTGCATGGAGCAGAGAGGTGCAGAGCAGAGAGCCAGGGGAGCCCAGCAGAGATTCCCTTCATCCAGGACACCCCAGCAGAGATTCCCTTCATCCAGGGGAGCCCAGCAGAGATTCCCTTCATCCAGGAGATCCCAGCAGAGATTCCCTTCATCCAGGAGCCCAGCAGAGATTCCCTTCATCCAGGACACCCCAGCAGAGATTCCCTTCATCCAGGACACCCCAGCAGAGATTCCCTTCATCCAGAACACCCCAGCAGAGATTCCCTTCATCCAGGACACCTCAGCAGAGATTCCCTTCATCCAGGACACCCTCAGCAGAGATTCCCTTCATCCAGGAGATCCCCCTGATCCAGGGGATCCCATCCAGAGCCCTGTGGCAGGCCCAGGGCTGATCCCAGCTCTGCTGCAGGGATGTGATTGCTGCCACATCAGCCAGGCACCCCTCACTGCAAGCAGCATCTTGAGCTAAGCAAAGTGGAAAGTAAGCAAAACTCTCAATTCATCCCCAAAACCAGTGCAGACAGCACAATTTCGGAGCAGAATAAGGTTCTCCAGTTCCACAGCAAGGCAGGAAAAAAAACAAAACCAAAGCTTCACCAATAATTCAAACTGCTGCTTCCAAAGGAAATCATGAGGCTGCTCTTGTTCCCTTAAAGATTTTCTTTCCTCCTATTAAAAATATTGAATCCCAAACCTTTCCCATTGCAACACCTCAAAAAGAATAAATAAAAATCCACTCTCAGGGAAGGGAAAGCAGGGCAATGCCACGAGGAGGAGGGAAAGGAAAGCAGAAGCTCAAAGCACAGCAGAGGCTCCTCTGCCATCGATGTATTGAAAGCCCTAATCACAATCCCATAAAACAGCTCACTTGATTAAGCCCAGCATGATTTAGGCATGGTTCCCCCACTGCTGCTCCCTGTTTTCCTGACAGGGCTGCATCTGTCAGAGCCTTTGCACTCCCTGTGCCAGGGGGAGGTTGTTCCAGCCAGGAATTTTGGATTCTGGAGATGCCTCTTGCCTTCCCCTCTCCCTCTGTCCCCAGTCAACTCTGCCACACTCACACAGCACCAATTCCTCTGCAGCTCCCTCCCGCTGTGCCCCCACTCCTGCAGCTGGTGCAACTCATCCCAATTCCTGCCTGCTAATTAAAGGAAGAGCCTGGACACCAGGAGAGGGATGCAGCTTCAAAACCTCCCCAGCCTCTCTGTGCTCCTGTGATGTTCCCAAAGCACACAAATCCCAGCCCTAACCTGCTGTGAAAACACACAAATATGCAAACAACAGCCAGAAACCCAAACCATTTCCTCTGGGACTAAGCAAGGCCAGGGTGGCACTGGGATGCTCCATCCCCAGGTGAGACACAACAACCAGTGAGTGAGAACAGGACTGGAGCTCTTCCAGCCCCAAAAACCTGTTGCATTCCCAGGGACAGGCTGGCAACAAGTGTCCTTGCTGTGAAGGATGGGAGTGGGGTGATTTACACCCAGCTGACAGCCAGAATGGGCTGCTCGCCTGCCATGTCTCCTGGGAGTTTGATGCTGGAGGACAACATCCTCCAAGCCTTGCTGAGCACACCAATATCAGCCCCGAGCCAATAGACTGAGATAAATCAACAGCAGCACTTCACTCGTGCTGAAGTCAGACTAATTACAGCACACAGCACAGCCCAGAGGGGCCCAGGCAGGTCTGTGCTGGAGAGAAACCATTCACAAGGGCACCTGGCTACAGGATAGGGCACAAATGGCAGGTTTGAGCTGGCAGAGAGGAGGGTTGGGTGATAGAACACCAAAAAAGCTGTTTCCTGTGAGGGTGGGGAGCTGCTGGAATGGATTTTCCAGAGCTGTGGCTGCCCCATCCCTGGCAGTGTCCAGGAGCAGCCTGGGATGCTGGAAGATGTCCCTGCCCACGCCACTGGATCATTTTAAGGTCCCTCCAGCCCAAACTATTCCACAATTCTGTGTGAGCAGCTTCCCTCGCCCTCTGCTCTGCATTTTCTCTGCCTTTGGCACCTCGTGGAGGTCACATCCATGGCAGGTCACTGCAGTGAGGACAAAGGGAAGAACAACCTGCCCAATTAAACCAGCAAAGAGAAGGACTGAAAAGGCTGATGGGTTACACAGCAGAGACCTGACATTTGAAAGGACTGGTGAGAAAATGTGAGGAAAAAAAAAAAACAACCACACATCTTGAACCACTGTCAGGCTGCAGCAAAAGGAGCATTTGAATCACCCATTGCAGACAAGCTGAAATAAATCTGACAGTCCCAGAGCACAGGTAACAATCTAAAAACCACCTGGATTGGATTTGCTGCTGCAACAACCTAATTTTTATTTCAGCCCTCTCACACTCTTGGTGAGTAAATTCCCCTTTATATGCACAAAGAGGGGATGTTCTGCATGGCTAAAATGAATATATATACACAAGCAGCTACACAGAAATCCTGGCCTCTTTGCTCCCCCATCTCTTGGCTGTCCTCACTGCCACCACCAGACACCTGCATCATCTGCAGCCATGAAGATTATTAATTTTTTAAAGTCTCATTTATTTTAGCTGCTTCCCTGAAAGCCAGCCCCAACCTGGAGCCCTTCTGCTGACACAAGGCCTTTAAAAAAAAAAAGCCTTATTGTTGCTGTCGACGTTTACAAATTCTGCTGGATCCATCTGTCCAGTTAATTACTTTGTGCAGTAGCCTGTTAGCTCCTTAAAAAAATGAGAAAGCAGCCAATTATCATTCAGGGCAGCTCGCTGGATGCCAGAGAAGCAGCACATCCCCGGTGCCACGGAGGCTTTTGTTCCCCGTGTGAGCTGCCAGGCAGGCAGAGCTGTGCAGGGATTGCCTGTCCTGCGGGGTGAGGGCAGAACTCCCAGCTCCTGGTGACGCGGGCTCTGTCACCGTGACACTGCTGCTGGCTCCCTGTCCCACCCTTCCCCGCCCCTCCTGTGCTGTCCCTCCCCACATCCCTGGGGCTCAGACACTTCCAGGCACAAGGGACACGGCCTGGTGGCCCTGATGGGGACACAGCTCTGGGGGACAGCTCCTCCTGCACACCCCCCAACTCCCAAATGTCCCTCTGCACGCCAGGCTCCTTCACAGGAGGGTTTTGCTGGGGCTTGCCTTCAATGAGAGCATTTTGTGCTGGAACAAGGGGCTGAATTCAGCTGCTTGGTGCTGTCTGCCTGCAGTGTGTTGCCAGAGTAACCGAGGCACTGGAGCTGCCAGGGCTGTGCTTCAGGGGAGGGCAGGGGATGCTGCCACCACCCTGGGGACAGGGAACGGGGTCCCCACGTCCTGCACAGGGCCAGCTCAGCCTGCACAGCTCCCACATGGGGAAAGGGAGAGGCAGAATCACTCCTGGCACCGCCTGGAGGTGCCTCAAACCGCTGTGAGCCAGCCCCTGCACCCCCTGTGACACTGGGATTCCAGTCCCCCTTTGCCACTGTCAGAAATATAAATCCACAAACACCAGAGGTTTCTGTCCAAAAAGGAGACAGACAGTCCTTTTTGCTTTATTCCAATAAAGGGAGAGGCCATGGGGCCATTCCCCTGGGATCTCTCCAACTTTTGGAGGACACAGGCTCCCTTTATCCCAATTTCCCTCTCTCTTTCCTCATTGGCTGAGGTACTTGAGAGGCACAGACTTCCCAAACACCTGATACCTGAGATTCCCCTCTAATGTACAACCCTTACTTTTAATTCTTACAGAATTCATAGTCTTCCCCGTTGCTTCTTTCATCTTCCAATATCCAAATTCATTTATCAGCAAACCTACAGTTTGTTAATGGCAAATATCTTTTTTCCATTCATCAGCCAGTGGAATCCATCCCATGGTTTCTTTTATCTCTCTCAGTGCTTGGTTTTATCCACCAGCAGACCCACAGCTTGTTTGTAAAGACAAATCCAACATTGCTCTCAGGTCCTTGCTCCAAGCCTTTGGGGACACCTGTGACCAGTGTTTGAGTGCCTGTGCCTCACTGCAGCCACCATCCAGCCTGTCACTCGGGGTTTCTCCAAAGGTTTGAGGGTCTGGATGTGCAGCAGCAAGGTGTGACAGGTGCCTGTGTCACCCTGAGGTCAGGACTGTGGAACAGCCCCAGCCTGCAGCAGCCAAGCCTGGCCTCAGGCAGCCTGCAGAGGCTCAACAGAAGTGGTTTTCTTCCACAGGGAAAACATCATTTGTGCTTTGTACACCCAGAGTGCTGTCAGACAGGGAGTGCAGTCTCTGCACATCAAATTAACCACCCTGTGATTTTCCTGTTTCAAGGCTGAAGTTGGCTGAGCCCCGAGCTCTGCAGACCACCAGGTGACCCCTGCATCTCCCTCCTTCCCCTCTCCCTGCATTTATAGATTTATAAATTGGCTTTTTCAGCTGTAACCTAGCACTCAGCTCGCTCCCCAGTCCATTTTTGGAGAGGGTTTTTTTTTGCAGATGAAAACAAGACAGTGAAAGAACACAAATACAGGGCTCCCCCCTGACTTCTCAGCACTACCACAGCACCACCGAGGCCAGGGAAAAAACCCCTCCTGAGCCAAATAACTCCAGCCACAGCTCAGCTCTGCGTGGGGAGAGCTGCTGCTGTTATCTGCACATGCCAGCGAAGCCACAGCCCCTCACCACGGGTTTGGAGGCTGCTGTGCACAGGAAGCAGCTCTGTCTCTCTGCTGATTCCCTCTCACAGCCTCTGAGGAGTCAGAGCCCCAGCCAGCCCTGCCTCGCACAGCGACTCGCTCCCTCGCCGCCTGCTTTGCAATTTTAATTTCTCACCTTCCTAAACAGAAAAAGATTTAGCATACCCTAGTCAGAAATATTTAATTTTCAAAAATTCTTCTTTTTTTTCCCCCTTCAGAGCCCTGAAAGCCTTGAGATAATGACGTTTGCACATAACACCCATCTCAATTTACATAAATCTGCTCGGGGAGGATGGACTGCACATCCCAGGGAGCACAACCACACTCAAAAAATCCTTCACTGGGAGGGTGGGGAGGCCCTGGAATGGATTTCCCAGACCAGTGTGGCTGCCCCATCCCTGGAAGTGTCCAAGGCCAGGGCTGGACAGGGCTTGGATCACCCTGGGATAGTGCAAGGTGTCCCTGCCCAGGGCACTGGATGAGCTTTGAGGTCCTTCCAACCCATTGTTATTCCATAATTACCATTATCTCTAATCAACCATGGACTGAAAAAGGCCAAAAAATCCATCTCAATCCCTAACAAGCAGACCTCTACTTGTTGCTGCAAGTCTGGCCTGCGTTCAAGAGGTTCAGATGATTTTCCTGAGGTCAGATGGCAGAGCCATGAATTAAATCCAAATCTGTGCATTACTGTCAGCACAGGCACAGGCTGCTCAGCGGCTGAAATGAGATAGAGAGCCAGGAAACCCCCAAAGTGCTGTCCCCAGGGCTCTGGCAGCCCCAGGGGCAGGCAGAGGTGGGTTTGGGGCTCTCTGTGTGGGATGGGAGCCTGTGACACTGATGGAGGAACTGGGGAAGCAGGCAGTAAATGAAGAGCTCTGTTAGTCCTCCCGTCCATCCAACAAGCTCAATCCTTCCAAACCATTTGTCTAATCTGTTCTTTAAAATCTCCAGTGACAGATCCTCTGCAAACTCCCTTAGCAATCTATTTTAGCTCTTCACTATTTTTACTGTTCAACAACGTTTCCCGATGTCCAGCCTCAATTTTTCTTGCTGCAATTTCTGCTGTTGAGTTCATTCTCTCTCTTTCTTTGGAGATTGTTTCTCTTTGATTCCTGGGGGCTCGTGTTCAGGTTTCCAGGCCTTAATAAATCAAACATTACAGCACAGAACTGATGGCCCAGCTTATCTGAGCTGGCCTCTGCAAGCCCAGCTCAGGAATTTGCTGTTGCTGAATTGCCAGGCTGATCTTTGCATATGGCCCAGCACAAACAGCAGCTCTGGGGGTCAGAATCCCAGACTGGCAACCAAAATTAAACAGGAACAGCCAAATCCCTAAAACCCTGATTTTTCCTTACAGGGAGCACCCAGATCTGGGCACCCACAGCAGCAGTTTCTGTTTCAGACACATTAATTAACTGCAGAGATGCAACAGCTCAAAGGTGATTTTTGTGCCCAAACTGCAGATGAGAGCTCCCACTTTTGGAACGTTGGATTGTGACCTTGGGAAAGGAGAGGAGAAGGAAGCAGTGCCCTGCAGAGCTCTGCTGGGACCTGCAACCACCAGCCAGGGCCCAAAGCCACACAAATGAGGAATGGATGGGGGAAAAATGGGAACATGCTGGGAAGGAAACGGGAAAAGAGCAAAGCTCTGCCAGTAACCACAACAGCGAGGGGCACAGTGCAAACTGGGGAGGGACATCTCTGCTCCCAGCCCCTCCCCAACACAGATTTCCCTCCCTGTGAACCCCAGGACGTGAAGCAGGTGCTGTGGGGTGAAAGGAGCTGCCTGCACCCCGTCCAGGGAGGATTGGAGCAGCTGTGCTGACCCCAGGGTGCTCCTGGCCCTGACCCCCAGCCTGTCCGAGTCCCTGTGTGCCCCAATGTGGGGCAGAGCTGTGCCCCAGCCTTGGCTGGCCCCAAACACCAAAGGCAGGGCCAGCTGTGTGTTTCTGTGTGTCCCTGGAGCCATCCCAGCATCCCCACAGCCCCAGGGGCACAGGCACAGCCCAGCTCCTGCCGTGGCTCCAGCAGTGCCAGACGGCTCAGCAGGGTCATCCCAGAGCCAGAACAGCCCCAGCCCTGGGTGTGCTGTGAGCACAGCCCTCAGCAGGGTCATCCCAGAGCCAGAACAGCCCTGGGTGTGCTGTGAGCACAGCCCTCAGCAGGGTCATCCCAGAGCCCCCAGCCCTGGGTGTGCTGTGAGCACAGCCCTCAGCAGGGTCATCCCAGCCCCCCAGCCCTGGGTGTGCTGTGAGCACAGCCCTCAGCAGGGTCATCCCAGAGCTAGAACAGCCCCAGCCCTGGGTGTGCTGTGAGCACAGCCCTCAGCAGGGTCATCCCAGAGCCCCCAGCCCTGGGTGTGCTGTGAGCACAGCCCTCAGCAGGGTCATCCCAGAGCCAGAACAGCCCTCAGTGCCCCTCTCACACCGTTCTGCTGTTCAATGACATTTTCACCATTGCTCATCCTGTCCTGCAGGCTCCCAGGGCCACCCCTGGGGACAGGGACATCCCAGTGCCCCCAAACCAGCCCTGCCTGCACTCCCCATGTCCAGCAGCACAGGAGCTCAGCACCCTCGCAGAAGGTGGGAAAAGGAAGCAATGCAGGGAATGTTCCCCCTGCTCCCTGTGCCAGAGGTGCTTCCACACACCCAGAGCTCCCTGCCAGGGATTTTCTCCATCATTTTCTCCATCCATTTTTCCCCTGGCCTCTTTCATCCTTCCAGCCCACTCCATAACGCTGTCACACCCCTGGTGTTTCTCCTTTATCTCTCTTTACTCCACCCAACCTTTTTTCCCTTCCCAGGAAGGATGGGGCAGCAGCTCCCAACTAATCACCTGAGACATTAACAAAAGCAGATGCAATTATTTGGAAGCCCTGCTCCCCTGATGGATTCCTGCTGAGCCTCTGCAGGCTGTACCCATTTGTTCCCTGCCTTTTGCTCCCAGATCCCATAAAGAACTTTTCCCTGTCATCATTAGGGCTGGTGCCTTTTTGTATTCACTGACTAACTGCTCCCAGCGGCTCCACATTAAAAAAAAAATAAAATCCGTGTAACTTGATTCCGGTTGCAAAATAACAATACCCCAAACACAGAACAATTCTTCTGGACAGGAGTGGAAACATGACAGGAAAACACTCAAACCCCAGCACAGCTCATTCTGCCAGACCAGAACCACACCAATCACATCTCCCTGTTGTTTAAATTAAGGAGCTTCATCCACACCTAGGAGGAAAAAAACAAACTAAAAACCAGCACATGCACAGCAGCTTGATAATTCCCAGCCATTTCCCTGATAATTAGAGGTTTTAGATGCTCTAACAAGGCGAGCACCAGTTCCACCCACGGGGCAAAGTTCAGGAGGAGAAGCTGGAGGAAAGTGAACAAAAAAAATGTGCAGTGAATTAAAATTCAGCAGCTCGTCATCTCCGTGGGAACACCCAAGTACACAAGACAACAGCTTCCTTTAATTAAAAAAAGACTCATCTCAATCTGCTTTTCCACAGTATTTTTTTTTCTTCTTTTTAGGAAGGGCATTTGGAATTTTTGATGGAAATTCACAGCTGCTCGTCCAAAGCTAGCTGCTTCCACACCTCCAATTATTCCCAGTTAAGAAGGGGAAAACAGGGTCACAGGACCCCAAAATCTCACCCATCATTTCTCAATATACAGATCCACTGTTCTTGGAGGAGGGAATGAAGGAAAAGGGAGTCAAACATCCACCTGCTCTTCCCAGCACTGCCAAGACCCCAAAGGGTCTCCCAGTGAGCCCAGCCTCTCACCCATTCTAAACCTGAATTTCACAGATGTTTTTCAAGCTGAATTTAAGCTGCCCAGCTGTGTTTCAGGAGCCAGGAAGAATTATTCATTTAAAATATTCTTAGCTTCTCTCCTGTTCTTGTTTCCTTTCGTTGCCCAGTGTAGGGTTGCCTGATTTGTGAAATACTCAGTGCCAGGGCAGAACGAGCTCGGCCAGGCAGAGCTGGGGCACAGGGCTGTGCCCTGGCAGATGGCACGACAGACCCTGGGTCAGCTGCTGAGCTCCTGGGCAGGGGAGACAGCTTTGTGCAAGAGAGGCAGGGAGAGAAACCACGGCAGAAACAGCTCGAGTGTCCCCAGCACAGGTGTGGGTCCTGCCTGTGACCTTGGGAAAACACTCAGGGCTAAACTGAGAAATGAGCCCGGGCAGGGATCACCCCACCCTGCTGGGAACAGGGACAGCAAGGGGACAACGACCCCCCCACTGTGACACCAGCCCAGAGCATGACCAGCTCAAGGCTTCAGAGCTAAAGCTCATCCCTTCCCCAGGAAGGATTCATTCCTCACACACTGGAGCTGTTTATTAAAGCACAAACACCCCAGCAATGGAAATAAAACGAGCTGGAAATCTTCCTGCCATGTCTCTTTCCTGCCATCAGGAAGATGGTGGTCCCAAAAAACACAGCCCTCACTCAGTCAGGGATTCCCAGGATACAACATGGGATGCACTTCAGCAGAGGGTGCACTGATTAGAAAGTTCATTCAATAACAAAAAGATTTGGGTAGGAAGGGATGTAAAAATCATCCCATGTTCCATGAGCCCAGGCTGCTCCAAGCACATCCCACCTGCCCTTGAGGCACCTCCAAGCTGGAGACACCAGCCCAGCTTTAAGCTTTGAGTCATTCCTTTAACTCCTGAAGTTCCCAAATCACCCTGGGCTGGGGGGAAAAAAGGAGGCACAACTTCCCACTGAAAACACCAAACTATGGGGAAGGAAAAATAAAACACTAAAAATGCCTTTACAGCATCTTGAGTGTCCACTCCACAAGAGGCTGCAGCAAAACTCTTCATTAGTCACGGCTGGCAAGCTTGAAAGGAGTGAAAGGAACCAGTGAGTAATGCAACACTATAAAAATATAACAACTTCAATAATAGCAGAATCAAAACCCAGCTCCAAACCTCCACGTCAACAAAGCTACAGAAGCAGGGAGGGCTCGAGCTGAGGTAATACAGCCCAAAATTCCATCTGCACAAGTGCATTTGGAGCAGCTTGGAAATGGTGGGATTGTAGCCCTGGCATATGTATTAATGCACAGAGACAACCATCATCTCCCTGCCCTGGCAATCCCTGCCAGGAATTGCCACTCCAGCAAGGAGCAGGTGAGGGGTAGTGGCTCCATCAAGCATATGTGACAGCTCTAAAAGCTACATTTATGCAAGCAAATGGAGCAGAGCAGCTGCACTGCATTAACACCGGTGCCTGCAAATGGGACTCGGATATTTTTGTGACTGGAAATCTGCTCAAGGAGAAAAGTGCTGCGAGTTCTGCCTTCAGAGCAGCGTTTCCAGCTCCTGGAGCATCATCCCATGCTAAGATGCCACGTTCCAGCAGCAGAGAAAAGCCAGGAGTGAGAGTGTCCCTCACCAAAAACCCAGCCTGGAGAGGAGAACAGCTCCCACCAACTCTAATTCCCAGCAGGATGGACCCTGCAGACAACTAAAACCACACAAACCCCAACCCATGACCTCAGCTAAGGGCTATACAGAAAGGTTTGATCATCCAATTCAGAATTTGGTCATTCAGCTCAGAATTTCTGACCTGCTGCTCAAAGACCTCAGCAAGAAAATCTCCACCTGCACCTTCCCAAGCTGATGGAAAATCAGTTTCTGGTTTTTGTGGCCCTCAAGACAAGCTTAAAACTGCACAATGCCGAAAACTGAATGGACAAAACAACTCTTAAGCCATTTTCCTCTTGCTGAAGGCCACCTGTGGATAGAAACTTGGGCAATCCTTTCAGCTCTGCAACAGCTGCAATAACCCCTGCAGGATTTTCCCCTTGATGTGTTGATATTCCCAGAGACCAGAGAGCCATGGAGCAAATTCTTATATAATATGATAATTGACTTGGTCTCCAAAGGATAAGCATGTCAAGATCCTAAAAATCATTTTTTTCCTTGCCAATGCAATGAAGATGTGATTGAAAATGTCGTGTTCTGGGTCTGTGAGCAATATTCTCATAACTCATCATCTAAAACAAATTGTTCTTTCATTTGTACAAGTTAGAGGAGATTCCCAGTCAGACAAGCTGAAGGCAGGAGTTTAAACAGATTCTGCATGGCAGAAAGAATATTAATTTCTCTCCCATAATAAATTAAATCACAGTTTCTCACCTAGGGTTAATTAATCTTTTCAAAGGTGCTGCATCCCACCAAACACACACCAGGAAGATCCTTCACACCAGCAAAGCCCCACCACAAATCTCAGAGCTCTGCTGCTCGATCTGTCATAATTGAATATGCAGAACTGCACCACGAGCCTCATTCTTTGGAGGGAAAACACAATTTTTTGTGTTCACCACCACTCCTTAACCTATTAAAATTTTAATTTTTTAGCCTGCTAGGTTATGTATAAACTACACATATAATTTATCTTGTTCTATCTATAAAATGCAAACAATATTTTTGCTATAACTCTGTCTAAACACTATCTAAAACTACATTCCTAAAGCCTCCACTAAAAACATTAATATGTTTTTCAACCTTCACTAAAACATTTCTACTTTAACACCTAAACCTTTTACTTACTAAAAGCATTAAAGCTTATACTAAAACTTACTTATTTACTTATCTTAAAACTTAAACTTTTATTTTATGTATAAGTAACTTAATATACTTCAATCCATCCAAAGGCTTTAATTCACTCTAATCTCTCCCTGAAAAATTCAGGGAGACTCCTCACTCACTGACTCCATCAGGGCATCTCTGGGATGTGCTGCCAGCTCCTGGCTGGGTCAGAGGAGGATTTGGAGGACCCAAGGATGTGGATCCCAACCCTCACCTCGGTGTGTCCCACACCTGTCAGGGAGCAGCTTCATGGAGCACAAAAAGGCTGTGACAAGGATCCAGTGCAAGGATGACACAAGTCCTGTCACCAGCACGTGCCTGATTACAGAGCCATTTCCATAACAGACACCGTTAGCACAGAAAGCTTTTGGCTTCTCCTTCCCCACCTCTATTCCCATAAAACACCATTCACTCCCATAATCGAACCTCCAGCAACAAAGGACCTCTAATGAACAGAGCAATTGCTGGGGGAGCTCAGACCCTAAATCCAGGCAGACAACAGCTCCTGGACCGAGTTCAAACACATCCCCTGCTTAAATTCTTGTCTAGGGCCACTTAGAAGCCCTGAAGTATTAAGGCATTAAAGGTACTTGGAGAGAACAAGGATGGTGTGCAGGCTGAGCAGGCTCCAAAGAGGAGGAGATGATGCTAATGATCCAGCTGGTAAAATGGAATCACTGGGGGGAAGGAATGAGCAGCCAAGCCGGCTCCTGGTGCAGGAGCAGCTCTGTTTAACCAGGGGTAGGGCACCCACCCGAGAGGGGCAGAATGGCATCAGGGCGGTGACAGGCAATCGATGAACACTCAATTAACACTTACAATATCACCAATTTAAGCAAAACCTGGTTGTGCACATGGTAATCTCTCCCTTGTAGTGCTGCAGCCCTAATTTAATTCTCTTCAGCGTCAAGGACGGGAAGAAAAAGAATGAGGGGCCACCCTCTGAAAGGGAACATCCTTCAATTCTGCACAGGGCTGAGTCAAAGTGGGGATGGAGAAGGGCGAGGCTGTGGGATTCCCACCTGGGATCACCTTCCCTGTGCAAAAGGGGAGGCAGCACTGGCTGAACCTCCCCATCCCAATCCCCTGGCGAAGCTGGGCTTGCTTCCAGCTTCATTTCCTTGCCTCTGCTCCTTTCCCACTCTGCAGCTTTAAGGTTGGTGAGGTAAGAGGTGAAAGTAACCTTCCAGAGCGGCCCGTGCCCTAATTAACATGCCAGCCACCCACCGAGCTAATGATGCCTCTTAATCTCCCTCGCTGGCTCTGCCGAGCGCCTCTCGGGAGGTGCCCGAGGGGATTTGTGGCTGCAGCGTCCTCCAGTCTGTGCAGGTGAATCTCACGGGATAGCACAAGGAAAGTGGGTCTGAGGAAAGCAGAACCCATCGGACACCCTGAACACATCCAAACAGCCCAGTTCCAGTCCTAAAAGCAGTGGGAAAAGGGGATTTTTAACTGGGTAAACCCTACACATGGGCTCAGCTGCCAGCAACCCAATCCCTTCCACACTACAGCCCAAAGCCCTGCTGGATTTTACATCCCAGCTCTCCCCCACGTCAGAAAAAAAATAAAAATTCATAACATAACTGAAAGATTTGAAGGGCAATAATGACCATTTTGAAAATCTTGTTTGAGTTGTGACTGACTCATGCTGAGCTTTTCCCACTCCAAACCTGCAGTTGACCTAAAAGAACGCTGGCAAGATGTATCATTTCAATTTAAAGAACAGCAAATGTACCAAGTCCTGGGTAATTTGCTCCCGTGCTTAAATATAAAGCTGTACAAAAATAAAACATGGCTTTTTCTTGTCTGGATTTATCCAGCTTGAGCACCCAGCCACAGAGCCATGGCCTGCATCCCAACCTTTGCCTAGCAAAGTCTCTTCCCCTGCTCAAGCACTCCTGGACAATAATCAAATCACTTCTTTTTGTGAGAAGAAGAAGATTGGGCTTCAGTCTCTCTCTCTGCAGCCTGTTTTACAGCCCTCACATCATCCCCGTGGCTCTCCCCTTATCTCCCTCCAGTTTGCCAACATCATTTTTAAGGTATAGATACCAGGGCTGCACACAATGCTCTTCCTGCTTGTATTCATTATTTCTCTGCTTAGACAGCCCGAGATAGCATTAGCACTCCTGAGGATTCACAGCACAGCACAAGACCAGCCAGTTATTGATAAGATAATGAAATTAAGCTGCTGCTTCTCACCTTGATGTGGCGGCTCCCGGGGGTTCCTCTCGCCCAGTGTGGGTTTTACTCCTCGCTCTCGTTAGTGTGGATTAGTAAATTATCACAGGGGCTGCCTGTGCTCTCAGCCTTTCCCTCTGCAAACTAAACCCCACACCCTCACACCCATCCGTGTGGGAACAAGGAAAACCTGGGCTCAGAGGTGCTGCAGACACCCCAAAATCCAATGGTTGTTATCAGAATTCCGGGCTGGAAGAGCAGAGTCGCTGCCCAGACACAGCCACAGGTGCAGCAGAGCCCCAGCCTGGGAGCCAAAGCAGCTCCAGCACCCCAATCCCAGCAGTGACTCCTGCCAGCATCAAATCTGCCCATCCCAGCACTGCCAGGTGTCCTGAATTACAGTGTGAAGATGTGCCCAAAGGGATTCTATCCCCATCTGTGAAACCAGATGGGGCAGTGATTCTCACCCCTGTGAGAGATATCCTCTGCTCATGGGCCATCTTTAAACCAGCTGGGGCAATCATCTTTATCTTTCCCACAGCCCATCCTCCCTCCAGGAGATATCTCCTGTTAATGGGCCATTGTTAAAAACCGGGTGTGACAGTGATCCTTATCTCTGTGAGAATATCTCCTGTTAATGGGCCATTGTTAAAAACCAGCTGGGGCAATCATCTTTATCTTCCCACAGCCCATCCTCCCTCCAGGAGATATCTCCTGTTAATGGCCATGCAGTCCCAGGGCATGACTGATAAAATTACATCATCCCACTGGGAGATGCTCCAGCCAGGGGAGGAGCCAAGCCTTTCCTACCCAGACAAAAACTGAGATTTTGGACACCAGAGCAGCCCTTACCCACTGGTTTTCCAGAGGACAAGAGCTGTCAGGATCACTGCCAGGATTTCTACAGGATCACTGCTTCAACAAGACCATTTCATCCAGATTGTTATCACCACCCCAACCAGCGGGGTGTCAGGCTGTATTCTGACTCTGTCAGTGGTTTTTCTTTTGTACTATTGCATGTATTTTATCTTCTCTCTTTTTTTTCCCTGTTAAATTGTACTTCTGACTTGGAGTCTCTCAGTGGTTTTGATTTTAAAACCATTGCACCAGGACACTCCTGCTCCTGCCAGCACCAAATCTGCCACACCAGCACCACAGCATCTCCCAGAGCTGGGTCCAGCACAGACCCTCCTTCCCAAGCCATGCTCCCACTTCCCTGTCTCCAAGGGGATTTTGGGAGCCAGGAAAAGCCCTGGCCCTGCTCCCCCCAGCCCTGAGGTGCGTTTTGGGCAGCGCTGCCAGTGCGTTGCAGGCTCACAAATGCCAGATGGAAACTGCAAACTCATCCAGGATCAGCACCCAGGTGCTCGCTCCAGCATCTTCCCTCCTTCCCTACCCCCAGCCCCACCACTTGGGAGTTCATCTGTCTGGATTTTCTCACCCACAGTCAGAAGAAAAAAAAATTGTCATAGAAAATGTGCGAGCACTGACATCTTAAGACAAAAAAAGATGCAGATTTCTCAACTGTTCACAGCACATTATGGAAATACATTCTCAGGGACTATTAAATATGGGATTATTGACTAGATGAGCAGCAACTCAATGGACTGGCTTGCAAATATGTCTTCAGACAATTCTTAAAATGCAGATTAATTATCTAACAGACAAGAATATTTCTTTTTCCTACAGACTTCCTAATGATCTGTTGCATAAACAAATATCCAGACAGTTTTGTTTGCACTTGTGGTGGCTGCGATGTTCTTCAATAACTAAATGGTGACTGAGGAGACTTAAATCTTATTTAACATCCAGCAGGAACACAACGAAAGGCACGTCAGTCCCAAGCACTGAAAGCCACATCTCCTGAGAGGCCCGTGGGAGGTCCAGCTGCCAAAAGACACCAATTCCCAAACACCAAACTCCTGATATTCCACAGAGCACTGAATTCTGTGTTTATGCCATTAAAACAACTGCATCAATGTCCATCATTAACCCCCAACCCCTTTGGAAATGAGCAAGGCATGTTCGACTAATGAGATGTTTTTCATTGCTCTGCATATTCAGGAAAAAAATCCCTGCTGCCCATCCGTGCTGGACTTCCATTTGAAAGAAGGAGGCTGAAGTTGGGGGAACCATTGCACTGAGCTCTGCCCTCACCTGCAGATCCCTTCCAACCTGTTAAGCCAGAATTTAAAAATCCCATCCTGATTTTCAGTTTATCACTGAGCACTTCCTCGCTGAAGGGAATAAACTTGTTATTTGTCAGCTCCCAACCCCTCCATCGCCTGGTGCCTTTTGTGATCGGTTCAAACGCTGTTGGGCATCAAACCCAACGCAAAGCAAGTGTGAAACATTATTATTCCAGCTTCACACCCACTTTCCCTCGGTGTGAACAATAATGCAAAGTGTGAGACAGTGATGAATGGGACCTGGAGAGGGCCAGATGCTCGATGAGCATCAGCACAGGCTCTGCCCCGAACGTTTCTCAGGCTCAAGAGATGTGAGAGCCAGAGCTGCACACACAATCCTGAGCAGCAGGCAGGAGGTGGAGCAGGAAATGGGAAATAAGAAAGAGCAAACAAGAAAACAGCGAGGGCAAAACAATGATTGAGGATAGGAGTACAGATTCTTTGATTAAACTTCTTTTTTCGGGTGGAATAAAGCAGTTTTGTGGCATGTAAGAGCTTGCAGATCAGCAGTGGCTGCAAGGAACTGAGTTTGCAGCCCCTGGCTCAGCCACTTCACCCAAAGCAAGGCACGTTTGGAGCAATTCTGAGGCACAGCAGCAGTTTGCTGCTTCATCACAGCTACAAAGGCAAAGCTGCCCGGTGTGAATCCCTGCAGCAGCGACTGGAGCCCTGCAGCCCCCGTGTCTCTGAGCAGGGACACAGAGCCATCAAACGAACCTGAGCATCAGAACACCCTCAAAACACAGCAGCTCCTGTCACTGAACTGAAAACTCTGTGGTTTGCAGAGGAGTTTACACAGAGGTCGAGGCTGAGCACTGCAGGAATCCATCCCCTCCCTGGGGCACAGGTGATCTCTGATCGCTGTGGGAAGGGGGGCAGGGCGCTGAGGCAAGGAGAGCAGATTTTCTGCTGAGGTGTGAGCACACAGCTCATCAGGCTGTGAGGCCCAGGGGTGAAGCTGCTCCAGCAAGAGGCAGGCAAGGACCCAGGGATGCTCCCAGGGGCATCTGGTGTCACAGAGCTCAGGCAGAGCTGCTCCCCTCCAGTCCTCCTCCCCGACACACACATCGTAACAGCCCCCAAAAAGGTGAAAAACTGCTTTTTAAAAACAGCGAACTCTTTAAGGAGCCGAGCACACGTGGCTGAGTGGGTGGGAAATTAGTGTTATTATTATGACTTTGTGCTCACAGGGTCTGAGACCTCAGATGACTTGTTTGTGCCCTGCACGGATTTTTGCAGAGTCATTATAAACCCTGGCAAAGAGGGGTTTGTAAGGTCACAGGAGAATTTCCATTAACTGGAGCCTGGCTGGGGATTGCCAGCATGATCTATGTTTCCCATTTATGCATATACAGGGAGGCCAAGAGGAAGCTCCTTTGCTTTATTTCCACATCATTGTGCTGATGCTGAGCTCACCAAACAAACAAACTGAAAAGCCAGTGGGGAGGCAGGGGGGAGGAACAGAAAAAAAAATACAAAATGCTGGGCCTGCCTGTCTCCCTCATGAAGGATGCAAATAAATTCTGCAGACTTTGAAGCCAGGAGATCTCAGCAGAGATGAAAATCCCCCAGTGCTGGATGGCTCAGCAGGTGAGGCACTGTGTGGGTATTTTGTCACAGAGCTGCTCACGTGCAGTGGGTACAAGGAATAAATATTGTTATGAGAGCTGGCTCAGGGAGGAGCAATCCAGCAGCAACAGAATTCTCTGGGCTCTCCAATCCCCCACCACAGACCCTTCAAAGGCTGCACTTCAAACACAGAACATCCCCAAGGCTCTGAGATGGAGACACCACGGACCTGGGGGGAAATCACCCTGGAGATGGAGAGCTTATCTCAGCTCCTTCATCCCTTATCTCAGCTCCTTCATCCCTTATCTCAGCTCCTTCCTCCCTGAGCCATCCTCTACCCCTTGGGAAATCCAGGGGATGGCCCCACCAGGAGCTCAGGGCTCAAAAGCTCCCCTTGAGTGACTCCAAGGCAGCAAACCCAGCGGGATGCTGGCACAGCCAGCACCCAGAGCCCCTGCTCCAGCAGCAGCAAATCCCTGGCTGGGAGCTTTGGGAAGAGCAGAAGTCCCTGCAGAGCCCCCTCTGAGCCACCCAGAGGTGCAGAGAGCCCTGTTTGCCCCTCAGGGAATCTCCTGCGCTCCCCAGCACCTGCAGCTCATCCCCAGCTGCACACAAACCACACCAACTCCTATGGCCCTGCATGCTCTCCTGCTCGAATCCCACAGAATCAGCCAGGATTTGTTATTAGGGAAGGATTCACTCAGCTGTTCCCTTTTTTTCACTCTCAAATCTGAGTTCCACCAGCTGCTGCTGCAGTGGCCGAACCGCCGCACGCTCCAACCCAGCAGCTTTGCCTCTTAATTCTTGCAAAAGCAGCCCCTTCCTGTTAGCATGTTCACACTCCCTAACCCAGCTCTGATCTATTTCCACCTCCAAATCATTAAAGAAAATAAATAAGCCCAGCCTCAGTGTGAGGAACCCTCACATAATCACATATCTACGCTCCCATCAGCACTCGGCCATTACACTTCTATTTTCTGCAGCTTAACTAGGAAAGCCAGCACTGAACTCTGCCCCTTATCCCACAGCTATTTATTGCCCACATTCTGCTATTTATTTCCTAAAATAGTCTCTTTTGGGTGGATTTAATGAAATATCCAAATAAATTAGGCCCGTTGGAAGATGTTGAACTCTTATTTCCTCAGCCTCAGGAAGGAAGGCTTCCCTACTGGGCAGCCATCCTCTGCATATAAACTGTGGTGATTTGACCCCCAGGGACAGAACATCCAAATATTTGAGGGATAATTAGGCCCTTCCAGCAGGCACAGAGGGAAAAAAAATCACTTGCCTGATATCCCAGCTCTTCCTCAGGTTTGGTTTCTGTACAGGCAGAGTGTGGCAGAAATTCCTGCTGCACCCATCAGATCCCTCTGCCCTCTGGGGTTCCTGCCTTGGAAATGGCCAGGGAGGAGGAGAAGGAGGAGAAAGAAGAGGCATCCTCCCCTCTATGTTTATACCTGCTGCTATTTTATACATGATTTAGCTCAGATTTATGGATTTGGGTCTATTCCTCCCTCTTTGAACAACCCAGTCACTGCTAATTCTCCACTGCTGGGCACTGCCAGCTCTGTCCCTGTGAGCAGCATGGAAATGATCCTGGTTCATCCTCTGCAAGGTGTCCCTGCCCAAGGAATGAGATGAGCTTTAAGTTCCCTTCCAACCCAAACCATTCTGGAGTTCTCCAATCTGCCCCTTCACCACATTTTCCTCCTCCTTCATCACAACCAAGTCCCACATCCAGGAGCAAACCAAATCTCCCAGAGGCAGCAGAAAATCCAAAACACAAAAATCCCTGTGTGTTACCACCACAGTCTGTCCTTGCAAGCTCCATCCCATAAACGATGGGGATCCTTGAAATTCCTTCATTACCTCCTCACAGGTTTCACACCTTCTTTTATCTCTCCAAGACCCCATTTTTCCTGTCAGGGAGCCCCTGAGGTGACAAAGTGGAGTTTGCTGTCTCCTGTGCCCAGTTACAGCTCCAGCAATCCCATAATCTCCTATCTGGACAATTTTTTCCTCATGGAGCTGCTGATTCCCCACTGATTCCTCCCTCAGGTCTGAGCAACACCCTCCAAGCTGTTCTCATCCTGCTCAGCCACAATTTCACTGCTCCTCCTGTTCACACACAGCAAGAGGTGCCTTGTTTTAGCAGATCCCTTGCCTTTCATGTGCTGCCTCAGAAACCTCTTGCCCCAGAACAAAAAAACATTTCTGAGGAGCCTTGCAAAACTTCTGTCTTGCCTTCTGCCTGCCTGGAAGCATGAAAAATAAATAAAAATCTGACCCCAACAAGTGCTGCCCACGAAGATCTCTCCCCAAAGTCAGTGAAAATCAATATCTATACCTCAGGAACATCAGCAAGCCTTTACAAAGGGCAAGACATCGACTGTCTGCACATGCTGAATGCTGAGCAAAACCAGAATAAAGCTTCAATTGCCTTCAAAATAACGAAGTTTATTGGAGGAGAGTGTTCTCCTCAGCCATGCCTGAGCCTAAGGATGCATCTGCTCCTTCATCCCTCGTGTCAGCCCTTGCTCCTGCTCTCCTCTGCTTTTCCTCCTTCCTCTGCTGACCCCAAAGCCTTCCACCCCCCATCCCAGTAGCAAACAGCCAGCTTCTCTCCAGCCAAGCCTTTCCTCCTGCCCTGTTCCACGTGGGAAACCAGCAGCTTCCTCCAGGAGGAGCAGGAATCTGATCCCACACGGAGCACAGAGATCCCACAGCACAGGCAGCTGCTTTCCCTCCAGAATTCCCTGTGCAATCAGCCAGGGATTTAGCTGAGGTTGGTTTAGGTGAGTTTGGAGTTCACTCTCTAGCAGAGACATCAATGTGAGCACACACACACACACATGGATGAGGTTTCCTGGCTCACTGAAGCTTTCAGGGCAGTTTGGAGGCAGCTCAGCCCCTTCCTTGCCTCGCTGCTCCTCTGATGAGCTCTCAGGAGCCCAGGTCCCTCAAATCCTGCCCCACGCACCCCCAGATTGCTGAGTGCTCCTTGGCACCGGGGTACCCAGACCTTTGCCAGCCCACATGACTCCTTGGCTGATTTTCCTTGCACAGCTTGCAAGAGAAACCTCCAGCAAGAAACTTGCAGCAGCAGCAGCAGCATCTCTGTGCCTCTCCAAGCTGCTCCAAATCAGCCACTTAGAACCAATCTTTCCAAGGAGATGTTCATGCCTTTATCCCAAGATTTTGGGACGAAACCCTTCGTTTTGGGGTTCACCTTCCTCAGGCAGCCTGTTCCCACCACACAGGAGCCAGATCAAAAAGAGTCTAAGAGAAATGGCTATGTAAAGGAAATTTTTTAAAAACAGCATTCTCCTTTCCTGTACTGCCACTGTCTGCTCAGCACAGCTTGCCAGCAGCTCCCTCTTCCCCAAAATTCCAGATGTCTCATCCCAGGGTATTAATTCCTGCCAGGTGCAGGGGAAGGCACCACCTGCGAACCACCGAGAGCCACACAGCAACTTTCCAACTTCTGTCGGTGCCCATCAGGCCCAGCCCTGGAATGGAAACCGAGAGGGGAAGGTTCTGCCTCTCACCATCGATTTTCTCCACGCAGACGGTTCCCTTCGAATCGCCAGCTTCAGACACATCAATACTGAAGCAGGCTCGCCCCGAGACACTTCAAACACGCCTTGGCGCGGGGTGAGCCTCACCGCGGATCGTTTCTGCCCCTCTGAGAAACAAGACAGAGCAAAGGGAGCCCCAGCACGGCCACATCCCCTCCTACCTGCGGGCACAGCCGGCTCAGCACCGCGGCGCTGCCGGTTCTGCGCTCCCGGGGATGCTCCTGCCTCTCTCCGATGCCGTAGATTCCGACTCTGCTGCCTGCAGCGCTCACAGCCAGCAGGGATGTGGCTGCCCGGAGGAAAGGCACAGACAAAGGGGTTCGCTCTGCTGGGGGGATCTCCCGGGGCGTGGGGCTGCTGGAGCCCCGTCAGAGCGGCCGGGATGCGGCGGCAGAGCGAGCTGAGCTGTCGCTCAGCATCCCTCGCTGGTCCCCGGGGAGGCGGGCGCGGCGCTGGATGCTCGGGCCGGCAGCACCGCCCCACGAAGGACACGCGAGTGGGGACACAGCCAGCCCCGCCAGGCTCCAATTAACCCCCCCAGCGCCGCAGTCTTGGGGTCTCAATCCTTTCAAGCGAAAGAATCCAGCCCGATGGATGGCGAGAGCCGAGCAGTGCTTGCAGCATCTCGCACCTACGCAGAGCCGCAGCTAAGCCGGAGTTTGGGCATAAATCAGCCGGAATAAAGTTGGGCCTAGGGAGAGGTTTCTGCGCGGAGTTTTCCCCGCACACTGCCCGGGCTCACCAGAGGAGTCTGCCAGCATCAGCCCCGCACGTCTGCGCACAGCACGGGCACCCTCAGCGATGCAAACGCCGCTGATTCCCCAGCACAACTCGGCACAAACGCCTTCCAGAACAATGCACCTCTCCTTCCCCATCCAAAGCCTGAGCAAAACACGAGTCACGGAGCGTTTGGCACGCAGGCTGCGAGCGCAGCAGCCCCCGAGCCCGCGGCGAGCATCCCTGCACCGGGAGCCCGAACCGGGAACCAAACCGGGAACTGAACCGGGAACTGAACCGGGAACAGCACTGGGAACCGAACAGGGAACGAACGGACAAAGAACGAACACCGGAACACCAAAAACTGAACTGGGAACCGCACCGGGAACCGAACAGAGAACCGAACCGGGAACAGCACTGGGAACCGAACCAAGAACTGAACCGGGAACCGAACAGGGAACCGAACCGGGAACAGCACCGGGAACCGAACCAAGAACTGAACCGGGAACCGCACCGGGAACCGAACGGGGAATCGAACCGGGAGCCGCACCGGGAGCCGCTCCCGGGCGAGCCGCACGAGTTGGAGCCACCCCCCGTGCCCCCCTCCCCGCGCTCTTTGAACTTCAGCTCTGCTTAGAGCCCGAGCGTGGCATTTTCCAACTCTTGGTGCGCTAGAACACCGCAAAGGGCCGGTCCCAAAGTCCTTCAGCGAGTGCGGGAGGCGCTCGGGGGGCACCGGCCGTGTCCGGGAGGGATGGAAGTGACCGGGGACGGATGGAAGTGACTGGGGAGGGATGGAAGTGGCCAGGAGGGATGGATGTGGCCGGGGAGGGATGGATGTGACCGGGGAGGGAATGGATGTGACCGGGAAGGGATGGAAGTGACCGGGGAGGGATGGAAGTGACCGGCGAGGGATGGATGTGGCCGGGGAGGGATGGATGTGACCGGCGAGGGATGGATGTGTCCGGGAGGGATGGATGTGACCGGGAGGAATGGATGTGACCGGCGAGGGATGGATGTGTCCGGGAGGGATGGATGTGTCCGGGAGGGATGGATGTGGCCGGGAGGGATGGAAGGGGCCAGGGAGGGATGGATGTGACCGAGTGCCAGCCGGGGGCACCGGCAGCCAGCGAGCGGCGGCGGCTGCGGCTCCGAGCCCTCCCGGCCCCGCAGCGGCGGCAGCGGCTGTGCCGAGCATCCCGCGGGGGTCCCGGGGCAGCCGCGCCGCCCCCCGCCCCGGCCGCCATCCCCCCCGCGCCCCGCAGCCCCCATCGCCGCTCGTACCTGGGCTGGGCTCTGCCCGCCGCTGCTCCGGCCCCGCTCCGGCAGCGGCGGCCGCGGGTCCCCGGCGGCGGCAGCGGGAACTGCAGGGGGCGGGGGGCGCGGCCGGGGCACCGGGACCGGCGGGCGGCGAGAGACCCCCCCGGGCAGGGCTGGGCGCGGGGGGAGCGGCGCGATGGACGGGGAGAGGGGAACCCGAGCGGGATGGGTGGAGGGGTGAGAGAACAAGGGACAAGGATGGATGGAAGGGTGAGAGGAGGGATTGGTGGAGGGATGAGAGAACAAGGGACCGGGATGGATGGAGGGATGAGAGGAGAGCAGGGGACTGGGATGGATGGACAGATGGAGGGATGGAGGGATGGATGTTGGGATGGATAAGAGGAGAACAAGACCGGGATGGATGGAGGGATAGAGGGATGAGAGGAGAATGGGGGACAGGGATAGATGGAGAGATGGATGGATGGATGGATGGATGGATGGATGGATGGATGGATGGATGGATGGATGGATGGATGGATGGATGGATGATGGATGGATGGATGGATGGATGGATGGATGGATGGATGGATGGATGGATGGATGGATGGGAGGAAAACAGGACAGGGGTGGGTGTTGGGATGGAGGAAGAGCAGGGGACCAGGATGGATTGGGGGAGTCAGAGAGAGCAGGGGGCTAAGGATGGAAAGAGAACCAAGAATGATGAAGGGATGCAGGGAGGACTGGGCAGGAGGGGGGGATGCAGGAAGAACAGGACACTGAGGATGGAAGGAGGATGAGGCAGGATGGAGGGATGCAGAGAGGACGGGGCACTAAACTGGATCAGGGCAGGTTTGGGATGGAGCTCAGGGAAAGGCTCTTCCCCAGAGGGGCTGGCACTGCCCAGGCTCCCAGGAATGGGCACAGCCCCGAGGCTGCCAGAGCCCCAGGAGGGGTTGGACAGCACTCGCCAGAGATGTGCAGGGTGGGATTTGGGGGTGTCTGTGCAGGAGCTGCACTGGAGGATCCTGGTGGGTCCCTTCCAGCTCAGCACATTCTATGGTTTGATGATTCAAAGGATGGAAGGGACTGAGGAGGGAGGGCAAGGACCAGTGTGGCACTGGAACTTTTCCTTCCAGCTGTGAGCAGCTTTCCTAAGCCCAGACTGAGCACCCCTGATCTGGACAGCCGAGTTTGGGAAAGCTGAGCTTGCTCCCCACACATCCCAAATCTGCATTGGGACTCCCTGCTGAGTCTCCCCCCATGTCCTCTCGCCCCTCCCTGAGAGGGACACAGGGTGAGATAACTTTGCTCCCAGCTGCTAAAATCTCCATATTAATCTCCTGGTGCCCTGAGCAGCAACACAGGCTGGGAGAAAGCATCAGCCAGCCCTGGGAAGCAGCAGTGGGGCAGAGCCATCCCATGGGGGAGGCTGGGAAAAGCCAGGCAGGATCCTGATCCCCGTGATGCTCCAGCCTTGCCTGCAGTGCTGCAGCCCTGTCCTCTTCTTGTTTGTTTGTAATGGTGAGCAGAGCAAAGATTTTAAACCATCAATTAATTGGACTCTTGCATTAAGAGCAATGAACTGTTATTTGACAGAAATTCATCTTCCCCTCCTGCTGAGAAGAACTAAACTGGAGGAAAAGAATCAGCTTCACAGGAGAAAAATAAAACGCCTCTGCCTCAGAGACAAATTACTCATGAGAGCCACAGGTAACAGGCATGGGGGGTTTGAGCTCATCCTTTTACACTTCATTTCCCTCAGGACAACAGCTACAAGTCAGTGCCTTTGTGACAGATCCCTGGGCCTTTGTCCCAGTGTCCCTGCCCAGGAAGCCATTCCCAGCATTTACTATTCCTGGAATTGATGAGCATTTCCCTCATCTGGGCTGCATCTGCTTCTAATTAGCACCTGTGGCCCTGCAGGGCCAGGCTCAGCCCTGCCTGGCTGAGCAGAGGTTTGGCTGGCAGGGCAGGGCTGGGATTCCTCCTGTGTGCCAGCTCAGGGGTGGGAATGGACAGGCCCAGCTCTGACCCCAGCTCTGGCCAGGCAGGGCTCCCCCATCCACCTTGATCCAGGTGGATTCTGCATCCTCCTCATGGCTCCTGCCTTGTGCCAGCACCCCACTCTCTTTTCAGGCATTTTTTGCATGGTTCAGATCCATTTCTGCCACGCTCTGAGTCCTTCATGCAATTATTGGAGCCTCAGCCCTGCTGTTGTTCACTTAGAAAGCAACTCAAGACCAGGAAAACCAAACTTTCTCCAAAATCTCCATAAATCAGAGCAGGATCACAAGTTAAAGCACCTGGCAGCCAACAGGGTGAGCTGGAAGCAAGAATCCAGAGGAGACAGCTCCAAAAACTGCCTGCAAATAAATCTGGTTTGGTTTGGGGGGAGGAAAAAAAAAAAAACCAAGCCAGGATTGTAAGCACGAGAGGTTTCCAAAGTGCCTTCTGCTGGGAAGTGTTACGTGGGGAGAGGAGGGGGAGGGAAGGCACCCAGAGAGGTTTAAAATAGAGTTTGGTCATTTTATGAATGAGGTGATGTGACACAGCTCCCTGCCAAAGCTGGAGGGTTTGATGACCTGGAAAATCCTGTTTGGGGAAGGAGCTGTTGTTGATGTGAGGCTGCAGCTCCAAGTGTTAGGGAGGGGGTGGGATCCAGGGGGGAGATGCTGAGGGGGGATCCCAAAAGCTCTGGGGGTGCTCAGGCAGGGCACTGCTCCCCCTGCCAGCCCTGGATGCTCCTTCCCAGGGAATCTGTGCCAGGATGTTCCCTGAGGTCACCAGGGCACGGGGAGAGCTGCAGGGTTTGGAAATGGAGTTTATTTTCCAAAACTGCAGCACAAACCCACGGGGCCAGTGCAGGTCCAGCTCAGGGCAGACCCAGGTTGGGGTCTCAATCCCGACCCAAACCTGTTTTGGGGTCTAAATCCAGACCCAAACCTGTTTTGGGGTCTAAATCCAGACCCAAACCTGTTTTGGGGTCTCAATTCAGCCCAAAACAGTTTATGGGGTCTCCACCCAGTCACAAACACTTCATGGATCTCAATCCATTCCAAACACTATCTGGGGGCTTAATCCAGACCCAAAGACACTTCAGGATCTCAATCCAAACCCAAACACATTTTGGGGTCTCCATCCAAACCCAAACACATTTTGGGGTCTCAATCCAAACCCAAACACATTTTGGGGTCTCCATCCAGTCACAAACATGTTTTGAAACCTCAATCCAGACCCAAACATTTTTTGGGGTCTCAATCCAGACCCAAACGTATTTTGGGGTCTCAATCCAGACCCAAACGTATTTTGGGGTCTCAGTCCAGACCCAAACACATTTTTGGGGTCTCAATCCAAATCCAAACATATTTTAGGGTCTAAATCCAGACCCAAAGCCTTTTTGGTGCCTCCATCCTGCCCCAAACCCCTTTCCCCAGCAGCAGCTTTGCCAGGAAATCCTCTGGTGCTGCACATGGATGAATCTGCCCCAATTCCCCCAAATTCCAGGCTCTTTGTTCTGGGAATAACCCCACACCTCCAGCTGCTGACATGTGGGACAAAGAGCCCCCAGCAGCCCCATTGCTTCCCTCATGGCAGGTTATTTATCCCAGCAATTAAATTCCCTTTCCCCTCTCAGCTGAGAGGGGCTCTGATCTCAAACTGACGTGGAGGTGAGCAGTGAATCATTTAAAATAAACTGCTACATTTATCTTCATAGGTGGTTGTATTTCAACAGAACAGTAAATAACAGCCCCACTGCAAAAAAAAAAAAAAAAAAAAAAGTCACATTCAGGCAGAGCTGAAAGATTTCAGGGGATAAAAGGCACTGAAAGTCAAGATTTGACTGAGACACAAAGAATAAATCTATTATGGATGTGATTCTTTTCACTCAGGTTCATAACAAGTTTTATTGGTAATAGAAGACTTCCAAATGAGATAATTTTATAGATAAGAGCTGCTCTGAAGGAAGCAGTGAGAGGAGCAAGTAGCCTGTGGTAGTTATATAAAAAAGCCCAGCTAATTATAAATATATATTTAGATAGCTCCAAGAAGTTGGTAGGATGAGTTAGATAAATAAGGAACATTCTGTGGAACAGTTTGTTTGCCTTCCCTTCCATGCAAAAAGGAAAATGTGTGTGAATTCAGCGAGCTGGAGAGTCAGGAGTGGCAGGATTTGGGAGGATATTCCTGGGCTCCACACCCTGATTCCAGATCTGGGGAGCCTTGGAGTGCCAGCTCATCCCAGAAATGCACGTGGGATTTGGGGTTTTAGTGCCTGAAGCTTCCCAAAAATGGATCCCACCCCCTCTCAGGTGCTGCACACGCAGGGAGAGAGCCCTGGGAGGGCAGAGCACTTAAGGAAGGTGATATTTAAAGATTTGGGGATTTTTGCCACTTTAGGGAGCAGTGACAGGATCTCAGGGAGGTCACACAGAACATCTCAGCTGTCACAGGCTCCATCCCTCACACAATCATAAATATTGGACTGATCATTTCCTTCCACCACACTTTCCCTTGCTCTTTTTTTTATTTTTTTTTTGTTCTCCTCCTCGTAATTACTGCCATCAAAGGATGTTTTCTCCTCTGTGCATTCCATTCACACCCCAAAGAGAAAGGAAAGCAGTCATTTAATTGAGGCAGAAAAAAAAATCCAACCCAAACCCAACCTCTCTTTGAAATGTGGGGGAAATAAAAGATGATGAGACAAAAGATGAGGAGACTTTCAAGTGAGGAATGATTAAGAAAAGGGAGGAATGAATTAAATGAGTCATGGGCAGGCTGGGCCAAGGACTCAGGAGGAGACCTCTCATTTCTGCAACAGGTTCAGGGAATTCCAGCCCTGGCTGTGACTTTGGGGCAAATTCACCTTGGCAGAGAGAGGCATTCCAGCCCTGGTTGTGATTTTGGGGCAAATTCACCTTGGCAGAGAGAGGCCAGAGGTGTGGAGCCACCTTTCATCCCAGCTCTGACTTTGCCCACCAGCACAACGTTTTCCAGCTCTCACAATTCCACGGAGAGTTCCAGGTCTTGCAATCTCCTCATTCCAGAGGTGATGAATTCCCAGAGTTAGGGAAGCAGAGAAGGACAGGCTGAGCTCTAGGGCTGGTCTGGCTGTGCTGAGCTTTGTAAGGGAATCCTGGAGGAGCAGCTGGGGCAGAGCCCACGCTGCTGCCGTGATTTGGGGCAGGAATTTGTGCCTAAAGCAGAGAACTGGGTTTGCTGAGGGAGAAGCCAAGGCTGGAGTCATTCCCTGCTCCTGCTCGAGCTCTCTGGGACTGAGCAGGGACTCTGCTGTGCCTCTCACAGCATTTCCAGCAGGAAAAAAAATCACTTTGGGGAGAATTTTTTCCAGTTTCTGAGCTGGACTGACCCAGTCCAACCTCAGCAGAGCATTTCCTCTCAGCTCCCATCTGGCAGAGGGAGACAGATGAGGCAGAGCTCAGCAGTGACAGGGGCAGCTTTATTATGGCACAATAAAGAAATTGCAGAGGAGAAAAGATGAGTTCAGTAGGAGCTGCAATCGAGGCTATTTGACTTCTGCTGCATGCACACCCCAAAATGATGGAATGATGGTGATGGGGCTTCTGAAATGTTGTGAACAAACCAAACAAGCAAAAAAAAAAAAAAAAAATCAGTATTTGGAGGTGAAAGAACAGGTTAAGGGGGAACAGGGGGCAGTTCTGGGGTGGAGGTTTTGTAGTGAAGAGCAAACAGCAGAACTGCCAGAGAAATGGGATTAAACTTCAGAGTTTGGAAAGATGGTAGAAGGATTTAAAAATGCCACCAAGAAGGGTTTAATCTCCCTCTCATCACAAGGCCCAAGCACCTGGAGTTGCATCAAACCCATCTTTATGAAACTGGAGAGAAAAGGGTTTTTCAAAGCAGCAGACAAAAGCAAAGCACAAAGCTCTCTCCTCTCTGTGCTAATTCAGAGCTGAGAAGTTGTTTCAGCACCAGGAGCAGGCTCTGAATTGGATTTTGGAGAGACAGAAGGAAGGGAGATGTGCTCATTAATATCCCAGAATAACAATAACCCTGGATAATGTGAATTATTGCCAAAGCTCCAGAGAGCTGAGAGAAATGGAGATTCACTCTGGAGCTCCACTCCACGGAGTTTATTCAGCAGCACTGAGTAAATATCAACAAGAAGGTTGAAATATTGATCAGGGGAGATGCTCCACGCTGGATGAGCTGCAGACATCTGGAAACAAACAAATTGCTGCAAGAAAAGAAGAGGCTGGCATATTTTGGGGGGTTTTTATTCTGCCAAAAGCCCAGCTCGATGATTTGCAGCTGTAAACTCCCAGCTGCTGAGGAAGGAAAAAAAAAAAAAAAAAAATTCAGCTTCCTGCTGATGGAAAGGGTGGTGGATTTTTGGTTTGGGATATGGAGGAATGCAGGGCTTCAAGCAAGGAATGCACTTGGAATTATGGGATTTTTAAGGCTGAAAAAGCCCTTTAAGACCAATAAATGATAATATTAAAGATAATAATGAAATGTCACCACCAAACCACGGCCTCAAGTGCCACACCCACAGGGTTTTGGGCACTTCCAGAGATGCTGACACCACCCTGACCACCCTTTCCATGCAGAAATGTCAGAAATACCCAACCTAAATCTCACCTGGAACAAGTCAAGGCCATTTCCTCCCATCCCCCATTCCCTTCTCCCAGGATTATTTTCCAGGGATGATGAAATCAGTGAATGGGGCTGGAAACCCCACTCAGCTCTGCAGAAAGGCTCTGAAATCCCTCACAACTCACAGCTTTATTTTCCTGCTTGGCTGCTCCTTTCTCCCTGCCTGACCAAGTGAGATCAAAACTTTTGGCTCCTTCACAAACTCCCCTGAGCCTCCTTTTTTAGTAACAGGTGTCTGCAAATTTTGGAAGATTTGTTCAAATAACATTTTAACCCAGGCATATGCCTGGTGTTATCCCCAGGTTCTTTCCCAGCTCAATTTTGGATCACACTTTGCAGGAAACACATCCAAGTTTTTGTTGGTGGTTTTTGTTTTTTTTTTTCATTCAGGGCCCAGCTCTGATGGGAAATATTTCCCCCAAAATGCTCAGCCCAACTGGCAAAGAACTCGTGCCAGGGACTGGACAATTTCCATCCTACACCAACCTCCCATCAATATTTTGAAAGAACAAAAACAGCCCAAAAATCCATTGAGGAGTTGACAAAAAAAATGGGGAAATAATGAATATTTTTCAGCAAACACCAAAGGGATCTTTGCTGAGAGAACAAATGGATTAAACGAGGGTTTTTTGTCATTTAGGGACAAAATTGCTCAGAAACCTCTGCAATCATGGAATGGTTTGGGTTGGAAGGGACCTCAAAGCTCCTATAACCCAAAAAATGACTCAAAATGACTCAAAAAATGACCAAAAATGAGCCCAAACCCACCTGCAATGACTCCTTGGACCCCTCATGCCTTCTCTGCCTGTGGAGAGATGAATTCCAGGATTCTGGAGGTGAAACAACCCAGAAGTGCAGCACAGCTCTGCCCATCCCCACCGGGTTTCTCTGAGCTGCTGAGTTTTTGAATCATTTATTTACAGCAAGGCAGTAAAGGGAATATATAAAATAACATTTAAATAGGCAAAACACGAAGAGCATCATTAGGAAAGTGTAACACAGCTCAGATTACCAATTATAATAAAGTAATAAAGAAATCTCTCAAGGAGCTTCATGTGCATAATGCAGACAGGGAAGGGGAAAAAAAAAAAAGAAAAATTCCCAAGTTTTCAAAAATAAACCTGATTTGTTTTCTATTTTGCTGCTCTTAATTCATTTATTTTTACCAGCTTGTCTGCCAGGAATCATCACCTTGCAGGAAAGTCACAAATGCCAGGGGTTCAGGGAGAGAAATCACCAAACTCTCATCTCAGCACAGATGTTCCCTGCTCAAAAATTCACAGGTTCCCCAACAGCCCAGTTCTAATTTCACTTCTCTTTTACATTTCTGGGTTCATCCCAGAGGAGGGAAAACAATCCAGCAAAAAAAAAATGGGAATGCAAATCAATATTTGCAAGGTGCTGAGGTGAAATATCACACAGAAGGGTTGTACAGCAACAGCTCCCAACCTTCAAAATAAATTTCCTTATAAAAATGGCAATAGATTAATAGGATCAATTAATGAATTCAACTGAATAATGGTTCTGGTTGGGTTTAAAAGGACAAAGAAGCCAAAAATGATGTGGGGTTGAAAGCAGAATTCCCTGCTCAGGTTGAATTGTCTCAGAGCATCAGCTGAACTTCTCCCATATTCATTGAATTGTTGTCCATGACCAGGGCAAGCAGAAATTCCTTAAAAAAAGGAAAAAAAAAATCCCTTTAAATCTCACCTGGGAGCTGCAGAAAAACCAGGAGGGCCCCAGGTGTGCAGGACACACCAAGGTTCAATTCCTGCAGGGAATGTCCTGAAGGATCAGCTCAGCTGGGGCCAAGTGGGGCATTTCTTCTCCTGCAGTCAATTAATTAATTAATTAATTAATTAGTAATTCATGAACTCTGAGCAGCAAAAATACAATCAAGGTGCTTCAATCTCTGCAAAAAATTCATCATCCCCCAAAAGGAAAATTTCCTTTGCCATCATTTGTCCTTCAAACACTTCAAAAAATCCACCAGACAAAGCTCATTTTCCTTTAAGCTTATTTAATGATATTTGAAACGTTTAAATTTTCTATTTCCCAGGTCCTGAAAACAGATTTCTTTTTTTTTTTTTTTTTAAGTGACCAATATTTAATTCCAGAAACATACAACCTGATCAGCTAAGTCATAAAAGAGCTATTTTACAAACATACATCTGGATAATTAGAACAATAAAGTCTTTTTAGACATTCAAACATGATCAGTAAAAATACAGGATTATTAATAAAGATTTTTGTGTATTTTTTTTTAAAGAATACTTCCAGATTTTTTTTTCTTCTCTTTAAAGTAAATCTCTGTTAAGAGTACATGATTGTATGTTGTACAAAGAAAATAAAAATATTCTAGTATGAAGAGAGCTCCACAAGACTTAATTCAAAATAAAACAGCAGTGTTTTGGCTGCAGTATCCCTTTTGCAGTACATCTGCTTGTCAGTTGGCACCTTTGGGGATGGGGAGGGAATCCAGGGATTTTTTGGGGGGACAGGGAGAAAACACTGGATGCAGGAGAGTGAAATCTAAGAGCAGGGAGATAAAAATCAGAATATCCAATTTCAGGAGAACACTGAACAGGCCAAGTGCTGTCTGAGCACTGCTCACCTGCTGATCCCACCTCCCTGCAGACCAGGGCTGCTCAGGAATTTCTGCAGGAGAGGGAATTCCCATCCCAGAAAAATCCCATCTGAGCTTTGGGCTTGTCCATGAGCTGTGTGACAGCAGAAGGGAAATGATCTCTCACATGTTCTTATATCCCAAAACAAGAAATTCTTGTTTCTTCTGCTTGGGGAGGGGGGAAAAAATATGTTTGGGGCTGGGACAAAAAACTCCAGAGAAGTGTTTGGGTAAGGAAATGCCCAACCCATCACTAATTTTCATTTTAAAGAAGGGGAATCTTATGGCTTAAAGGAGGAAAAAACGGAGGGAATCTGAATAGTGCATTTGAGCTGCAGCTCCTTCCTCCAGCTGTGGTGCAGATGTGCAGGGAGGAAGAAGGAACTCCCTGTCCCTCCAGCTGCAGGGATCCCTGAGGCAGCACCCCTCCCTGCTGTGAGCAGGACTGCAAGCACAGCCAGGCCAGGCCAGAGCAGGACCTGTGGCACCCATAAAACTGGGGTCTCAGCTGGGCTGCTCCAACACTCCTGGATCCCTGTGCCCTGCCCCCTCAGCCTGGCACAGGGGGATTCTCCCTCCATGCACCCCAAAAGTGGCAGGGACACAGCTGCCCCTCCCCCCTGTGGGTCACCCCAAGGCAGGATTTGGGGATTTGGGGCAAAATCCACTCCAGCAGGCAGAAATGTCAATCCACACACACTCTGCATTCCCAGCCTTTCACTGCTGCCACAACCAGGAGAAACCAGGAACCAGCACAGACCTTGGAACTCTGGCAGCCTGGAGAGACCCAGCAAGGATTTGGTGTTCAACCATCAGCAAAGAGCAGAAACAGCCAGAGCTCCCCAAACCCCAGATCTGCTGCTCTTCCAGAACAGCCAGAGCTCCCCAAACCCCAGATCTGCTGCTCTTCCAGAAACAGCCAGAGCTTCCCCAAACCCCCAGATCTGCTGCTCTTCCAGAACACCCAGAGCTCCCCAAACCCCAGATCTGCTGCTCTTCCAGAACACCCAGAGCTTCCCAAACCCCAGATCTGCTGCTCTTCCAGAAACACCCAGAGCTCCCCAAACCCCAGATCTGCTGCTCTTCCAGAAACAGCCAGAGCTCCCCAAGCCCCAGATCTGCTCCTCTTCCAGAAACACCCAGAGCTCCCCAAGCCCCAGATCTGCTGCTCTTTCAGAACAGCCAGAGCTCCCCAAACCCCAGATCTGCTGCTGTTCTAGAACACCCAGAGCTCCCCAAACTCCAGATCTGCTGCTCTTCCAGAAACAGCCAGAGCTCCCCAAGCCCCAGATCTGCTGCTCTTTCCAGAACAGCCCAGAGCTCCCCAAACCCCAGATCTGCTGCTCGTTCCAGAACACCCAGAGCTCCCCAAACCCCAGATCTGCTCCTCTTCCAGAAACAGCCAGAGCTCCCCAAGCCCCAGATCTGCTGCTCTTCCAGAACACCCAGAGCTCCCCAAACCCCAGATCTGCTGCTCTTCCAGAACACCCAGAGCTCCCCAAACCCCAGATCTGCTGCTCTTCCAGGAATACTCAGACCTTCCCAAACCCCAGATCTGCTCCTCTTCCAGAACAGCCAGAGCTTCCCAAACCCCAGATCTGCTGCTCTTCCAGAAACAGCCAGAGCTCCCCAAACCCCAGATCTGCTGTTCTTCCAGGAATACTCAGACCTTCCCAAGCCCCAGATCTGCTGCTCTTCCAGCACATTCTCCCCAAGCCAGACTGAGCTCCCTCTGCTCTGCAATTCAGGGATGATTTCCTGTCAGCCAAAGCTCTGGGAAGCTTTTAGGCTGCTGAGGTCCCAGGAACTGGTTTTGGGGTGGGAGGGGGGAAAGGGGGTGCAGCAGCAGGTCTGGCTGTTGGCCAGTTCTCCTCCTGGCAGCATCCATGGCAGAATTCCAGGCTGGGGAAATCTGGATGTTTATAACACAGGGAATGGTGGGGCTGAGGTGAGGAGGGGGGAGCCCATCCTTGGGTTAATACTGACAATAATCCCACACAACAGGACAGGCCTTGGTGCATCCCAAAAAAAACCAGGGAGCTCCTGGCAGCTCTGCTGCTGGCAGTGGTGATGCTCTTACAGCAACAGGAATTCCTCCCAACCCTCCAAGGGCTCCTGGCTCCAATCCCACAGCAAAATCACCTCTGTCTCTCTCCTGTCACCTGAACTCATCCCCCCAGAGGTTTCTGGGGGAGGAACACGAGCTGGGATTTTTCTGACAGGGACAGAGGTGATTTCTTGCCAGCAGCTCAAGGGCAAACATTTGGTTTAGAGGAGCAGGAGGATCCTGGTGCTGAGCAAAGGCAGGTTGGTCCCACTATCCATGGGATGTGCAGGATGCTCAGCTTGGCTTCCTTAGACAGCTTAAAACTTGGGAAGAGGGTGTGATCCTCACACAGCTCACAGAACAGCCACTTGAACCACCCTGTGCCAAGCAGGACACTAAAAATTCATCCTCACCCTCACCTGATCCACAAAAAGCCAGGAAAACCAGGAGGTGCCTGCAGCATGGATGCAGAACTCCCTGTCAGACCCATCTGTGTGAAATCCAGCACAGGGCAGGGGGCAGGAAGGGAGGCTGTGCCCAGGGTCACCCCAGTTCCCATCCTGGCAGCAATCCCAGCAGCAATCCCAGCAGCACAGAGCTGAGCAAGGGCCCAGAGCTGCTCCAGCCTCCTGGGCTTCCAGCCTCCATTCGGGTGAGATCACATTGGCACGAATGATTTAAACAAAAAAAGGAAAAACTCAACAAAAAAACCAATCCCACCCCAAAAAACAACCCCAAACCCCACCTCAAGCCCTCAGCAAGACATACTCCAGGTACTAAAACTTACTGGCCCTATAATCAGCAGTACCTGTGGCTAACTCCATGGCAGCCCTTTTTCATTCAGTAGTGAATCAGGGGCAGAGCTGCCCCACATCTTTGAAACACTTCTGGGTTTGCATTTTTTCTCTTTTTTTTTTTTTTTTTTTTTGATCCAGAGAAGAGTTACAAAAGTGCTGCAGGTCCAAGTATTTTTATCACTTTACAAAGGAGACAATGATCAAAGCCAACAAAGTCAAGAAAAAAAAACAAAACAAAACAAAATTCAACCTCTTTCTCCTCTCCCAGCAAAGGGATGGGAAAGGAAAAAAGGAAAATTTGCCCATCTCAAGTGCCTGGCTGTTTAGTGCATGGAAAATTCCTGTTCCACACGTGGTGACATGAGCAATTCCCATGCAGTTGGTTGGACACAGACAAATTCCAGCCATCAATTCCATCCTCACACCTTCACGAGTAGCTCTTGGTAGTCTGAGTGCCAGCAGGGAGTGCAGAGTCCAGTCCAGTGAGGAAACACCTGCACTCAGCTCCCCCCTGGCCCCTCACCAGGCAGGGTGGGCCACATGCAGGGGGCCAGAACTGTCACTACCCAAAAACAGACCAAAAAAAAAAAAAAAAAAAAAGGCAGATTAAAAAATTAAAATGTGCTTTTGATACACGGAATGAAGTCAAATAAATACATTGATTTTTTTTTCTTTTAAATGTCTAAATACATTTTTTTTATATCCTACACCCAAAGCTCTGTACATTTGGTTTGGTATTTTTTTTTTTCTGTTCTGAAGAAAAAAAAAAAAAGAATTTTTCTGGTAGCAAGGAGAGGAGCAGAATAGAATAGACTCCCTCACTGACAAGATAGTGCAGATGCCCCACAGGAAAAGCACCCCATGCCCACTTTGCTAGAGAATGGTTCCTGTTTGGATGCTCCAAACCCTCATCCCAGAGTCCACAGGGGAGACAGCAGCTGCTGTGTCCTGATTCTCTTCATCCAATCTTCAGCCACTCCTGGAAACACGACTAGCTTTTGTCTGAAGGAGGGGAAAAAGGGAAAAAAAAAGAGAAAAAAGGTGGTGAGAGAAAAGGATGCACTGAGAGATGAGTGTGGGGCATTTCTGAGCTGTGCAGTGAGAGCTTCAGACCCAGTTCCACCTTTGCTTTGCCAGGAGCTCAGCAATTGCACCTGGAGGGCCCCAGAGCCACCCCAGGGAGAGCAGAGCAGGCTCAGCATCTCAGGATCTCCCTGGGGAATTCCCTGGGATGAAGGTGAGGGGCAGCTGGAACCAACTCATGTCAATAAAAACCCCAGCCTGCCCACCTATTCCACCCCGTCTCTGCTTGCCAGGTTCTTCAGCCCACTCATGTTTCATTAAAAAGGAGTAGAAACCTTTTCTGGGCATGAGAGAAAGGCCAGTCAGATCTCTGATGCCTCAGGATTTCAGCTTTTCTGTTTTTCATCCATTTGTAACCCTGCAGTTCTTCAGTGTAGAACTCTAAACTCCACATCCAGTGCGAGCTGCTGCTCTCCCATTTTGGGCAGACACAACAATTCCTCTCCTGGGAATCAAGGACACCTCACTGATGGAAACAAAAGTGAGTTGGGGGGAACAAATTTGGATAAATGACTTCATTACCCGAAGCTGTCATTGAAGATTAACCCCCAATGTGCAAATGGACCAAACCAAAGAGTGAAACCCTGTGACCTTGGGTGTGGCCCCTGAGGGGGATTTTTGCCCTAGATGTACCTGAACAATTCAATAAATAGAACTGCTTTTACTCCCTGAATTTTGCACCAAAAGGCATCACTCAAGCACTCAGCTCTGCCTCTGGCTTTGCTCTGGCTGCTCCTACCTGAGTGCTCTCCCGTGGAGGCTGAGCCAGCCAGCCCCTGGCGCCGCAGGACGCTGTAATCCTCCTCCACCTCCTGCAAAACAGCAACAGCCCCAGCTCAGCTGCACCTCATTCACCCAGCAAACAAAGAGGAAAAGAGAAGTTTCACTACTGCAAACAGCCAGGCTGGATGAGCCTCCTCAACTCCTTTCTCAGCAGCTTGATTTGCATGCAATATTCTGATTTCAGTGAAATTAAAGGCTGGCTACTGGATGTTTCACACATCAAACCTTCTATGGTTATTCCATAAAGAGAATCCTCATCTCAAGCAAAAATAAATTGGAATATATAGGGCCTGAAAGCCTCATTATGGTCTGATATCCTTGGTGCAACTCAGCATCTTCATGTGACACCAAGAGCAGCAGCACAGGAGAGAGTTCACAGAATTACCAGGGCTGGAAAAGCCCTTTGAGATCTCTGAGTGCAACCTATGGCCCAGCCTTGTCACCAAGTGCCACATCCAGTCTGTCCCTGAACACCTCCAGGGATGGGCACTCCAACCCTCCCACCTCCCCGTGAAGAACTTCTCCCTAATCTTTTTCAGGAATCCACATTCCTCAGGCCTGAATTTTCGTGTTGAAAATTCCCTTTTTGCAGGCTTTTTCCAGATCGAAATTTCTCTAGATCACAATCAAAGCATAAAGAGCCCTCCAGTCCAGCAGAACTATTGGCCTGCTGTGATCCACAACTCAATGCACACAAAACAGCAAAAAATGAAAATATTCTGCTTTACAAAGGCTTCCAGGAGTGAAAACCAGAGATGAAGAGAATGTGGTTGTGTTCTTGCCCATCAAAATTGTTTGAAAGCTTTTTTCTAACCCAGAATTTAAGGGGTATGGAAATGGTGAAACGCTCAGGTGACGATAGTGCAGCAACAATAAAAACAACAATAAAACCAACAAAACCAACCCACCTTTAGCTTCTCCAGGGCGTGCTGGATGTTGTGGATGTACTGCAGGAGCTGCACTCGGAGCTGCAGGGGCAGCTGGGGGGTGCCCAGGAAGGGGCAGGGCTCCTCCAGCCCCGGCCAGCGCGAGCCCAGCAGCTCCTCGGGGAACGGCGAGGCGTCCCTGGGGGACAGGGGCTGCTGCTGCTGCTGGGGACAGTCCAGGGGGGGCTGCCTGTGGGAGGTGCACTGCAGCACCAGGGCTGACACCTCCTCGTCCGTGGAGCTCTCCTGCACCGCCCCGTAGCCGTCGAGGATCAAATAATTTCCTGCGGAGACAGCGGGGGCGGATCTGATCACCCCAAGGGGCTCCAGGGCTGAGGGAGGGGGCTCAGCAGACCTTCAGAGACACAAGTGGGGATGGCCCACAGCCCAGCTCCTGGCAAAAACCACTTGGGAAAACTCCAAAGATTGGTGGTGATACCAGACTCAATCTGCACTCAACCATTTGTGGAAACTTCAAAGATTGGTGGTGATACCAGACTCAACCTGCACCAATCATTTGGGAAAATTCCAAAGATTGGTGGTGATACCAGACTCAGATGGACAGGACCTGCACTCAACCATTTGTGAAAACTCCCAAGATTGGTGATGATATCAGACTGAACTTGCACCAACCACTTGAGAAAACTCCAAAGACTGGTGGTGATACCAGACTCAGATGAACAGGACCTGCACTCAACCATTTGTGAAAACTCCAAAGATTGGTGGGGTTGATATCAGACTCAATCCTGCACCAAACCATTTGGGAAAACTCCAAAGACTGGTGGTGATATCAGACTCAACCTGCACTCAATCATTTGGGAAAATTCCAAAGATTGGTGGTGACACCAGACTCAGATGGACAGAACCTGCACTCAACCATTTGTGAAAACTCCCAAGATTGGTGATGATATCAGACTGAACTTGCACCAACCACTTGAGAAAACTCCAAAGACTGGTGGTGATACCAAACTCAGATGAACAGGACCTGCACTCAACCATTTGTGAAAACTCCAAAGATTAGGGTTGATATCAGACTCAACCTGCACCAATCATTTGGGAAAATTCCAAAGATTAGTGGTGATACCAAACTCAGATGGACAGGACCTGCACCCAACCATTTATAAGAACACCAAAGATTGGTGGCTCAGCTGGTTCTGAACAGGCTCAGAGATAAGGGATGGATTTTACACTGTACATTTAAAAAAAAATCATAATTAAATGGACAGGATCTGCACCCAACCATCTGGGAAAACTCCAAAGATTGGTGGTGATATCAGACTCAGCTGGTTCTGAACAGGCTCAGAGATCAGGGATGGTTGGAGGGTGGTTCAGCAGATTTTCACAGACAGAAGTGGGGATGTCCCACAGCCCAGCTCCTGAGAAAAGCCATTTGGGAAAACTCCAAAGATTGGTGGTGATACCAGACTCAGCTGCTTCTGAACAGGCTCAGAGATCAGGGATGGTTTTTACACTGTACATTAAAAAACCCATAATTAAATGGACAGGACCTGCACTCAATGATCCTTCTGGCTCCTCTCCAGCTCAGGATATTCTGTGAGCTCATCACCTCCCTTCCTGCTTGCCCAAAATCTGCTTCTATGATAATATCTGCAAATCCTGCTCTTGCACTAAGGCACCTGACAAATCCAGCTGCTGGATTCCCAAACTCCACTCCCCACCCTGGCACTGAGGATGCTTTTAGATGGGTGAGGTTTGAAACAGAGCTTGCTGATATGCTAAAAAGAGAAAGTAATTACAGCCAGAAAATGATTTCACAAACCTGCACCCAGCAATAGGAGCCTATTTAATGAATTTCTCTGTAATACTAAAGCAAAGCCAGCACAGGGGACTCAGAACTGACTAAAAACAGATCAATCTCATTTTGATGTCCCCATACAGTTAAAAAAGTAAACAGTGGAAGAGGTGACAAATAAATTAGATGCTTCAAGATGTTGGCTCAGTTTTAATAATTTAAAATGTCTCAGTGAGAAAAATTATTTGCAATATATAATTGGAAAGCAGCATTGGGGCAGTCACAAATTGGCTTATGCACGTGGATACAATCCAATTTTTAAATAAGAGAATATTTATGGATAAGAGACTTCTGTGGGGCTGTTAGTGTTGAATCCACCTGACAGCAGCTGCAAAATGCACATGGGATAAACCCCAGCTTCTGTGCTAAGTTTGGAGTGCTCAGGTAGCTGTCAAATAGTCCATGTGCAGAATAACAATAAAAATAATAAAATAATAAACTTTTAAGAGGTTCAGAGTGTGGTAAGGTTACAGGAGACTATTACAGTGTAAAATTAATGCCTTGAGTTTCTTTCTTGAAGCTTGATCAGGAAAAGAGCTTTTAAAAGTGATTTGCCTCCAGGGAAAACCTTTTCCCTACAGCTCCCTATAGGCAGTAAAAGATAAAATGGTCCAGGGCAGGCACAGTGCAGGGTCTGGCTTGTCCCTGGTGCCTCTGCAATTCCAGCCTGGCACAGGCTGTGCCCCTGGTCCAGGACAGGCACAGTGCAGGGTTTGGATTGTCCCTGGTGTCCCTCTGCAATTCCAGCCTGGCACAGACTCTGTCCCTGGTCCAGGAGAGGCACAGTGCAGGGTTTGAATTGTGCCTGGTGCCTCTGCAATTCCAGCCTGGCACAGGCTCTGTGCCCCTGGTCCAGGACAGGCACAGTGCAGGGTTTGGCTTGTCCCTGGTGCCTCTGCAATTCCAGCCTGGCACAGGCTGTGCCCCCCAGCATCTCACGAAGAATTAACCAGGCCCTTTTTGCACAGGGCTGAAGCGACTCGTTGAGAGCTGGGAGCTGACTGTCCCGCCCCAGCTGCGCAGGAGATCAAGCGCCAGCAGAGCAGGCCCCGGGTGAGAGCCCGGCTCACCTGAGATGCGGATCTGCAGCTCCTCCTCGTCCTTGGCGCGCAGCCGCTCGCTCCCGCCGGGGCTCTCGTCGCCGTGCGCCTCCCGCGCGTCGAAGAAGCGCTCCCCGCCCTCCTCGGGCGCCAGCCCCTCCAGCTCGGAGCCGCTGCTGTCCATGGGCACAGCGCCCCTGGCAGGGGGCTCGGCGCCCTGCATGGGCTCCCCCGGCGCCGGGCACTCTGCAGTCCGGGGCCCGAGCCCGGCCGGGGGCTCCGCAGTTCTGCCAGGGCTGCGCCGCTCGGCGGGCGGCTCCGCGCCGTGCCACGGCTGCGCCTCCCGCGCCTCCGGCGAGCGCTCGCTGTCCTCCGGGCTCCCCGCGGCAGCCAGCCCCAGCTGCTGCACCAGCAGCTGCCGCAGCAGCCCCACTGCAAGGACAGCAAGGGCAGTGAGAACGCCAGAGTGACACAGACAGCACCTGCACCCAGCCACTTCTGAAAATCCCAAACATCAGTGGCAATGTCAGACTCAGATGGTCAGGACCTGCACCCAGCCACTTCTGAAAATCCCAAACATCAGTGGCAATGTCAGACTCAGATGGACAGAACCTGCACTCAAACATTTGTGAGAACTCCAAACATTAGTGGTGATACCAGACTCAGCTGGTTCTGAACAGGCTCAGAGATAAGGGATGGATTTTACACTGTACATTTTAAAAAAATCATAATTAAATGGACAGGACCTGCATTCAATCATTTGTGGAAACTCCAAAGATTAGTGGTGATACCAAACTCAGATGAACAGGACCTGCACTCAACCATTTATGAGAACACCAAAAGATTGGTGACTCAACTGGTTCTGAATAGGCTCAGAGATAAGGGATGGATTTTACACTGTACATTTTGAAAAAATCATAATTAAATGGACAGGACCTGCACTCAATCATTTGTGGAAACTCCAAAGATTGGAGGTGATATCAGACTCAGCTGGTTCTGAACAGGCTCAGAGATCAGGGATGGTTTTTACACTATATATTAAAAAAACCTCATAATTAAATGGACAGGACCTGCACCCAGCCATTTGTGAAAACTCCAAAGATTGGTGGTGATATCAGACTCAGAGATGGTTTTTACACTGCACATTAAAAAAAAATCACATTTAAATGGACAGGACCTGCACTCAATGATCCTTCTGGCTCCTCTCCAGCTCAGGATATTCTGTGAGCTCATCACCTCCCTTCCTGCTTGCCCAAAATCTCTGTTTCTATGCAGAAGTCTGGAAATCCTGCTCTTGCACTAACAGCACCTGACAAATCCAGGCAATGCTCACAGGGCACAGAAGGACTAAAGCAGACACAAAGGTCACCCTCTGACAGAGGTGTGACTCCTCTCCTTGCTCTTGGTTGGAAAAACAGGGATAAAAATAAATGCATTAAAGGCTCCAGCCTCACTGCCCTGTTTTACCTCACAATGTGTCAGGACATGTTGCATCTCCTTGCAGAAAACCAAAGAAATTGTCTCCAGGAATTCTCCTGAGTGCCTGGGTTCTACCCTGCAAAGGAGCTCTACAGCTGTGGTTATAGCAGGGGATTCCCACCTCAAGGAAATTTGGAATATTCCACTCAGGTTTGAAATGATAGAGCAAAAAAAAAAAAAAGAAGAAAAAAAAATCTAAGAAACATTTTCTCTAAAATTTGATGCAAATTTATGCCTGGTTGAACTTCAACCCACATTCCTTTAGTTCCCAAATTATCCCAACCAAACACTTCATAATAGGGACATATTGTTCCAAACAAAAACGTGCTGCTGTCAAGAGCCTCAGATTGTTCCTCCTCACCACAAAATGCTCTTGCAACACCCAAAAAAAGCTGTGATGTCACAAGCAGAGCTGTCACTCAGCCCAGGCTCCTGACACAATGTTGGAGAGCTGCTCTTTTAACTCCCAGCACTCAGGAGATGCTGCAGGGTCACTAAAAGTGTCCTTACACACCCCCAGACCAAGATTATTTCAGATGTGGTCTCTTAAAACAACTACCAAAAATATCTATCCAATATTCAAAACTTTAAATCCTCTAAGAAGGAGAATAAATGGATTTAAAGATCTGAGAACTCTGAGACTGCAGAGAGCTGTCCTTGCTTGGACAGAGGGATGGAAGAAGCAACTGGGGCCAAGGATGTGAGAGTTCTGCATTTTGGTAAAAGCAAATATTCCACAGACTCTTCCCTCCAAGTGCAAATCAGGGACTTTGTGTCCCTTCCAGAGTTGCCAAGGAGAGGTCTGTGGATTAATGAATTCATTCAAATTTTAGGGAGTTATATTTAGGAGTTGCAGTGCCAGAGCTGATCCAGCAGGTTGCAGAGCCCTGCATTCCTCCTGTGAAAGGAGAGCAGAGGAAGTGATTTAAAACCTCAAAAACAATTTCAAGCAATGATCTGTCCATCAGGAAAACTCAACACACACAAGTGCTGATCTAATTAGACCCAACCACCTCCCAGGTACTCAGGAAATCTGAGCCTGGGCTTTGGATATAAGTGACCTTAACAATTTGCAGGATTTTACCTAATTTAAAAAAAAAAAAGGAAAATTTATTTTGCAACACAAGCAACATCCCCAGTTCTGCTCCAGTGCTGTGGAAGCAAGTCCAGGGCTGACTGCCTTGTCTTTAAAAACTGCTGACCAGCAATGGCACTGAGCATTAAACTCTGCAGTAGAATTTTGCCATCAAAGCACTCCATGGATGGTAAAAACTTATTATCATCCTAATTTAATACACAAAACCCCAAAAAACCAAAGAGCTGCCTAAGTACTCACAGTTCCTCAGGGCATCCTGAGCCCACTGTCCCTCTGGCACTGAGGCTGAGCTGGAGTCCTTCAGTGCCAGCTCTGCCTGCTGCACCTTCTCAAACTGCCCCTCAGCCCCCAGCAGCCCCTCCACCTTGGCCTTCTCTGACAGGATGGGTGAGGAGGACTGAGGGTTCAGCATCAAGGGAGACTCCAGGCCCAAATCTTTATCTAGAAGACAGAAAACAAAAATTCAGGTGAAACAACTGCAGAAAATTCCACTCTGGAAACACTGAAATTCTTGAGTGTGGCTTTGATAAAAGTCCAGTTCTTTCCAGGGTTAAAAAAATGAGCAGTTCATGAATCAGATGGAAATAGTAAATTAATTAATAGTGTATTTCCAAGAGGTTCAGCATCACTTCTCTGAATGACTTGTAAAGAAACCATCCCTTTCCAGAAAAACTCTCAAAGCTGCCCTGGGATCCCCAAGGCCCAGGAACAATCTGCTGCTCCCACCTCCCTGAATCCCTGCCTCACCTGGACTTTGCAGGCTGCTGGCAGGAATGTCATGCTGCTCTTTGAGCTTCTGCTGCTCCTCTTCTTCACGCTCCTCCCTGCAGGGAGGGAAGAACAAACACATCCTTTCAGTCACCATCATCTGCAGGAGAATCCAGGCTTGGGAGGGCAAGTTTTGAGCAGGGAAAGGGGTGCTGGAGAAAGAAAAATCAGCTTTTCTCCTTCCTGCAGCTTTGACTTACTCTCCAGGGCCTGACTGAGGCAGTGGGATCACTCTCCTGCTGCTCCCCATCTTCACAGTTCCTGCCATCTGAGCTATAAGGTCCTGCCAGCTGCAGCAGAAACAGCAAATAAAACCATGCAGAAAGTGAAACAGAATGAGCATTTCTCTATTTAATCCTCTTAAATCCAGTTGATATTGTTACTGCATTTTTTTTACCATAAGAAATGTATTTTTTTAAAAACACCCTGAAATCAGCACAGCACAAAGCTCAGCTCACCTGGATGTTCCTCAGCACAGAGAAATGATAGACAGGACCTTAGCATTTGTCAGATCAATCAGTTAATTGATATATAAATACATTAAAAAGCATTATTCCACACATCACTGGAGTGTAATACATGCAACATCCCAAAAACACATCTCTCCCTGCACATTCTTTAGGAGAAAAGTTTCTCCCAATAAAGGTTTTAGCCATGGAATCCAATTCCTGCACTGGGCTGTTTATGATGCCAGAATGTAAATCTGCAAAGGTCTCTGGTGCTGCATGAAGATGCAGGATGATTTCTAGGTGTGATCTGACAGTCAGGCCCAAAAAACCAGAATTTTTAATGTAAATAAAAGCATTTTGGAGGGCAGGAAAGGGCTCTGGAGCGAACCAGTTGGGAGGGACTACACATGGATGCCTCCTGCAGAGACCAGCAGGGTTCCAGCTAAGTCTGGAGAAGGAACTCAGGGAATTCATGGGGGAAAGGTCTCTCAAAGCCAGCAGCACTGGGATTCCCCCAGGACTTACACATTCTTCTCAGAGACTGTCTGTGCCACCAGCTCGTAGATGTGCGCGCCCGTTGCTGACATGGAGATGACGAAGAAAGCTTTGTTATCTGCACAACACAGGGAAGGGGCACTGAGACAGCTGCCAGCCCCACAGCTCCCCAAAAACCCCTACAAGCCTGAGCCCCAGCCCAAAGCAAGGAGAAGACCCTGAGATCACTCTCTAACACTGACAGACACACTGACCTCGTCCTATCAAAGAAATGCCCTCAAAGGAAAAAAAACCATTTCAATCCATTTTGAAAAAGCTCCATTCTCCTCTTTTCCCTTCTAAAACTTTCCAGAGTGCTTCTCCTCTAACACAATCAGAGTACTTTCATTTAGAAGTCTATTTAAAACTCAAGCAATGCCTATTACTGATGCAAAGAAATTAAACAGCTCATCCATACTGAGCACAATGTTGGACAACCAAGAATTAAGCCTACGCAGTTTTCCATGTTCTAATCTGCAAATCTACACAAAATCATCTTCCTCAACTGAGCTAATCTTTATTTTTGGCTTCTCTTTTTGCTTTCTCAGTGGGCTGCACTGACCTGTGGCCACCTGGCGAACCAGCACAGTGTTGAGTTTGATGATGGGGCTGAAGGTGTGTTTGCTGTCAGCTGTGGATGCCAGGATCTTGCTGTGGCACTTCAGCACCAATTTGTCATCTTGTTTCTGCAGCAGCACCAGGATGTCCTCCAGCAGCAGGGTGTACAGATCTGCCCAGAGTGCAGAAAAAGCCCAGAATGAGTTAAAAGATTCCCATCAGAAAGCTGCATTTCTGATTACTCATGCAGAGGCAGCAATCAGTGCTGTGCCATCCCAGGCAAAGCTTGCAAATCTTCCTCATGAAAACTCCAGCAGAAAGCTACAGATGGAATTGGATCAGCTCCTGACTGACTGCTGTGTCCCTGCGTGGCCCTAATGATGCTCCAGCACATTTCAGAATTGACAAGAATAATTTAATCAGCTCAGAGAAGCACACAGGCATTATCAGAGGTGGCAGTAAGAAGCATAATTGGGAGCTGCAGAGCTTCTCCCTCCTCTCCATCCCAGCAAACTCAGCCAGAGGCAGGGCAGGGCCAGGCTCACCGATGGTTTTGTCACGATTCACTTTCCAGGTCAGGGGCCCCTCATGGAGCATCTTTCTCTTTGTTAGATCCAGGTTCTGTCAGGGGAAAGAAAAAAAAAAATAATTTCTACAGAAGCAAGTCATGATAAAACACAGGGATGCCAGAGGGACTCCTGTTTGGAGCTAAGCACTAAACTCAGGCTGGGAAAAGAAACCCAAAAATCCTGTCAGAGATGCTGCTTATCACTTTTGCACTGCTCTTCTCACATGCCAAGTGCCACCCGGTGGGGAATTCCCCCACCAAGTCAAGCTCCTGAGGCATTAGCAGGCATCACCTGTTTCCTAGGAGGAGTTTTTCCAATACCCCACATTCACTTCCAGCATCACAGCTGATGAATGCTGCAGCACTCGATTTGCAAGTCAAGTGTGCCTACAAATTATTTACAAATCATCCCCATGATCTGACAGGACTTGTAATGTCAATGGATTCTTCAGGCACTTCAGTGCTCGTGACATTTAGATCTGCAGGCAAGCAGAAGTGACAATTTTCACAATTCATCCCTTCCAAGTCTCAGAGTCTACAATCAATGACAGCAAGTTGCCAGGAAGTTCTTCCTTTCCTCACTAAATGCTTGCAGGTTTATTTGGGGAAGGATAAATGACACAGTTTTATAGAAAAGATTTTTTTTTTTAAACTCACACTGACTTTGAGGGAGATGGGGAAGCAACCAGCAGGTAACCAGCTTCCAACAGAACTGCAGGCATTTACAGCAGCCATGAAAAAGAGTATTTTTAATACTGGACTTCAGGCTTTATTTGGCTGTGTGGATCTCCCATGTTTTTTGTACAAGCTCTCCTTTTAAAGCCAATTCCACTGTTGCACCTCAGGGCTCTCCAAGGCCTCCCCACTTCCAACAGCATCACCAAGACATGAGATAAACACCCACAATAATCTCATTACCCATCAGATATCTCTTCTGGGATACAGTGCTTGAGCTTGCAGGCCATAAAGGTTTGTTGCACAGAGCTGACAAGCTTCATCAGCACCATGATGTGCAGAACTGGGCTGTTAGAGCCACAGGAATCTTCAGCAAGGTGGCAAAACTCACACTTCTGAGACTAATTGCTTTCATTTCCATACAGAAATGTTTGTCTCCAAAGACCACTCAGCTGTGCATCAGGGCTGTAAACTCCTCTCACCCAGGGCTGGTTTCATGCTGTCACTCACCCTGAACTCGTCCATCATGGGATCCTCTGACTGCTTCAGGTAGGAGAGGTCGAGTCGCCGCTGATAATCCTCCAAGTGCTGCAGGAAATGCAGGGAAATGATCACTTGGAGCAGCAGGGCTCCCCAGGGGCAGGACCACTGCTGTCCCAAACCCTGCACCTCCCCTCTGCCCCTCCCACCTGCTTGTTCTCTGACTCCTTCACAGCCTGGTTCACGTGGTTGAGGATCTGCCGACAGTGATCTGCTGCTTTCTTGACTTTTTCCTTCTCCTCAGGCAGCTCTGCAAGAACAAAACCAAGTGGGACAGTGCTTCCCAGCAGAGGTGTGACCTGTCAGCTGACCTCAAATGGGACAAGGAGGAGTTAAACTCACAGAGCAATCTATCAACAAAAGCACTGCACTGCAAAAGTGATAAAAATGAGATTTGTGGCAGGAGAGGATTCGCTGTGACCTGCAGATCATGACACATAATACAATTGTTACTCTCCCTTTTTTAGGGTCTTGTGACAATTATTCACAATAATCTGAGAAACCTCAAATCCTTACTAAGAGTAAGGCACCAGCACCAGCAGCCACAGTGAGAATTCAGTTAACAGGAACATAAACCAGTACATCAAAGATAATGGAGTATCACATGCTTTCCTAATTAGGATTAGAGGGAACTTGTAGCTGCAGTCTATTTTTATGAGTAATGAAATGACTCTGCAGCAGGTATCAGATAGTAAAGCTGGGAAGGCATTTTGGGCTATTATTTATCACATTTTTACCTGTTGTGCTGAAAGTAGCTTTCAGTGCAACACCTCCTAATTAAACCCCACCCTCTGCAAGAGCATGAGGACATTCTGTGCTGCCTTAGAGGTTTGACAGATTCACTTATTGCACAGTGAATTTCCTTTTTATTTTCCTAAGGAGCAACAAACACTGGATTTTTCTTTTTTATTATTACTTTTTATACCTCCTGTGCAGAAGGCAGCAGTGAGGTCGCAATGCAAACAGAGACACATAAAATTGAAGTGTTGTTTAACACATTCACCTGAAAAAAACTGCTGAGGTGGGAGCCCAAACCCCAGTGGAAAGGCTTTACCTGTGTATTTAGCAATGTTATCCAGCAGAAGGGGGTATTTAGTCAACCTCTGCATCTCTGTGGGGATGATATCCTTGAGCTGCAGCCGCCGGCACAGGGGATTGCTCTCTGCATCCTAAATTTCAACAGCACCAAATCTGCATTTGTCATTTTTATTAAAGCCATAATTACCTGAATGCACAACATCTATTCATCACTTAAACATCTATTACTTCACTTTCCAGTAATTAAATACAAGACAAGAGATGCCAAGATCTATCACCCAGACAACACATCCCCTCTCCATCTGCAATTACCCAGAGGAAAAAGCTCATCACAGCAGCAGTGCCTTCCTCCCCTCATTACTCCCCATGGGCTTGGGCCCATCCCCAATCAATCTCAGTCAGCAGCACCCAGGGAAAGCATCAGTTTGGGCTTTCACATGGCAGCAAAACACAGGACATTTGTCAAGATAATCTCCCCTTGTTCTCCCAGAGCCCCTCCCAGCCTGTGCTAATGGAGACAATGTTCTCCTGCAAATGCCTCACATGGACCCAAACCCCACTCCTGGCAGGCTGAGCAGCTGTGCAGCATCTGTCTGCTGCCCCTGGCACTCTGAGCACTCTGCCCCACAGATTTTGGCATCCTTGGGCAGCAGCCACCCCGAGGGAGGTGGCAGCTCCTGCCTGTGCTGCCCTGCATTCCATCACAACACTGTGCTGCCCAAAACTGAGGGCTCCTCCCTCCAGAAACCACCAGGAGAGATAAATACAGTGCTGGAAATGATCCCCAGCTGAAGGCAGCATTAGGCATGATGTCATTAATTAATGTCATTAATTATCAGAACTTTATCTAGGAGGAATCACTGGGCTGTGCTGAGGCAACTCAAACCATGGTGGAAAACTCAGAATCTGGTAGAGAAAACTCAAAGAGCCTAGTGGAGAAAACTCAAAAGAGCCTAGTGGAGAAAACTCAGACCTTAGAGGAGAAAACTCAGAGAGTCTGGTGGAGAAAACTCAAAAAAAATCTAGTGGAGAAAACTCAGAGCTTAGGGAAAAAACTGAGAGCCTGGAGGAGAAAACTCAAAAACTCTGGTGGAGAAAAAAAAATCTGGTGGAGAAAACTCAGAACTTAAGGGGAAAACTCAGAGAGTCTGGTGGAGAAAACTCAAGAGCTTAGGACAAAAACTCAAAAGCCTGGGGGAGAAGACTCAAAGAGTCTGGGGGAGAAAGCTCAAAGCCTCGTGGAGAAAACTCAAAAAAAATCTAGTGGAGAAAATTCAGAGCTTAGGGGAAAAAACTCAGAGACTGGGGGAGAAAACTCAAAAAAGTCTGATGGAGGAAACTCAGAGAGTCTGGGGGAGAAAACAGCCTGGTAGAGAAAACTCAAGAGCTTAGGGGAAAAAAACTCAATGCCTGGGGGAGAAAACTCAGAGTCTGGTGGAGAAACTCAGAGAGTCTGGGGGGGAAAACTCAAGAGCTTAGGGGAAAAACCTCAAAGAGCCTCGGGAAGAAAACTCAAGAGTCTGGTGGAGAAAACTCAAAACAATCTGGTGAAGAAAACTCAGAGAGTCTGGGGAAGAAAACTCAAAAAATCTGGTGGAGAAAGCTCAAAAAATCTAGTGGAGAAAACTCAAAGAGTCTAGTGGAGAAAACTCAGAGGGAAAAAACTCAGAAGCCTGGGGGAGAAAACTCAAAGAACCTGGGGGAGAAAACCCAAAGCCTGGTGGAGAAAACTCAAAGAGTCTGGGGAAGAAAACTCAAGAGTCTGGTGGAGAAAACCCAAAAAATCTGGTGGAGAAGCCCAAAGCCTGGTGGAGAAAACTCAAAGGCTGGAGGAGAAGCCAGAGCCTGGTGGAGAAGCCAGAGCCTGGTGCAGAAGCCCAGAGCCTGGTGCAGAAGCCCAGAGCCTGGTGGAGAATCCCAGAGCCTGGTGCAGGAAGCCAGAGCCTGGTGGAGAAGCCCAAAGGCTGGTGCAGAAGCCCAGAGCCTGGTGCAGAAGCCCAAAGCCTGGTGCAGAAGCCAGAGCCTGGTGCAGAAGCCAGAGCCTGGTGCAGAAGCCAGAGCCTGGTGCAGGAAGCCAGAGCCTGGTGCAGGAAGCCAGAGCCTGGTGCAGGAAGCCAGAGCCTGGTGGAGAAGCCCAAAGGCTGGTGCAGAAGCCCAGAGCCTGGTGCAGAAGCCCAAAGCCTGGTGCAGAAGCCAGAGCCTGGTGCAGAAGCCAGAGCCTGGTGCAGGAAGCCAGAGCCTGGTGCAGAAGCCAGAGCCTGGTGCAGAAGCCCAGAGCCTGGTGCAGAAGCCAGAGCCTGGTGCAGAAGCCCAGAGCCTGGTGCAGAAGCCCAGAGCCCGTGGGAGAAGCCCAGAGCCTGGTGCAGAAGCCCAGAGCCTGGTGCAGAAGCCAGAGCCTGGTGCAGAAGCCCAGAGCCTGGTGCAGAAGCCCAGAGCCTGGTGCAGAATCCCAGAGCCTGGTGCAGAATCCCAGAGCCTGGTGCAGAAGCCAGAGCCTGGTGCAGAAGCCCAGAGCCTGGTGCAGAAGCCCAAAGCCTGGTGCAGAAGCCAGAGCCTGGTGCAGAAGCCCAGAGCCTGGTGCAGAAGCCCAAAGCCTGGTGCAGAAGCCCAGAGCCTGGTGCAGAAGCCCAAAGCCTGGTGCAGAAGCCCAAAGCCTGGTGCAGAAGCCCAGAGCCTGGTGCAGCAGCCAGAGCCTGGTGCAGAAGCCCAGAGCCTGGTGCAGCAGCCAGAGCCTGGTGCAGAATCCCAGAGCCTGGTGGAGAATCCCAGAGCCCGTGGGAGAATCCCAGAGCCCGTGGGAGAATCCCAGAGCCTGCAGCAGCTCACCCTCACCTGCACGAAGGTCTGGAAGCGCGAGTCCTTCTTCTGGCGGGACTTGATGACCTCCAGGGCGAAGGGCTGGTTGCTGCAGAAGGTGGCAGTGGCAAGTTTCAGCTTCTCCTCTGCTGCTCCACTAAACTGTGCCAGAAAGCCAGAAAAGCCAAGTTTAGACAGGGGAGCTCAGCAAGAGACACCCTCAGCAGGCAGAGCCACAAAGGCTCACCAGGGAACAAAGGAATTACTGACAAAAATGAGGAGCCATTTCTGCCCTGGCTTAAGGCTTTGTCTTCCCAGAGGACACCTTTACATCCCAAACTCTTCAGTTCTCCTGGATCCACCCCTCCCACATCACAGAATCCCAGACTGATTTGGCTTGGAAGGGATTTTAAAGCTCATCCCCACCATGGGCAGGGACACCTTCCACTATCCCAAAACATCCTTGAACACTTTCAGGGATGGGGCAGCCAAATCTTCCCATAAAGATCTCAAAAGTGAAGCCTGCAATAGCACCATAAATTCCAAATTTACACATTCTAAGATTAGAAATCAGGTTTTTTTAATCATCTTTTAACTGCACCACAGGCAACACCAAGCTCACATTTCAGTGTTAGTGAAACAAATTGTGCCACTACATTTTTCAAAATCCCACTCTCACCTTCATGTACCCAAAAGTACCTTTCTATTCTACCCACACATCCAAAGCAAATTATCCCTGTGCCTTAAATGACTCTTATCTCCAGTCAGATGAAAATCCTCTGAGTTTTTCCTGCTTTCCTTCCCCCCTCATCCTCCAGCTCTATTTTGGTTCCAGAACTCCCACAGCCCTTCAGTTCTCATTGTTGGCAATTGCCTCCTCCAACCTCTGGATCTACTGGTCATTCTGTGATACATCATTTTCAAATATAAGAAATATTAAAAGAAATTTACCCAGGAGAGCAAATCTTCCCCAATTTGGCCAATGACAGAAGTCTCGTTCCTTTTTCGGACAGATTTCATTTGATCGTTCAGTGCAACTTAAAAACAAAGAAAAAAAGGCAGATGTTATTAATAGTGGTCAAATTGCTGGCTTAATTTTCAGCATTTAACATAAAAGCTATTCTAGGAGAAGATTAGATTTAAAATAATTTTAATTAGCTAATAAACAATATCCCACAACTTAATTTAGAATATCTAATAAAATGTGATGTAACTCCTTAGCACTTGTGCTCACCTGTCTTCAAACGACCCCTAAGAACCAAACTTATCTTTCCTGAGGCTCAATATAATTTTTCTATGAACAGGAATAATGCAGAAGCCATAAAACCACACAACTGATTATTCAGAGGCTGAAATTCCTGTTGTGAGCACCCTAAACAATGAGAGTGTTTCCCTAAAAACCCTTCAGAAATAGACACCAATCTTTATAAATCTGGTTTCTGCTCTCTTCAGGAACATCTCAAACACTGGCACATAAATCTCACTGCTCCTTTTCTCAAGCATGAATCAACACAGATAAGGAAAAGGAACACTGGACACATGATTCCTTATCAAAATATCTTTGTGAGTCAGAAATGGAACAAGGGTGAGCAGAAGCAGTGTCCTGAACAATTCTGCTTTTCTCAGGCTCGTATTCCACTTTGCTTCAATTTTCCAGCCACTGGAAGCCAGAATTCCAGAATCCAGCTGCTCCTACCATGCAGCCCAAGGATATCCTCCAGGTTGGAGAAGATTTTCCTCTTGTCACTGGAGCTGAGGATGCCCTCCCTGGTGGCTCTCTGGTAGAAGACGCTGTGCAGGACCTTCAGCGTGCGCACGTGGGCTCGCTCGGTGTAGAACAGCTCTGGGGAGACAGGGCGAGCAGGATGGCAACTGTGCAGCCAGAGGTGAGCTCAGAACGGCTCCCCCAGCAGCATCCCCTCCCTGGCCCATGTTCCAGGCTCTGCTGCACTTCCATGTTCGAATTGTTTGGAAAATTCCATCGCTCACCCCAAACCAACAGCGAGCTCTGAGCTCACAAATCCCCAGGCGCTTCTGCAGGAGCTGCAACTCAAACCTGCTGAAGTTTGGGAGTAGCATTTCCAAAAACAAGCTTCTCTTGTTTTCTTTTATAGAACAAATCTAAAACTGGCCTCTCAGTGCCTTAATATTGTTTAATAACCACTTGGTATTGCTTGTTTCTCCTCTAAGGACTGGACCAATCTCACCTCAAGTTATTTCCCACGAACAAGCACAGATTTCACACCTAAGAACTCTTCAAACCAAAAGTTCCACTACTTCACAAAACCAGTGAAGAAAAACCTAATTGTAAATTTTAAGAATTTCAAAGCTCCAGGGCAAGGTTTCAACAGGTAGGAAAGAAGCTCCATCTCACCATTTATCACTTCTTGGCGCTTGATTTCGTAGGGCTTGAGCCCCATCAGCACCTCCCTGCTCACGAGCTGCTGCCAGTTGGGAGGGTCCATGTCCATGTCAAAGTCATAGAGCTCATCCTCACTCTGCACATCTGCAAAGCCAACACTGTCCATCCTGATGGGAGGAGAAAAAAAGGTGAGCTCATTCCCATTCCAGGGAAAAGCTGAGTACATAAGTCAGCTTGATGAATCCACTGTCCCTGCCAGCTGGAGGCTGTTTGATCCTGAACCTCTGGGCACATTCTCTAATTTTGCCCTTGACAGGCTGACTGCCTGTTCTGAGAGTGTTTTCATAACCCTCCTTTTTAATGACACAGATCAAACCACCTGCTGTCAGGTATCAAGGCAGTGAAAAGGGCAGGTTACAGTTTCTTGTCTCTGTTTATCTGCAGGTACAGAACCAACAGAGACACAGGTTGGAAAGGAAAACAGGGATATCTCTACTCCTAACCCAACTCCCATCCATTCAAATCAGTGGATACGGCAATCACTGCACTCCACTAACAGATTAAAGGGGAATTTTTTGCATATGATTCACTCCACCTGCCCTACAAATGGCTGCCAGTGCCTGATTTTGTGTGTTCTTAAAGAAAAAAGATCATGCAGACAACTGTGCTGGCTCAGAACAATGAGCACTGCTGCATTCTGCTTCACAACCTCTGAAATCCAGAGAAATTCAGTCAAGTTCAAACAGTTCCAAGCACACTCACTTGCGGAAAGGCTTTGGGGTTCCCATGTCAACCACCCTGCAAGGAAGGAAGGAAGGAGGGAAATCATTAGGGAAGCTTGTGCCTGAATTTCTCCCTGCTCAGACACCCAGCACAACTTCAGAATGGTGATCTGAGCTCCAAACCATTTTGTCCCCTCTCCTGACAGTTCTCCCTCACAGCACAGACCAAAGTTTCCTAATTCTACCAACAATATTTAAACAAACAATGTCACTGTAATTTTATGTACTAAATTTCAACAGCCACTGTCACACTGACAAAGGATTCTCTACAACGTTCTTTTCCCACCCATTCCAAGATTTCCTGAGTCTCTCTCAAGGCTCCCTCAAGCACCCAGAGTTACCTCTCTGATTCTCCCTCCTCCTCCTGCAGGTTTTCCAGAGGAGATGGGAACTCAAAGGTGGTGTTGGGTGTGCGGGGGGTGCCATCCATGGAGTCACTGGCAGGTGGAGCTTCCCCAGGCTGCTTCAAACCTGGCCACAGGATAAGTGGAAAAGGTGAGGAACCAAATCAGAGGAGATCAGAGAACTTCCCAGCCTCTCCAGAGCCTGATTCCAGCTTCAGAGCTGGAGGAACTCAATCCCCAGGCTGGCAAGAACAAATCTCAGTGACAAAAGCTTCAGGTGACACAGGCTGGCACCTGTTGGGTTTTTCCTGTTGGATGATCCAATGGCACCGTGGCAGAACCCACTAACAACCACTGCTGCTCGTGGCAACGTTCCCTAATTGAGGAAAGCTGATTAAGGTGAGGAAGAGCAGCTCTAATGACATCAAAGCATTTCCCAATTGGCCCAGCTCGTTGCATCAGTGCTCTGCATCACAGCACGACCTTTAACCACTCTCCATGCCACCCTACCTGTGTCACTGTCCTTGCTGCCCTCTGGAGAGGCAAAGGGCCCCACTGCCAGGGGGGACATGGGGTTGGCAGGGGGGTAAGGGGCATCTGTGCCATCGCTGGAGGAGCCGCTCTGGCGCATCTTGCTGGCCTCGGGGGGCTCTGGGCTCACAGAGGAGGCTGTGGGTGAGTGCTTGGGGTGCCTGGGCTTCTGCATCTCCATGGCCCTGCCAACTGAACAGAGAGACTCAGCACACTGCTGACATGACTTCTCCAGTGCTGAGGGAAGCAGCGTTTCAGGGCCAGAACAGGTTTGTGTGTCTTCAAAACCGGATTTTTACAGGAGAAAGTTTAAATCACTCAATCCTACTGAAAATCAATCACTCAATCCTACTGAAAATCATTCAATCTACTGAAAATCAGTCACTCAATCTACTGAAAATCACTCAATCCTACCCCAAAGAGCCTCAACACCAGCCCAAAATTTGATTCCACAGCCCCTCAGGGTGAGACAGGGCTGGAAGGGAACTGGGAGAAGTGGGGTCCAAATTTGGACGACTGGGATGGGTGGGATGAGGTTTAGGGGGGGGGGATGGGGGAAATAGGGTTTCCTGGCAGGAATTAGGAATTTTTGAACACAGCAGGGATTTTCTGTGGCTTTCAGGCACAGGGGTTTCCTGGGCTGACATACTGGCACTGCTGTCATGTCGGCTCGGCCTCCTCGGGGGCCCCAGAATGTTGGGGAAGCCTCTCCTCTTCCCTTTCTCCTCTCCTTCTTTCTCTTTCTTGATGCTTTGCTGCAGGTAAAGAAAAGCAAACTCATCACTGACTGCTTCCAATCCAGCTGTTCACTGAGATGTTAATGAATTCTTTAAAGCTGCAGAAGGAGGAGGACACAAAGCTCCAAAAAGGTTTCAAACCTTTTCACAGTTGGTGCAGAACTGCTTGAAACTCTGTTAATATTTCAAAGAAAGCTGAAATGCTGATGAAAATAAGTAGCTACTGTGACCAGATACACCCCCATGCTGTGGGAGACAAGGGATCACACCCACAGGGATGAAGTTTTGGTGGAAATATTCATTATATAACTAGGAAAGTGGGGGTGGCAGGGAGAAGAGCTCTCCTGCATCACAAACCAGGAGGGTTTGGGCAAATTTCTCCAGAAAAAAACCTGAAGTAAACAAGGCAACAATTTTAATGAGATCCTCCTGTGGTTCAAAGTTGTGTTCTATAAAACATTCCTCCCCCAAAGTTTTAATAACTGTGAAAAACAAGGTGAATTCAGGGGTAGAGATAAAGGAAATAACTCCAATTATTTCCAAATCTCGCATCCGCCAACAGATGCAGAGCCCAATTTCAGCTCTTAGGTTTGCTGTGCAGCTCAGCAACCCCAGATCCTCTTGGAACAGTGGAAAACAACGATTTTTCATTTCTTCCTGCAAACCTGGGGTTTGAATTGCACACAAATCCAGCAGTACCTTGATCTTTGGCAGGAAACCAATCCTGCCCCGCTTCTGCTCCAGGCTCCGAGGCTCCTTGACTTTGACTCCCAGGTGCTTCATGTAGGTGAGGATCACACACTGCATGGCAGAGCTGCCAAACACAGAAAAACCACTGAGGTCTAACAGAAATGTACTGGGAAAATACACTGAGTCAATAAAATTCAGGTCAAGGTTCTATTGAGAAGTTCATTTTGAAATTAAAGCAGGAAATGAAAGGAAATAAATTTCCACAGGTAATGGGAAGGCTCAGCCAACAATAGAATTAATCCTTTTGTAAATTATGGAGTCAATAAAGATGGAATATATGGATGGAGAGGCTCTGGCACAGGGTGCCCAGAGCAGCTCTGGCTGCCCCTGGATCCCTGGAAGTGCCCAAGGCCAGGCTGGATGGGGCTTGCAGCAATCTGGGATAGTGGAAGGTGTCCCTGCCTGTGACAGGGGCTGGAATTAAATCATCTTTGAGGTCCCTTCCAACCCAAATAATTCCATAACAAAAGGCACAGAAGCCCAGGAGGTGAAAATACAATTTTGAGAATTACACAGAAGGTCCTAAAATTCTACCCTAAAGCCATATTTGATGTCACATTATAGCTTTGAGTTATGGCAAAAATAAGCAGCAGTAAAAGGTTACTGCAAGAAGTGGAGGAAAAGCTGCTCAGATAAAAACTGAACAGGACAAGGCACACACAGAAAATAAATGTTAGAGCAGATTGAAGCAGTTACAGCACAAAACAAAAATAAACAGGAACTCTCAGTGACATTAATTTTTAAGATGTGTAGCACAGGCAACAAAGATCAGCAGAGAAGAGGCTGCTGCTGTGAATTGCAATGATTTATGCCAGGGGATTCAGAGATGAGTGCTGAGAACAGCCAGGAGAGGGCTGTCGTGCTCCAGCAGCACAGCCCAGCCCAGCCCAGCTCCCATTACCTCTTGTCTTCTTCCAGAGGCTGAGATGTCATCCTGCAAACAAGAAAGGCTTTTAAAATCAAACTCAAAACCCAATTAACACCCGGTCCCATCCCACCCAGAGCATCAGTAGTTGTGTTGAAGTGTCCTTTAGAATGTTCAGCAGTCCCAGCAGGGAAAAAAAAATAAAATCAGAATTGAAAATGAAGGTTCAGCTGTGGAAATTGGATTCAGCCCACATTAAAAAGGAGAAAATGGGCTGTGAAGCTGTTGTTTCTACAGGAAAAGGGCTCTGATGTAATAATGCACAAGCTGACAATGGCAGCACCCCCTGCACTGTTGCACAGCAGCCTCCTGGCCAGAGCAGCCTCCCCTTCCCTCCTGCCTGAGCCTGCCTGTCAAACCCTCACGGCAGGAGCCCAAACACAGCACCGCCAAATTCCACCCCCCAGTCCCTTCACTGCTTTTCCCACACCTCAGGCAGCACCTTTACTGTTATTTTTTTCTCACCCCACCTTTCTCTCTGCTGTCACTTACAGGACCTCCTCGATCTTGGCGATGATCTGCTCTGCACAGCTCCTCTCCTTCTCCACGGCGTTGCGGTCGCGGAGCCGCTCGGCGTCCAGCCGGGTCAGCTCCCCCTCGGCCAGGGTCAGCCCCATGCTCCTCTTCTGCCTGCACAAGGGCACAGCACACCCAGCTGCAGCTGGACACTGCCCTGGCCTCTCAGGGTGTCCCACTGTGCTGGACTGATGTGGCCAGAAATGTCAATTCTGTCACAGTGACCCTGATCTCCGTGGCACATATTATCTGCTAATGGGCCATCTTTAAACCAGCTGGGCAATCATCTTTATCTTTCCACAGCCCATCCTCCCTCCAGGAGATATCTCCTGTTAATGGGCCATTGTTAAAAACCGGGTGTGGCAGTGACCCTTATCTCTGTGGGAGATATCTCCTGTTAATGGGCCATTGTTAAAACCTGGGTGTGGCAGTGATCCTTATCTCTGTGGGAGGTATCTCCTGTTAATGGGCCATTGTTAAAACCTGGGTGTGGCAGTGATCCTTATCTCTGTGGGAGGTATCTCCTGTTAATGGGCCATCTTTCAACCAGCTGGGGCAATCATCTTTATCTTCCCACAGCCCATCCTCCCTCCAGGAGATATCTCCTGTTCATGGCCATTGAGTCCCAGTGCATGACTCATAAAATTACATCATCCCACTGGGAGATGCTCCAGCCAGGGGAGGAGCCAAGCCTTTCCTACCCAGATAAAAACTGAGATTTTGGACCAAGGCACCTTCTTTCCACTGGATTCCAGAGGAAAGCCAGACCTTTCCACATCATCCCTGGAGCTTCAGAGGAAACTGCACCTTCTACAGGAGCACTGCTCCAGCTGAACCACATCTGCCACTGCAGGAGGATGCAGCCAGCATTGAATGGGACTGCTGCCAACACCCTGACTGACTGACGGGTGTCAGCTTGGATTCTGACTCTGGCAGGGTTTGGGATTGTTCTTTGTAATACTGCATTTCTATTTTAATTTTCCTAGCAAAGAACTGTTCTTCCTAATTCCCATATCTTTGCCTGAGAGCCCCTTAATGTCAAAGTAATAACAGTAATTTAGAGGAGGGGGCTTTACATTCTCAAAGAGAAGCTTCTGCCTTTATTGGCAGACACCTGTCCTTCAAACCAGGATACCCACAGAGGTCACAGAGGGGCTTCAGGGGTGTTTAAAGTTTTTAGGGATTGAAATCATTTCTTGCTGAGCTTGGCACGGAGCTCTCAGGACTCCAAGTGAAAAAGCAAATTAATTATCAACTTCAATTCCATGCCTGTGACAGCTCTGTAAAGGGGATTATTCCCTGCCCAAAGGCGAGAGGGAAGGAAAAAAAAATACAAGCTGTTTATAAACACTATCAGTAAGAGATTTATATAACAAAGACATTTCCTCACACTTCAAGGAATGAAGAATCCAAGCTCTAGGATTGCAATTGATGACTTGATTGGCCACAGGGTCTATTCCTGGTGTATTCCTACCCAATCCAAGAGGAATTCTATGCCCCTCAGGTTTCCCTCTGCTGGAACACTGACTGAAATCAAATATGAATTGAATGAAAACTCCACAGGGAGCTTTTGGTACCTGAAATCTTCCAGGTTCCTCTGGACCTCTGGACAGACTTTATCCTGCATGGTTTGGATGAACTGGCGGTGCAGCTCCTCAGGGAGGAACTCTGGTCTTCTCCTGTCTGAGAGGCAGAAAATTCCCCCATTATTCCTCTGGGAACAGTCCCCACCTTCAATAAATGACTCCAATAAAGTCATTTCCCTGAATTAACCCACCCTCTGCTTTCACTCCCACGAACACAGCACCCTACCTAATTCCAAGGAGATCTCATCTGGAACTGGGACTTTCAGGTTCTGCAAAAGGAAAGAAGAGTTGGGAGAACCAACAGAGAAACCAGCACCCCAAGAAAACACACAAATCCTGCCAGGGAATTGCCTCAAAACCCAAAACCATTCAATCCAAGCACCTGCTGGTTTGAAAAGGGGTGACTCCCATGAATATATTATAATTCACAGGATTATTTAAGATGAACTTGTGGTATATAAACCTCTGCTTCAGTTTCTGGGAGTTTAATTCATGACAGCAAAGAATTTTCTCAGCTTTCCAGCAGACACATAAAATTTCCCAATCCCTGCAACAGCCACATCAATACCCACAGTAATTATTAACTAAAAAGCAATGTAGAAGAGCCAGAACTGGCTTACCTACCACTAAATTATTTCTCCTATCTACAACAAATCCCCTGGGATTTATTTTATTACCAGGCATCTGAAGTCATTAATTTTCCTGCTAACACTTCAACAAAAATACTTAAAACTTTCATTGCATTATTACATTTTATGAAGTTATTTATTAAACATTATTCAGATTTTGATTTTTAGAACTAATTCTTTTGGAGGGCTTTAACCCCCTTAGTTTTTCACAGTTCAGGTGAGTGGAGAAAGGTCAAAGTCAACTTGCTGGATGTGTGTGAAAATGAGGAAAACAAGTGGAACCTACTGCAGCTCTGTCCAGGAAGAATTGGTAAAACTCCAGGAAAACACGCCGGGTCTCTTTGGAGTTGGTCTGTTTGTACAGGTCTGTGTAAAGGTAGCACAGCTGTGGGGAACAGGAGGCCAAGAAATGAGGTGGAAACCATGAAAACTCCAAGTTTTCTTTCCAATATTTCAAGGAATTCAGCAGTGCTGGGTTGAAACCTTTCCCAGCTCCCCAGGGAGCTGCCCTGGCAATGGGGGGAGAGGGAAGAGGAGCACAGAGAGGTCAAACCTTCCCTGTAGACAACCAATCCCACACCTTGGGGTGGAATGAGAGGCTTTCAGCAGATAAATAATTATTTGTAAGCAGCCAGGTGTAAAGGAAACTGCTCTTTTTGTGTTTCTCCATTTCTCTGAGGAGATAAATGAGGATTTATCACCCTCAGGGTCTGCATTTCCCTCCTTGCCAGGTCATGGCAGTGAGTGCTACACAAAATCTGGTAAATTCTGGTGAAGATTCCCAAACGTGAGCCAGGGGAACAATTCCAGAGCTTCTCACCAGTGCAGCAGGATCAAACTGGGACACCACGTGGTGCAGGAGAACAGCCAGGTGAGCGGGGCGGGATTTCAGGAGCTCGATGTTCTGGAAGCAGCTGCACTGCCCATTGATCTGCAGGGACACAGGGAGTTACATCTCAATTGGGCAGGAGGAAGAGAAAGGACAGCTAAAATAATTCAGGAGTAAATGTGTAGTAGCTCTGCTGCTGTGACAGGATTTAACAAAAATGAAAAAAAAATGGAATAAGGCAAATTAGTTCCTAGAAAGCTTGAAGTTTGGAGAAGGAAAAAAAATTATAGACTCAAAGATGGATATTGTCAAACTCCCCAAATGTTTCTATTTGGGAAGTTCAGCAACAACAGGAATCCCATTCCCAAATCCTTATTTCATCATACAAGAAGCATTCAGCAGAAACAAGCAGAAATAGGGGGAGAGAATTCTGGTTGGTGGGGAAAAAATGCTAAAAGCCATTCCTACCTGCTCCTGCTCTGTGTCAAAATCATCATCCTCTGCTCCAATGATCTGAGTCCCCACTCGGGACAGGGGACTCCCAACACTGGACTGGGAATCCTGGGGAAGAGAAGCAAGAAAAGCACAGGGCTGTGATTGTCCCTCCCAGCACAACTTGGAGATATTCTGATCATTTTAATTCTTAAACTCCACCTTGGATCCCCCTCCCAGGACCCAAATATTCCCAAACACCAAAGGATCAGGAGCAGCAGCATCACCTTGGAGCACAGCAAGCACGTGGCACAGAGGGGAAATGGGGCTTTGGGAGCACAGGCAGGAGAGGGGAAGGGGACTTCAGGAGCCATCCCAAGGTGATGATGTGTTCAGACAGCTCTGCCCTTCCTGCTGGAAATGCCAGCCCCCAAATGAGTGAACATCCTAAAAAAGGCTGGACTCAAGGAATAAAACACATGCAAGTGCTCTCCTTATTCCAGACCCAGCTCTTTTACTGCTGATTACTGCTTGTCTCTCAATGGCCCTGCTCTTAAGCTCCATAAACATTTACTCAGCTAATTAACTTTCCCTGCACCACTTCAATTGCATTTTATTTTCTAAAGCAAAGTTTAGGCATGCTCCATTTAAAAAGTGGGGGAAAGCACAACATTTTAATGGGCCTGTTAGAGGAGATGCTGTTGTGACACTTGATGTTTTGTACTCACAGTATCTTGAAGCTCAGCCTTTTCTGGGCTCTCATCTGGATAAATCCTCTCCTTCAGGCCACTGCGAGGACTCTGGGAAAGAGGGAAGTTCGGTTCTGGTAAGTCCCAGCAAATCCAGGAAAGGGAGAACTGCACAGAGCAGTTTGTCAGCCTCAACAGCCAAAAACTTCTCCTTTCTCACAGGAAAAGGAGGTGTGAAAAACCAGAGTAAAATCTGTGTCCTACGTGCACAGTTAAACAAAAAAAAAACCCCAAAACTCAAGTGAATGCAGAAGTTTTGGTCAGAAATCTGGTGACAGTGAGCAACAGCAGAGCTGTAGAACCCCCAGCCCCTTGATTTCTCCTTGCTCTCTCCACCTTTTCTCACAGTTCTGTCTCTTCTCCCATCTGCCAGCAATCCCCTTGCTCAGGAAGCCCAGCAGAGCCTGGTTTGCAAAAATCTCATGCTGCTGGTTCATCTTCATTGTGTCCAAAGGTTTTTCCAGCCAGGACACTGCTCAGGCTGCTGCTTTCCAGCCTGGCTTTTTCCCAGCTGCAGAACTCTTCCCACTTCCAAAGGTTTCTTTCACCCCTGATCCTAGATTTTCTCAGAGCTGGATTGAAAAGCTGGAATGTTTGATGTGCCAATCAGCTGCTCTGATCAAATACCATCCCCAATACTGACAGGATGATGATTATTAGGAAGATTATTATGAATTTTGTTGTGCTTTTATTAAACACAAACATTGAGTGGGATCTGGTCAGATTTGGAGCTGAAATGTTTCAAAACAGAGTTGTGGATGCTCCCATCTCACCCACCTCCCTTTCACTTCCAACTGCTGGGACAAATTTAGCTCTCACATCCTTAAGTTAATCAACAAACTTAGGCCAAATCCGAGCAGAGAATCTCAATTCCCCTGCACTAATCAGATAGTGCCTTAATTAAGGATTAGGCAGCACAGGAGCACACAGATTGGCAATGAGGGAACACACCAAGAGCTCTGCTGGGGGCAGGAGTTGAAGCTGATTTGGTAGAAAAAAGGCTCTTCTCAACTTCCAGGGCAAGCTGCCTGCCTCTGAGTCATGATGCTGCAGTTGGAATATTCCTCCAAAGATGCTCTAATTGGCAAATGAGTTTTGAGCAGGATGCTGCATCCATCTTTCTCTGGTTACAGGGATTAATGCCAGGACAATCTAATCCTGGATAAAACCCCACCATTTCTTCTCTCCCAGTGTCTAACACCAGTGCAATCCAGCAGGCATCCACAGGGAAAAGGTTTTGGTGGGCACTGAGCAGTAATGCCCAGAGTTACCCAGGACAACACACACAAAGAGCCTGCCAAGGAAATGCAAGGGGCAGAGAAGCAGAGCCCCAGACTCACATCAGCAATGTCACTGCTGGGTCTGGAGGGGCTGTCACCACTGAAATCCAGTTTGCTGCCACTGTCCCCAGGCTCTGGCTCCCCCTCGCTGATCTGCAGCGACTCCGACACGGCCCTGGAGGACAGGAGCCCATCCTGCAGAGAGGGACAGCACAGTGTTCCACAGAGCAGCCTCAGCACCAACCCTCACAAGCCAGGCCCACATCACTCAGGAAACCTTCTAATTTATCTGAAACAGCTGCAGTGCTTTTCTAAGAGAAAACAACCACATTTTCAACCAAAACAACCAAATTTTCAGCATTTTAACACAAGGGAAAAGGCAAAAATGACACAGCCTACGTTTTGTTTTTTTTTTTCAAAAGTGAGAACAAAATTGTTTAAAGCTTCCAAGAATGACTTCATGGGTGTATTTTAAGTTGCACTGACAGATAATAAACACATCATTGCTTGCACTTGTTCTTAAAAGCAGGTTTTTCAGAGATGAGCTGAGGAGTAAAATCCACTCCACATCCTGATGAGGATGACAGTGCCAGCTCCAAATCTCAGCTCTAAGGGTGCAGCCTGCCTGTCCAAGCAAACCCAGCCTGCCAGAACAGCATGAGCCCCCAGGGCTGTGCCTGGGGCACTCCCCAGACAGGCTGTGGTACCTGAGGAGCAGCCTGTGGCCTTGGACAGCTGCTCCTGCAGCTGAGGAATGTGTTTCTTTGCCTCCTGGATCTCCTTGAGCCCACGGGTGGAGGGGGTTCTGCTGTACTCCTCCTGCAGGACCTGCAAAACAATTTGTGTCTCTTCAATGAGCACCTGCACATCTGCACAGCCAAGGAGCTGCTGCAGAAAGTCTGTTCCACACAGCTCTGCTAAAAAAATTTAACAACATCACTTCCCCCAGCTCTCTCCAACCTGCACAACTCCAGTACCTGCAGCCTCTCCTGCTCCTTCTGGAGCATCTTCCTCAGAATCTCCACCTTCTGGTTGTGGACAATGTTATTCTCCTCCTAGGAAATACAGAGATTAAGGTTGGACAGATAAGGAAAATTTTAGGAAAATCCTAAAAACAGGCTCTGAAAGCTCTATGAGACCCAATTCAAATTTCCAACCCTATCCTATGTATTCCTTCTTAATTTTGAACAGCTATTGACAGTACAAAAACCTGCATTTCTGTTGTATCACCTGGGACTGGATATTTTTACTCACAAATTGCTTTTTCATAAGTGAATAAATAAATACCTTTTCCATAAGTGAATTTCATCAATAAATAAATAAGTGACAAATATCCCATTGCCAATTTGAAGTGCAGAAAAAAAAAAAAAAAGAATTCAGGCCAAAACTTGACTCCATTTCTCCTTTTGGAAAGAGAGCTTCAAAGCTTACCCCCATGAGCACGGGGCTGGTGATCCTCTCTGCATTCCCTGAGGTGCCAGGCGAGTGGGGGGATGCCATGATGGGAGACATATGCCCAAAAGCTGCCAGATCCACGTCAGAATCTGCCAGGGGGATCTGGGGCGACCCTGGGGGGCGCCCCTGGACAGTGAGAGCTACATAGGAACCTGCTGTGGGGACAAGGACAGGCACAGGTCACACACAGGGACATCTCTGCTGCCCTCACCCTGGGGGCAGGGCTCACACCATCCCTCCTCCAAACCAGTGCACCTCAGAGCACTGCCTGCTTGAGAAATCTGTTTTAATTTCAGATATTCCAAATATTTTCATGACAATCAGCCCTTATAAAAGCAAGCAATCCAATTTGCAGCCCAGCAGGTTTCATTTCCAGTGCACACACACAAAATAAACCATGCCAGGCTGGAAGGAACCAGCACCATCTCCTCCTTGATACAAGGAAATCCAGCAGGAACTATTTCCAGAACTATTTCAAGTGCCAGCCCAGCTGGGGTATTTAAGGTGGAAATAAAAGATGGGAAAGCACCCAGGCAAGGCTTGGTGGCAATCCAAACATCAGGTTAAGGAGAATGTATCAGCTTCAATTCAAGATGTCAAGATGATTTCAATTCCACTTCCCTGTTTCACACACTCCCTTGATCTCTCAGCACTGACCTCACCCCTGCCACTTGCCAGGGCCTGGAAATGATGCCTGTCACACCTTCAAGGTGACAGAAGAGCACCTGCCTTTACTTACACTTGATCAGCTTGACCACCTCCAAATGGTTCGAGTGTGTCACCAGAGTCCCGTTCACCTGGGCAGGGAGAGGAGAAAATTCAGTGTTTGCCTCCTGATTTCCAAGCAACTCCACACTTCACAAAAGGCACCAGGAAAACAGCAGCATTTTCTTCTCCCCCATCTCCATTACTGCCTCTTTCAAGACATTACCAGATAAATTATTTATCCTTCTAACAGTTTATCTCAGTGAGCAGAGCTCTGCAAAAAGAAAACTGTGCATACACCAAAAGAACTCAAGCAAGCAGACAAACAAACAGAAAAAAAAAAAGGTAATCCATCTCTGCCTGGGCAGAAAAACAACAGGGTAGCTAATTTAATTCATTAATTTCAATGCCTGGTTGAAATCCCAGCTCCATCTGTCTCAGGAGCTGCTGCAGCATTTTGCAGCAATCATTTACAGTCTTTTAAGTCACTGACTTGATTTCTTACTTGCTTGGCACTAAAAAAGAACATGGATGTGGGAGCAGTTAGTTAGAAAACAACAATTCAGGCAGGCTGGTTATTTACAGGTCATTAGTAACAACTCTGCTTTCCTTCTCTTCCCTGCCATTGCTGGTTTTATTTGGTTTGTGCTATTTGAACGTGGCAGGATGCAGAATTTGTCCATAAAATCCTGAAATGAGGATCTGGAGGAGAGTCATCTCCAGAACACTGAAGCTTAGACCATTCCTAATGCAGACACAGCAATGCCATTTTTTCCAGGAAAGAGCTCATTTAAGACAAAGCACCCACTTCTCTCCCATTTCAGTGCCCTTACCTTGATAATTCTGTCACCTGTCTGCACTCCAGCCCGCATGGCTGCTCCATCTGCAGAGGCAAGAAATCACTCAGTTCCCGTTTCCACACAATCATTTATAGCAAAAATGGTTTTAAGACTTCTGTAAAACATGCAAAACACTCCTGCACTCAGCCAAGCATCCTCTGCCAGTAAAATCTCTGGGTATTGAGTCTAGAGCAGTTTTGCTTTCTCCTGGCACTGGGTACAGCAGGACATGATCCCACCACATCCCAAGGAGCCATTTCCTCCCCCTGGGTCAGCTCCAAACCCCCAGGATCACAGGATCACAGGATCACCCAGGTTAGAAACGACCTTGAGATCATCAAGTCCAACCTATGACCTGACACATCCTCACCAACCAAACCATGGCACTGAGAGCCACATCCAGCCTTGTTTTAAACACCCCCAGGGATGGTGACTCCCCCACCTCCCTGGGCAGGGGATCCCAGTGCCAAATCACTTTTTCAGTGAAGATTTTTTTCCCTGAAGTCCAACCTAAACTTCCCTTGGCACAGCTTAAAGCTGTGTGCTCTCCTTCTGTCAGAGGAATAAATCCACTGCATCCCCCCAGCTCCACCCTGACCTTGCACATCCCTTCCCAAGCTGCACCACCCCACCTGGGAGGAGTCTGGGAGTTCTCTGCTCCAGCCCCTGCACATTTCCAGGACCCCCATGGAGAGCTGGCAGGTGTGGGGATGCTCTCACCTTCCTTGACAGACTGCACGAAGACGGGGTTGTCCCCGCTGACCGTCAGCCCGAAGCCGTTCTCATCCCTCTGGATCACCACACACCTCTGCACCAGCCCTGGGCACACAGGGCACAGAGGACAGCAACAGAGAGACACAAGCCAGGCATCAGTCCAAAACTTTATCCTGCCAGATCATCACACAGCACTCAAAGGAATGGGGACAACACGGCACAGGGAAAATACAGGAGAGACAGGAACAGGGCAGCAGTCCAGAAATGGAGAGGGATGTCAAGACAGGTCAAGCTTATTGCTCCAGCTACACATAACAGAGATGCAGATGCTCTGGCACATCAGACACAACCTGAGGGAAAAGCAGCTTTTAAAGAAGAGCAGCAGTACCCACACCAATGAGCAGGATTTCTTTGGTCTGCATTAATAGCTCAGAGGGCTCAGTCAGGTGCTGCTGCACCACCAAAAACACCTCACAGCTCCTACAAGCTGCTCTAAAACAGAAGCACAAATCCCTCAGAGCAATATGAAAGGGTTGGGCTAAAACAGATTTATTGATCAGGAAAAGTTCTCCCAATTCTCAGCCAAAATCTCTTGGGACACCTTCTGCTCCAGGTGAAATATTGCACAGAGCCAGAACAGCAGAGGTGAAGAAGTACAAGCCACATTGAACTGGACTTCTGAAATAAACACCAGTCCAGGGCCAAGATCCCAGGAGATGAGTTTGAATGTGCCCCTCCTTTAATTTGCTGTGAGACATCAAAGGAAACTTGTTTTGTTTCCTGGTATACTCAGTATAATGTGAACACAAATGCTGTTGCAGAGATAAATTCATTTAGTAGGTGCAGCATTTGGACCAGGTGGAATGCTGGGGATGTCATTTGTTCACCTGGAAATGAAACAAGGGAAAGACAAAGCACAAGCAAGCAGCAGCCTGGAATATTCCTTGTCAAGCACTTCCCTAGGAGCAGCTGCAAAAAGCCTCCCACAACAGAGCCCTCATCCTGAAAAGTGACTTCAGGAACTCTGTAAATGTTCCCCCAATGTTCTTTTATTTCCATCACCCTTATTTCTAACAGCTTGCTCTGCTTTTCCATTTCTAAAGGCACAGCAGGCAAAATTCCCTACACTGGCACCTCGAGAAAGAAATCAGAGCTCTCCCAAATCAGATTCCAAAAGAGTGCAGCAGTTCAGTTTGGTCTGGAGGGAGCAGGGGAATTGGGAAGGTGCTGTCCCAGCCAGACTGGCTGCTCTGGAAGGAACAGAGCAGGAGCCATTCCTGTGTCTCCCAAACCACCAGGGCTCCTTTCACTTCTCTGGAGCAGCTCCCATGGAAATGAGGAGCCTCAGGAGCCAACACTGCCTGCCCAGCCAGTCCTGCTCTCCTCCAGCGTGGCACAGAGAACATGGGTGTGGGAGCAGTGGGAAAAGTAGGATTTCCAGGATTTCTGCAGTACTATCCCATCCCAGGAATTCCCCTCCTGCCATCCAAGCAGGAGCAAAGCAGGGAATACCTGGCACTGCAGGGCTGGGGAAGGGCTGGAAGGAAAATCCCCCACCTTTCACCCCGTGAGAAGTGAAGGTGTCTCTCCCTCCTGCACCTCCCCTCCTTTTACAGCACCAAGCTTCTCCGAGTCTCACCTGCCAAGAATGATGCCCGGGGCTGGGGTGTGGGAGCTGCTGCTATTTCAGAGAAACTGCTCTCTGCAGCTCCATGAGTAAGGCACCGAACCCAGCTCTGGGATCACCAGCACTGGCCTGCTCAAAGCCACAGCAGAGCCCTGAGTCTGTCTGCCACTGGATTTCTTCTTCTCCAGAAGCAATAACCCTTGGATTTACTGATAAACCCTCCTGGGATGAGCCTGATGCCACAGCAGTGCCCATGCAACACCAAACTGACCTGGCAGAGTATAACTGCACCTAATTCATGTTTATTCAAGTTAAACTCTCTCACCCCACAAGCCTCAACTTCACCCAAGACCACCTGATAAATTTAGAATGGAGAAACAACTGAAATTAACTGGACCTGAAATTAGTCCATAATTGCTTTCTCCTGCACTTGTTTCCTTCAGATAAGGGACAAACACTTAACCCTTCTCAAATCCATTAGAAAAGGCTGCAATGAGGTGGAGGAGATACCACACTTGACTGAGACACTCTTTATAGTGATTTTAATCAAGTTATCTGGAAGTTTCCTGGAGATAACACTGTGACCTGCAGAACCAGATCAGCTCTGATAGCATCCCCTGCCTGAACCACCCCTCAAGTGCTTTTATTCTGCTCATTTTGAAATATCCCATCATGACATTTCACTTTTTCCAGCTGAAACTCAGTGAGTATTTCAAAGCCAACAGAATTCATCACTGACAGTACTCAAAGTTAAATCAATAATCATCTTATTCCCACTTTTGCTTTTCTTAACAGTATCTTTATGTTATGAAGTGAGGAGACATCCTTAACTATGATTTAAAGTCAGTCTCTATTTATATATTGAGTGAATTCCTAAAATTCTGGAGGAAAAATAACCAATTTTTATGTTTTTTGTCCTCATGGAGATGAAAATTCCCCCCAAACCCACTGGTGTAGCCTCAGGCCAGGAGTACAACAAAGCAGCCAAAGGTGGACTGGAGTTAAAGAGGTTAAAATGAAAAGTGAAAGCAGAGAGCAGAATGCAAGGAAAGCTGAGAGGAGCTCAGTAGGTGGCACTAGTCCCTCTCCCTTCTCCAAGAGAGTCCCTGGGATGGTGCAAGGGCAAAGTCTGCACCTCTCAAGGTCACTGACACCCCAAGGCCAAGGAATTGTCTCAAACAGCCTGGCCAGACACATCTGGGCTGTCCAACAGCTTCCCTGGGAAGCTCTTTTTTATTTTTAACTCTTCTCTACATCCTATTTGGAAGTTATTTAACAAAATAGGGAATTTCTTTACAACAAACAGAGCAGGGCTCCACTCTAAAAACCCTGAGTGAGACAATGAGACCAGGATGGATGGACAGGGCTGGGGGCAGCCTGGGCCAGGGGAAGGTGTTGGAACAAAATCATCTTGAAGGATTCTTCCCACCCTATTCAGCCTGGGATTCCATGGGATGTGAATTCCATCTCCCAAGTCTGCAGGACACAGCCCAAGAGCTGAGATTTGGGAACTAAAACCTCCCCTGGGGGCATGAGGCCACCATAGGAAAATGCAGTTTAATTTAATAGAGGGATTTGAAATGAATCATTCCATAAACAAAAAACCCAAACTCCTCGGGGTTTTGAGAGTGGCCAAATGTTTCACTTCATTTGGGAAGCTTTCTGTTCTATAAAATATTGTCAGAAATGCTGCTCCACAAAGATAAGCAGAATTTTTATAAAGGCAAATTTCTCTGGAAAAAATAGTGGCCACAACATAAAGACACAAAGCTGGTAAACACTGCAAAAAAAACCAAAAAAACCCGCAAACAAACCAAGAAACCTGGGGACAGTAAGTTTCAATTTTAAAACATCTCAAATCTGAGGGTTTCAAAACAAAAACCTAAAACTTATCACAAAGTTGGAGAAAATGTGTGAAAGAGTTTGTGCCAAGTCCAGGCCAATATTTAGGCCAGAAATTGATGATTGCTAAATATAAATGAAGTTTTTGGAGAGTAACCAAGTTGTAAGAAAAAGGAAACTGGTATCTCACCTATAACCCTGAAAGGTAATTTCAGTTTTGAGTTCATTTAAGAGATGAAAATGCTATTTTGAGAAAAAGAGATTAAATATCATGGGAGATCATGGCACTAATTAGCAAATTACAGCATAACAAAAGCTACACTCATTCTCTCTCCTGATAATCTGAATTTTGTTGAATATACAAACATAGATGGTTGGGTTTATTAATGAAAATATTTCACTGAGAGCTTCATGCCACTATAAATTAACTTCTGTACATTACAACAATTTCCCTCCCTGACCACTCTGCCCTCCCAAGTCACTCACACACTTCAAGAAATTCTGGCTCCTGAATGAAAACTTTCAAGAGGTGAGAACAAACACCCACCAAAGCCACACCTCCTTGTCCTGCTGTCATCCCAACCTTCCCTATTATTCCCTTTCCAGTGGCCATGCAGTCAGCAGAGAGGAAAATATCAGTACAGTATTTCTACTTGGAGGGTTTGGAATAGTTTGGTCCCTTCCAAAGCAAACAGCAGAGCTGTGCACACACTGCAGAGAAACCTGGGAAAAGCAGGCAGAAGGCAGGGCAGGGCCACTGGGAAGGAAGGATGAGTGGGAGCTGCTGCCAGGGATCCTGGGCACAGGACAGCAGCTGCAGGATGGCAGAAATCACCTGAAATTGGGTTTTTCTGGCTGGGGCAGAGGGACAAACACTTTGTCCCAGCAAAGCCAGCAAACCTTTCCTGTCATTAACTCACAGAGCACCAGGCAAAATGAGCACAGGGCTCTCCTGACTAGCCTGGCTTCAAAAGCACAAAATCACCCCCAAATCCTGCTGCTCTGGGTTCTCCTGACTAACTTGGCTTCAAAAACACAAAATCACCCCCAAACCCCTGCTGCTCTGGGTTCTCCTGATTAACCTGGCTTCAAAAACACAAAATCACCCCCAATTCAAACCCCTGCTGCTCTGTTCTCCTGACTAATCTGGCTTCAAAAACACAAAATCAACCCCCAGTCCTGCTGCTCCAGTGTTCTCCTGACTAACTTGGCTTCAAAAGCACAAACCCTGCTGCTCCAGGGTTCTCCTGACTAACTTGGCTTCAAAAACACAAAATCACCCCCAAACCCCCTGCTGCTCTGGGTTCTCCTGATTAACCTGGCTTCCAAAAACACAAAATCACCCCCCAAATCAAACCCCTGCTGCTCTGGGTTCTCCTGACCAACTTGGATTCAAAAACACAAAATCAGCCCCAAATCAAACCCCTGCTGCTCTGGGTTCTCCTGACTAACCTGGCTTCAAAAACACAAAATCACCCCCAAATCAAACCCCTGCTGCTCCAGGGTTCTCCTGACTAACCTGGCTTCAAAAGCACAAACCCTGCTGCTCCAAGGTTCTCCTGACCAACTTGGATTCAAAAGTACAAAATCAGCCCCAAATCAAACCCCTGCTGCTCCAGGGTTCTCCTGACTAACCTGGCTTCAAAAGCACAAACCCTGCTGCTTCAGGATTCTCCTGACTAATCTGGGTCCAAAAGCACAAAATCAGCCCCAAATCAAACCCCTGCTGCTCTGGGTTCTCCTGACTAACCTGGCTTCAAAAGCACAGAATCAGCCCCAAATCAAACCCCTGCTGCTCCGGGTTCTCCTGACTAACCTGGGTCCAAAAGCACAAAAATCAGCCCCAAATCAAACCCCTCCTGCTCTGGGTTCTCCTGACTAACCTGGGTCCAAAAGCACAAAATCAGCCCCAAATCAAACCCCTGCTGCTCCAAGGTTCTCCTGACCAACTTGGATTCAAAAGTACAAAATCAGCCCCAAATCAAGCCCCTGCTGCTCTGGGTTCTCCTGACTAACCTGGCTTCAAAAGCACAAAATCAGCCCCAAATCAAACCCCTGCTGCTCCAGGGTTCTCCTGACTAACCTGGCCTCAAAAACACAAAATCAGCCCCCAAATCAAACCTCTGCTGCTCTGGTTCTCCTGACTAACCTGGCTTCGAAAACACAAATCCTGCTGCTCTGGGTTCTCCTGACTAACCTGGCTTGAAAAGCACAGAGTCAGCCCAAATCAAACCCCTGCTGCTCTGGGTTCTCCTGACTAACCTGGCCTCAAAAAGCACAGAATCAGCCCCCAAATCAAACCCCTGCTGCTCTGGTTCTCCTGACTAACCCTGGCTTCAAAAGCACAGAATCAGCCCCAAATCAAACCCCTGCTGCTCCAGCCTTTCCCTGCTCCTTCCCTGCGAGGGTGGCAGCAGAATGACAAGCTGCAGCAAGCCAGCTCTCCCCCAGACAGGTTTCCATCCAGGCACCCTCCAAAGCTGTTTACAGCTTCTGAAGGAACACTCTCACACCCTGAGGAACGTGACTATCATATTACTTTGCTGCTTTTTTTTTTTTAAATGTGTGATTCAAAGTTCCAGGGGAAGTGAAGAGATCTCACAGAAAGAACAGGACACACCTCCCTAGACTGCACCAGCTTTTCCTAACATGCCTGTGTTGGTTTAAACTCTTCAGGGTTGGTGTTGTTTGGTTATTTTTTAGTGTTTCTTGTTCTGACTTTGTATTCCAGAGGTAGGTTAAGAAGCTGGAGCACAGCCATGAGCACCTGGCAGTTTTATTCCAGTGGAATGATAAAGCTGATGATTCTGGAAGAGTCACTGCATCCAAAAATCCCACAGCAGGTTTAGCAGCAGCAATTTTCTGAGCAGATTAAAATCAGAAAGTGTCACAGACTGTTTTAAACATTAATTTAAAAAAATAAAATAAAAAAAAAGGCAGTAAAGGAAAAGGAAGGCAACCCACAGTGGAAGTCAGGACATGCACTCTTGGAAATAAGAAATGCAGCCACATTCAGCCCAAGTCCAAGGGGCTGAAGATGCTGACAGGATCCCAAAAACAACCTGTGAATACTTACTGCCTGCTAGTTCTAAGGTCTGGATGCAAATACCTACAGAGACTGCAAGTGGAGGAAGTGCTTAGAGCAGGGGAGTCCCAGCCCCAGGAGGGGCACAGCTGGGAAAGCTGAGGCAGCAAACAGACCCTGCATGGTGCAGGGACAGCACCAGGGTGTGGGGGGAGATTCCCACCCAAACTTGTTATGGGGCATTTTACTGCAGCCAGCAAGGGCAGGAGTGCAGGGCACAGGGAGCAGAGCAGCTCACATCCTCACCCTCAGCTCAGTTATTCACAGATCCATTTTTCCATGTCTGTCACAAGGAGCCCACAGAGAACAGCCACAGGTGAAGCAGGCAGGTGAATTCCTCGCTCCAGCCTGCACAGTGAGAACGTGGCACAGCCTCTGCCACAAGCACCACGCCCGTGGGGAGCTGTGTGCTCACTGTGCAGCACCTCCCAGCCACCAGCACACTACAAGCTGAGAACTGAAGCAGGATGAAGGGCAGACCCTGCTGCAGAGCCAACCATGCAGATCAGGGAGGGGAAGCCTGGGATTCACAGACAGGAAAAGCAGGAGCTGCCCAGGGGGAGCTGCAGCTTTGGCTTACCATACGTCTCGGATTTACTCTCCTCAGAACTAGACTTTGTCTTCTTGGAGGAGCTATCTGCACGAGAGCAGGAGAAAAGGAGAGAGAGATATAGAAAATATGGAGACCAAACATGAGGAAAAAAAAAACAAACAACAAACTTCATGAAAAAAAAACAACAACAGAGACTTGGATTTATCGTGTTAAATCGTGCAAAACACAAATAAGATGTGAACAAAGCACAGGTGGAGCACTTGGAATAAGGGGTGAATAAAACATGGAGACACAGGTAACAGCACACAGAATCTGTCACAGGAGCCAGCACACACCCAGAGGAGCTCTCTGCAGCAACTACAGACAAAAACCAGTCCAAGCACAGAGACTCTGGCAGTGTTTCTCCCCAGAGCCAACAACAGCACAGGCACAGCACTCCAGCATCCTGAATTCACCCCTCCAAAAGCAAAGGGCTTCTGCAGGGCAGAGCTCCCCTGTCAAAGCACAGGGCCAGGGAACAGCTCTCAGCACTGGAGTGACTTGCTGCAAATTAAGATTACAGGATTCCTGGAGTTGGTTTCTGGAGAAATTAAATTCTTTCTACAAAATGAGCTCACAGCCTGAGATCTCCTCCAACCTGAAATAATTTTACATTACCTATCCCAAAGGACAAAGGAAAAGCAGATGAGCACTAAACCAGTTTTGTTTTTTTTTTCCCTTACTGGCATTTAAAGCCCATTTTCACTTATTTTGTGCATAGAAGGACTCAAGCAGCCAGTGGCAGGAACCATTTATAAACATCACAAAAAAACCAAATCCTGCAAGTTGTGTCCCCCCTTCCCTTCACCTCCCCTGTGTTCCTCAAGCCCCAGGGAAAATCCTGAATGCACAGACAGGAAAAATGCACCTTGCATGGGGCCAGGAGGGCCTGGCAGCAACTTCATGAGCAGGAACTGGGTGAGTGTTTCAGAGAGAACAAGAATCCTGTGTGCACCCACTTCCCCTAATTTAACTACAATAAAAGCAGGCTAAATAAAAGCAGCTTGGCAAACCATTTAAAATGAGGTGTTTATCTTCAGATGAGTCACAAATTCACTTTGCAAGTGGCAGAGAGGGATCAAAATCTACTGAAGGACAAAACAAACCCCCCAAAATTAAAACCCCCCAGCTGAGCCCAGCACATCTCCAATTTCAGATTTCACTAAAGAACTCCCCACAGCTAATTACAGCCTTTGCCTCCTGATTTGCTGCAAGCTGTTATAATTATTTACTGATACACTAAAAAATGAAAATTAATTTCAATGCCCACATTGCCTTTGCAGGACAACACAGCTCTGAAAACCACATTAAAATCATTTTTAGCTGCTTCCCAGTGGTTTGTTTTTTTTTGTTGAATTTTAGGATTTTACCTGTGGGATCGAAGTCGTGGGTGCTGCTGCAGCGTTCAACCTTCTGCTTCTTGTCAGCTGGAGACTCTCTGCTCAGAATGCTGCCATGTCTGGGGCACAGAAAAGCACAAAACCCTCAGCCCAGAGGAGCTGCTGACACAAACCTCACCCAGCTCTGCCTGCTCACCAGAAATCCACATTAAACCCCAGGCATCGAGTTCGCTTTAAAAATTTATTCCCAGGTTGAATTCAAAGGGGAAAATGATCTCTGCAATCTCTGGGAGTGGATCCAAGGTTCCAGAAGAGTCTTGGTAACCTCCAGAATTGGTAACAGCAAGTGCATTCTCTTTATCACTCAGCATCAGCCCATAATTTATCTTAAAAGCCAAATAAATTTAATGGGGGGAAAAAAAACCCCTCCTGAAATCTTAAAGTCTCCCAGCAAACTCTAAATATCTCAGGTAAAATTAAAGATTTAGAATATCCCCAGAAGGGAAGCACCTGGACCAACAGTGTCCCTGACCATCTCAAATCTCAGGTAAGATGAGCCCCCAGCTATGTCACCCCATGCCAAGGACACCAAATAAATCTATTTTTGGCACCTTATCCCCATCTGGATATTGATTTCCTCACATCTGTAATGGCTACTACAGGCTGTGTTGGCTTATATATTTTTTTTAACTTCTAAAACCATTCCCCCTGCAAAAATGCTGCAGCTTAATTTACAATACAGATTAAAAAAAACAAATTTCAGGAACTCACCTCGAAGGTTTTTTGAGAGGAAACCTGAAAAGAAAAAAAAAAAGTTTAATGAACTTTTATTTTTCAATATTAGGTTTGACAGCAACATTAGTGCTTAAATACAAACAGTTATTTTACATTTCTCTGGTACACTCAGAAAGAACAATTTCTATTTCCATGAAACTCCATGGACTTGCCATTTTTGAGACAACTGCAACAAAGCTGAAATTAAATTACCTATTCCAAGTAGGGTTATACATACAGGTAACAAAAGCAACAAATCCAAATTTGATGGGAGAAAAAAAGTATATTTATATTTTTAACTGAGGAAAACACGAGATTTATGAATCCAGGATTTTTTCTCCTTGAACTCCTGACAGCTCAAGGCACCAAAACTTCTACTCTGATAAAACACAATTATTTCCTTCTCACACTTGTTGAGCTCCATTCCTACTCCATTTCTGTTTTAGATCCTTCACATTTAGAGCTGTGTAGGGCAAGAACAGATAACATAAATCACTTTTTGATCTAAATGAAGATTCTACTGATGGTTTAGAGCTGACAATTCTCCCTATATATATATATCAGTTATTTTTAATGCATTTTCTCCTATTTATATACATTTTTCAAGAAGTGCTGGGTTGAGGGATTAGAGGGAAGAAATTCAAGCCTGCACAATTTGAATTGAACAGGGTAATAAATGACCATTTATTTTTGATGTTTTTAGTTTAAACATGACCAACAGACCCCAGGTCAGGATTAGAAAAGGACAACAAGGAGCTGTGTAGGGCAAGAACAGATAACTTAAATCACTTTTTTATCTAAATGAAGATTCTACTGATGGTTTAGAGCTGACAATTCTCCCTATATATATATCTCAGTTATTTTTAATGCATTTTCTCCTATTTATATACATTTTTCAAGAATTGAATTTGAATTCAACAGGGTAATAAATGACCATTTATTTTTATGTTTTTCGTTTAAACACATTAATTTGTTCATGACCAACAGACCCCAGGGCAGGATTAGAAAAGGACAACAAGGAGCAGCTCCAAAGTCAGGCTCAGGTGGAAGGAGGTTTGGAATCTCCCAAAAGAGAGAGAGGATGAGAGGGAGCAGCAGCAGGAATTTCTCCATGGAAGGGCTGGACCCTGCCCAGGGAGCTCTGGAGTCCCCATGGATGTGACATTTCTGTGACCCTGTGCTGAGCCCACAGAACCAAACCCTTCTCCCAGACTTTTCCAAACCATTAGAAGCAAAACTGCCCTAAATGCTCCTCCTGCCACCTCCTCCCCAGCTCGCCCAGGCAGGAGCAGCTCAGCCCTGAAGCTGCAGAACTCCCTCCCCATCTCCTGCACAGCACAGGTGGCAGCACAGAGGCAGCCCAACCCCTCTGGAGTGGGGATACACCCAAACCTGGCCAGCTCCCACATGCCAGCCCCTGTGCAAACATGCACTAATATGGAGCTCCACTAGCAGCAAATGATGACACACCAGGCAAGGGAAATTAAAATGTTGTCTGCTTGTTCCTGAAAATAATTATCCACAGCAAGACACTTGCCATCTTTCAGATAACACCACTGAATCTAACAGCAGCTTCCAAATTAAGGGAGTAGACAGGGTTTGTGAGTGCATGAACAGCAGAAAGTTAATTAATTGAAGGTAAGAGGTGGCAGTCCTTCCTCCTGCCCCCAAAAGCTCTGTTTTATCTTAAAAATCTGTGAAATCCACTCTGGTTCAGATAAGAAACATCCTCTCCTGGTTCTGCTCTACCTGCAAAGCCACATCTCTTCAGCATCCCATCCTCCCATTTACAGATTTCAGCCAGTGGAGGAGGTGCAAGACATTCAGCTTGAATCCCAAAGGAAAGCAAAAGGAAAACAAAAGTCATCTCAGGCCAACCTAACCCTGCCTGAACCCTGAGCAGCCAACAGATGCAGCAATTAAGTGTTTCACTGAAAAGCAGAAAAAAGGAAAAAAAAAAGGAATCCAGGGAAAGACAGGAAATAATGTTTAGGATGAATTTCACCCCATTTTTTTATCTGATGCATTTGAACTTTTGAGCTGCATAAAAAACCCTAACACCACTGGGAAGTATTTTAATGAAGCATTCTAGTGACAAACTTTATCCTACAGAGGTTCTTATCAGCACCCAGAACTGCAGCTCTGCTCCTGCAGCAACAGGCACAGTTTGCAGAAAACACCCAGTGAGTTCAATTTGGGGCTGTTCTGAGCTCTTTATTATCTGTGAAACACAAATGTCCTATTTTCCAAGTCCAGAAGTTGTGTAAAACCTTTCTGCTTATTATACCTAGGCTGGTGATTAATTCTTTAGGAAGGAACTTTAAAGTTTTTGTAGCTAAAGCTGAAAACACTGGATGTTTTTTTGATGCTTTGACGTTAATGGTGAATATAAAATTCCTGTGGGGTGGGAGCCAAAACCCACAGCTGGATGGTACAAGGGGTCAGGATCCAGCTGCCTCTGGAGAATCCTCCTCCCTGGGATGGGTTTGGAGCAGGGATGGGTTGGGAGCAGGGATGGATTGGGGAGCAGGGAAGGGAGCAGGGATGGGTTTGGAGCAGGGATGGGTTGGGGAGCAGGGATGGGTTGGGGAGCAGGGATGGGTTTGGAGCAGGGATGGGTTTGGAGCAGGGATGGGTTGGGAGCAGGGATGGGTTGGGAGCAGGGATGGGTTGGGAGCAGGGATGGATTGGTAGAAGGATGTGTTTGGAGCAGGGATGGGTTGGGGGCAGGGATGGATTAGGAGCAGGGATGGGTTTGGGGAGCAGGGATGGGTTGGGGAGCAGGGATGGGTTTGGGAGCAGGGATGGGTTTGGGAGCAGGGATGGGTTTGGAGCAGGGATGGGTTTGGGAGCAGGGATGGGTTTGGAAGCAGGGAAGGGTTGGGAGCAGGGATGGGTTTGGGAGCAGGGATGGGTTTGGAGCAGGGATGGGTTTGAAGCAGGGAAGGGTTGGGAGCAGGGATGGGTTGGGAGCAGGGATGGGTTGGGAGCAGGGATGGGTTGGGAGCAGGGATGGGTTTGGAGCAGGGATGGGTTGGGAGCAGGGATGGGTTGGGAGCAGGGATGGGTTGGGAGCAGGGATGGGTTTGGGAGCAGGGATGGATTGGCAGCAGGGATGGGTTTGGAGCAGGGATGGATTGGTGAGAAGGATGGGTTGGGAGCAGGGATGGGTTTGGGAGCAGGGATGGGTTTGGGAGCAGGGATGGGTTTGGGAGCAGGGATGGGTTGGGAGCAGGGATGGGTTGGGAGCAGGGATGGGTTGGGGAGCAGGGATGGGTTGGGGGAGCAGGGATGGGTTGGGGGAGCAGGGATGGGTTGGGGGAGCAGGGATGGGTTTGGGAGCAGGGATGGGTTTGGGAGCAGGGATGGGTTTGGAGCAGGGATGGGTTGGGAGCAGGGATGGAGGCAGGGATGGGTTTGGGAGCAGGGATGGGTTGGGGGAGCAGGGATGGGTTTGGGAGCAGGGATGGGTTTGGGAGCAGGGGAAGGGTTGGGAGCAGGGATGGGTTTGGGAGCAGGGATGGGTTTGGGAGCAGGGATGGGTTGGGAGCAGGGATGGGTTTTGGGAGCAGGGATGGGTTGGGAGCAGGGATGGGTTTGGGAGCAGGGATGGAGGCAGGGATGGGTTGGGAGCAGGGATGGAGGCAGGGATGGGTTGGGAGCAGGGATGGGTTTGGGAGCAGGGATGGGTTGGGAGCAGGGATGGGTTTGGAGCAGGGATGGGTTGGGAGCAGGGATGGGTTTGGGAGCAGGGATGGGTTGGGGAGCAGGGAATGGAGGCAGGGATGGGTTGGGAGCAGGGATGGGGCAGCAGATCATGCCACCAAAGTCTCTGGGTGCTGCACAACCAGCACTCCAGATCCTCTCCTGCCCTTCCTTTGCCTCACAAGTATTCTCTAAAATCAACAGAGGTGAAAGAGATGGGCTTTGTCCAGCCAGGCTGAAGGTTAACCTCTCCAGCCCCCCAAAAACCTCTCCTCCTGGACCTGAAATCATTCCTGGGAAATCTCTTGGATCCTCCTGGATCTGAAATCATTCCTGGGCACTGAGTTATGAAATCACAGAAATTTCAGGTGGAAGAAAGCTGAGCTGAGGTTACACCACTGATCCTTGCTGGGAGCATTCAGTACCACATTCCTCCCTTTTCCCTTTTCCCATTTCCCTGCCTCAATACCACCTGGAAGACATTCCTCATTTCCCTAACACTACAGCAGGCAGCAGAGTAAAAACTGATAAAATCCAATCAAAGACCACAGAGGAGCTCCCATGAGTTTATCTGTGCTTCAACTGAAAATAATATTGATATTGGAAATAATATTAAATCTGAAAGCAGCCCTGAAAATCCCCTTGCTGGGTTACAGCATCCAGCACAACATAATTCAAATTAAAATTTATTTCACCTCCTACTGTAAACAGCAGCAAGAAGGGTGTGGTGAACAGCTGGAGCCTCAATTCCAAATGGAGCTGGCAAGTTTAGGCTCCACGATAAAACCCCTGTAGACATTTTGTCTGATAACTGATGAACATCAGCACATTTTCAAACGAGTTGTTCCACTCTCCCAAACACCAGCACCAATTAAAAACCAAGTCAGATTTTGTTTTTAAAATGCTGGGTCCGAATAATTTGAGTCATTTAAATGCATCAAGTGACTAAAAGTGTGTCTTCTTAGTCATGCTGCATTAGGAAAATCTATTTAAGTGAGGAAAATACACCTCCAAGTAGTAGCAGCATGGATTAAACACTGTACTTCAGGTTACTCACACATATGCACCAGCAGTGCCTAACAACCACCTTGAAGCCAAGCAGAAAAAGGTAATTTGAAGACTTAATGTGTCAAAAAAACACCAGAGCAAGGGAGGATTCCCAGTTCCAGCAGTACAAAGCATTCCATTCTAGCCCAGGAGGTTGAAAATATAGCTGACCATAAATAGCACAGATAACCATGCTGGGGTTTTTTCTTCTTTTTTTTTTTTTCTTCTCCACTACTAAAATATTACCAGAATTTGAGTATCTCCTATCTCTAAAGCTGATCAAAGAGAAAAATATTTAGATTGAGACAAGGGCCTCAACCTTGGAAATATTTATTCATGTGCCTAACTTTAGTTCCAGGCCTGCTCACATGCCTGAAATGCAGCTTGTGTGTTTGCACTGTGCAAGGAGAAATTACTCCAACTTGTGCCCAGATGAGTAAGAAATGTTGTGAAACCCGTGCAGAAGAGAACAGCCAAAAACTGCTTGCTTGACAGAACTAATCTTTAATTAGGAGATGAACAGTTGCAATAGAAGCTGCTTCAGTGCTTTATTAGTGTCATTTAAATAAGATGTTGCTTGTTGCAGAAAAACCCTCAGAATGAATTGCAAATTTCAAAGAAAATGCAGCCAACACAACTGATCATGCCAAATTCAGGAGGAGGAACAGTCCAGGGGTGATCATCCATCCTTTTGACACATTTAGGAGAAGAGGAAAACCCAAGGTTATCTCAAAGCCCCCCCAATAAAAACCCCAAATTCTGGCTTTTAAAAATCTCATCCTAATTCAGGAGGCTTCCACCAAGTCAGGAGTCAATGAGAAGCCTTTGGCCACCAACAGCCCCATGGATTTTGGTGAAAGGTGATTTTAACTCACTTAGAATTCCAGATCATCCTGCCATGGGCAGGGACACCTTCCACCATCCCAGGCTGCTCCAAGCCCATCCAGCCTGGCCTTGGGCACTGCCAGGGATGGGTGTTCAAGATTTTGGGAATGCTGAGTGAGACTGTTCTCTCCCCAAACAGATCCTGAAAAAACCAAACTCTGTTCCTGGGTGACAGGAGAAAATCACTGAACAATTCCAGGACTACTCCTAGTGCATCCAGCTCCTTTATTACCCATTAAACTTCATTTTCAACACCCTGACTGGACCTCAGTGACAGCACTCAGAGAAATGATGATTTTCTGCTGAAATCTAGGAGGTTTTAAGTGCCCTGAAAGCACAGTAAGCATTGACATAAATGCTATTCTGCAAACAACTCCCAGATTTTCATCTTGGAAGAGACTGAATGAAAGAAAAACAAGGAAGAGAATCTGTTTCAACAAAGGTTTCAGGGGAGAGTGCTGACACAAAACAGCACCAACAGCACCTTTCCAAGGAGCTGAAAGCAGTTTTGTGTCCCAAGGAGAAGGGAAAGGGGCAGTGGGAGAGCCAGAGGAGCTGAGCAGGTGACAACTGATCCAGGGAAAACAAGGATGCAGCAAGCAGGAAAAAACAGCAATGACTGCAGCTGGAAGCACATCAGGGACAGCCCTGATCCAACAGAGCCACCTCAGCACCACCCCCTGCAAGAGCAGCTTGCTGCTGGCTCATCCTTTCCACTCATCAAAGCACAGAAGCTCAGGAAACCACCGAGGGTTTTCCTTAAATAAAAAAAAAAGAAAAACAACAAGCCCATTGCATAGTGATGGCAACAGATTGGACACAGAGCAGGAAACAGGGATCCAAATGGGGAGGATTCCTGAGAATCTAAGGATGGATTTTAGGGATTGCAAGGAGGCAGCAGGGAGAGTTTTCCCCAAATTAAAAAAAAAAAAACCAAACCAAACAAAAAAAACTACAACAAAAACCAACAAAACCCACTGCATACTGGTGGCATTGGACACATGCAGCAGGGAAACAGGGATCCAGTGGGAGGGTTCCTGGGAGCTGTCAGAGCCCAGGGATGGACTTTAGGGACTTGCAAGGAGGCAGCAGGGAGGAGTTTTCCCCAAATTAAAAAAAAAAAAAAAAAGAACAAAAAACTCCCAAAACCCACTGCATACTGATGGCAACAGATTGGGCACATGAAGCAGGGAAACAGGGATCCAAATGGGGAGGATTCCTGAGAATCTAAGGATGGATTTTAGGGATTGCAAGAAGGCAGCAGGAGGGTTTTCCCCAAATTAAAACAAACAAACAACAACAAAACCCATTGCATACTGATGGCAACATTGGACACACGGAGCAGGGAAACAGGGATCCACATGGGGAAGGTTCCTGGGAGCTGTCAGAGCCCAGGGATGGATTTTAGGGACTTGCAAGGAGGCAGCAGGGAGGGTTGTCTCCAAATTAAAAAAAAACAAAAACAAAAACAAACCAACAAAACCCACTGCATACTGATGGCAGCAAATTGGACACAAGGAGCAGGGAAACAGGGATTCAAATGGGGAGGGTCAGAGCCCAGGGATGGATTTTAGGGACTTGCAAGGAGGCAGCAGGGATGGTTTTTCCTAAAAAAAAACCCAAACAAACAAAAAACCCAAAAAACAACAAAACCCATTGCATACTGATGGCATTGAACACATGGAGCAGGGAAACAGGGATCCAGTGGGAGGGTTCCTGGGAGCTGTCACAGCCTAGGGATGGATTTTAGGGACTTGCAAAGAGGCAGCAGGGAGGGGTTTTCCCCAAATTAAAAAAAAAACCAAAAAACAACAAAACCCCAACAAAACCAACAAAACCCACTGCATACTGATGATATTGGACACATGCAGCAGGGAAACAGGGATCCAGTGGGAGGGTTCCTGGGAGCTGTCAGAGCCCAGGGATGGATTTTAGGGACTTGCAAGGAGGCAGCAGGGAGGGGTTTTCCCGAAATTAAAAAAAACAAAACAAAACAAAACAAAACAAAACCAACAAAACCCACTGCATACTGATGGTATTGGACACCTGGAGCAGGGAAACAGGGATCCAAATGGGGAAGGTTCCTGGGAGCTGTCACAGCCTAGGGATGGATTTTAGGGACTTGCAAAGAGGCAGCAAGGAGGGTTTTCCCCAAATTAAAAAAAAAAAAAAACAAAAAAAAAAAACCAAAAAAAACAACAAAACCCATTGCATACTGATGGCAACAGATTGGACACACGGAGCAGGGAAACAGGGATCCAGTGGGAGGGTTCCTGGGAGCTGTCACAGCCTAGGGATGGACTTTAGGGATTTGCAAAGAGGCAGCAGGGAGGGTTTTCCCCAAATAAAAAAAAAAAAAAACAAAAAAAACCACAACAAAACCAACAAAACCCACTGCATACTGGTGGCATTGGACACAAGGAGCAGGGAAACAGGGATCCAGTGGGAGGGTTCTGGGAGCTGTCAGAGCCCAGGGATGGACTTTAGGCATTTCAGGGACTGCAGGGAGGCAGCAGGGAGGGAGGCAGGCACTGGGAGCTCTGTTATTTTTGTGGGAGTCCAGGCAGCAGCACAGCTGATGCAGTGACTCACTGAGGAATCCTCCCTGGCATTATTAACCCTGCACTGCTCACAGCTCCATGGGCAGGAGTCGCTGCCTCCAGAGGAGGAAAATTTTGGGAAGTGACAGAAGAGCCCACAGAGCCAACACCTCGTGTGTCAAACCCCTGAACATCCCTCAGTGCTGCCTTTGCTTTAATAAAGCATCAGCAAGTGCCTCCCACTCAATATTCTATCATTTTTCAGGCCACTAATGTCTCTGCCCATAACCAGGATCCACCATTCAATTTTCCTTTTAGCAGAGAAAATGCAGAGTAGCCAACAGAGCCCATCAGCACATTTCCTGATGGATCAGGAGGTGGATCAATGCAAGGGACTGCTGCCATGGCAACCAATGTGCTGAGCAAAACACTTAAACTGGGTTAAGATGAATTTGATAAAAATCAAAGTCTGGAAGGCTGGCAAGTTCCATCTGTGAGATGGGGAGGGTCAGGGCTCCAAGGGAGAAGTATTTCTGCAGGGAAAGAGAATTCCACTGGTGCCTTGCCTTCACAGGATGCTTCCTCTTTGAGCTTCAAAAAATTAAATATCTATATACAGATTTGTCTTTCATTCTTGTGGTTGGCTCTGGGTGAGGATTGCTGAAGAGAAGGTGGCAGCATGAGAAGGGAGCAAGAAAAGAGGAAAAAGAAATCAGCTTAAAATGATGAAAGAAAACCAATGCAAAGATAAATCTCCTCCATAAAACAAACAGCAGGAATTTGGAGATTTGCCTCCACACATGCAATTTCCTGATGATACAGGAATGCATCATCATGCTCTGTCCTGTAAAAATGACAAGCAGGCTACTCTGAGTTTACTACAGCCAGCTGTAGCTCCTTCCTCAGTGTCCTTCCCTGGAAAACCCCGATGTGGGAAGGGTTTCATTCCCTCTGAGAACATCAACGCTCAGGAAAGGAAGAAGAAAAGCATCTCCAGAGAAGTTCCATCCACAGTTCAGCCATTCAGCCCCAGCCCAAGCAAGTGCCTCAGCTATTTTCCATGACACAAGCACTTGGATTTTTCCAAGAGCTGATGTCAGGGCTTTTCATGGAGAAAGAGCTGCATTTACTGGGCAGGCAAGGAAGGAGGGCTTCCCCAGCAGCCATTCTCAATGTGGCCTTTGTGCTGCTCTGCTGCTCAGGCCAGGACCCTGCAAGAACTTTGAGTCCTCGCAGAAAACTCTCCAGAGGGGAGGGGACAGAGACATTTCCATTCCCAGTGCTGTTCTTCCACTCCTGACTGACTTCCAAGCTCAGAAGCAGCAGCACTTTCCCCCTGCACGCCCTGGAGCTGTCACACAAGGCCATTTATTGTTTAATATCCCTACAACGGGCTGGAAGCAGCCAAACAAATAAAACTGGGGAGGGGGCACTGCAGGGAACACAAATAAACCAAGTTGCTCATGTTTCCTTAATGCTGCCTTTAGATTCAGCCTAAAAGCAAGATTTGAGTAATAGGGATAAGGTCTGGCCACTGAATGGAGCTCAGAGCAAGCACAAAACCCGCTCAGAAATTGGTGGGGAGCAGAGGTTGCCAAATCCCAGGCGATTTCCTACTGGTTTCCCAACGTGACTGGTTACAAATTACTGAATCTCTCAGTTTCCACCTCTGGGAAAGAAAAAAAAAACATTGACAGCTTCGAAATGGAAAAAAGTTAAACACTACAAATGCTGAAAGAGGCTAATTGTTTTTCTTCTAAACAGACTTCCAGAAAATGTTATCACAAAATTCACATAAAACGAGTGCATGGCAGAAAAGAAAATTAAGGATTTGCTCCTTCCCAAGCTTTTACTGCATGACCCATTTAACACAAGTGACCAGGTACAGGAGAAAGGTCAAGCTTGTGATTTCAGAAGTTATGACCCAGTTTTCTCACTCATTTATTTATTTTGAAGTAGGCCATAGACAAATATTCCCAGGCCTAGAGAGCTCAAGCTTCCCTGAAGCAAGAAAAAGCTGAAATATGTGGTTTGGCCATACTAGAAGAGCTCCAAAATATCCAATTTTCTCCAGATTCTCACACCATCTTTGCATCCTGAGCTTTTGCTGTTTGGAAGAAGGGAAGGAAGAAGGGTAGAACACATTTCTTGTGATTCACTCCTCCAGCTTTCACTTCTGAAAAATCCTTTTCAACCCCTTTGCCCACAGCCTGAAAGAATCAAATCAAGCACCAGGGTTTCTTGTGCAGACAGGGCGTGGAGTCCAAATTAACCTGCCCTCCCTAAACTGCAGCTAATTACAGGGAAATGAAATGTTTGCTTTGCTTGCCAATAATTGCAATGCAGAGCTGGCAGCAGCATCACTCCTCCTCCACAGTCTGCAGCAGCTTCCCAGTGAACTGCCCCAAAAAATCAAAGGGAAAAGACAATTTTATTTTCCTAAACAGAGCAGAGACCCAAAGCTGTGGAGTGCCACGGGATTTGCTTTCACCTGACACACACACACACACACCCAGGGCTGGGATCACTTGTGCTCCCAGCATGGGGAGCAGTTTTTGCATTTCATTAGGCACCAAGCCTAGTTCCTTATTAATGCCATACCCAGCTTGTGGTTGTTATGAACCAGCAACGAGCCTGGTGTGGAAACAGTCCTTAAAAACAGCAAAAGACAGCAATTAGAAAGGGAGGAGTGAAAAAAAAAGAGAAAGAAAAAACCAAGCCTAACACACAGCACACGTAATACAACTGGAAATGTAGCTTTCAAAATAGTGTAATGCTGCCTCCAATTAGGCTGCTTTAAGTTTTGCAAATATATGTACAAGGTTCAGAGGCACAGAGGAGTATTTGGCCCAGAGTTCACATTTCTGGGGAGTGAGTGCAGTTGCCTGGCACAGGCACACCACACCTCCATGGCCTGGAACCACTGAGAGTGTGCTGAAGAACCTGCACTAAGACATTTATTGTTCCTCCCAGGTGTCTTTCAAAGGATGTTTTAAAGAACTGACAGGGCTGAGCTGTTGTTGTGCTCCTCAGTATTATCAGCTGTCCCTGGCCTCCAAGGTGAGCAGAGGAAAGAGAATTGGGATTGTTCAGCCTGGAGAAGAAAAGGCTTTGGGGTGACCTCACTGTGGCCTTGCAGGAGCTGAAGGAGCTGCAGGAAAATGGAGAGAGACTTTTTACAAGGGCAAGGGGAATGGCTTCAAACTAGCAGGTGTAGGCTGGATCTTAGGAAGGAGGATGGGCAAAAGGGTGCCCAGAGCAGCTGTGGCTGCCCCTGGATCCCTGGCAGTGTCCAAGGCCAGGCTGGAGCAGCCTGGACAGTGGGAGGTGTCCCTGCCATGGGACTGGATGATCTTTAAGGTCCCTTCCAGCCCAAAGCAGCCTGGGATTCTGTGATTTCCCCTGGCACAGGTGTCACTGCGACCTGCCAACACCAGCAGCAGCACAAGAGCTCAGCAGCACCTTCCCCATGGCTTTGCCATCCAGAGGTGTTATCAGTTTGTCTGAGCCACTGCACAGCCCAAAAGGTTCATTAAGTCACTCCTGTGACAAACGAGGGCAGCAGGCATCTTGCCTTCATTTCCATTTCCCTTCAGCTCTCCTTAGGTTGTTTGAAAGGTTCACATGGGTTTACTGCTCTGGAAATGTAAGCCAAGACTTGCCTGCTCATCAGAACTCAGTTTATGAGTTCAAAGCTAAGAAGAAACTCAACCCAAAAGCATTTCCAGCCCTGCCTTCCCTTTCCCCACTCAGTGATGAACCTTTGGCCAAATTACACCCATTCTGCATGGGATGTGCAGACAGCATCCACCCCTCTGACCTCTGCAGAGCTTCTAAATATTTCCCAGCTGCCATAAACTAATTTACAGTTAATATGTCTAAAACCACCCAAAGGCAAAGTGCTCCCAGTGGCTTAATTTACACCAAGGGAAAAATTGGATCCACAATTTTACAAAGGAAAGCTGCAGCACGGAGAGAATCAAGAAATCATTACCACAGTGTTGCTTAACCTGTACAGTGTATTTTTAGCTCTTAGCCCTTCAAGTCCTACTCCTGTAGATACAAACTCCAAGGGCAACCAAACTATTTGAGCCTAAATTCCAAGTATGCAACTAAATGAGCATTTCACCTTGCTGGCTTCCACACCTCCCAGCAGGGTTTCTGTCCCAGCATTCACTCAGATTTTAGAAGCTTCCATGGAAAGTTTCTCCACCATACATTGCAGTTCTCCAAAAAAAGAAAATGTGATGTCAGCTGAGCTATAAAGAGATTAGCAGTGCTGTATACTGGAGTTGAAGGTATCTCAGTTGTTTAAAATGGCCTAAGAAAAAATTAGAGGCTTCTGGAATCTGCAAACCAATTATTTCTCCCCTGAAATGCTGCTCTGGCTCATAAAACACAAGAGGAAAGATGCACATAGCACACATTGCATGAGGAGGGAAAAAATGTACACAGGCATTTGTGGCATGCTCTGCTCCTTCCCATTCCATCTCCCCTCCATCTCAACTGCAGCATAAATCCAGAAAAACTGACTGGGAAGGACTGGAGCACAACAGGATCAGGATTTCTCAGCAATATCAAGCCCTGTTTCTTCAACTGTAAAATGGAAGATAAAAATCCAGGAGTGAAGCTCCTTGTAAAATGGCTCAAGATCCTGAGAACAGCCTGGGAGTCAAACCCAGAGCTATTAATAAGCCTCTGGATGTGTTTGTATTAGTATTTGCCTCCTGGGTCTCATAAAATAAATAAAAATATAAGCAAAGAAGGGAAAAAAAACCCAAAGAAATGTTTACTCAGGAAAGCTCCCAGCTGCTAAAAGGTGACTGCAGCAAATTCCCCAAGATATGTGGAAGGGGAGTGGAAATAACCAAGGCAGCAGAAACAGCAATGCCAGATTGGAGCTGCTCCCCCCTGGGTTCAGTGACACCTTCAGCTCTGGGTGCCTCCCCCTCATCAGGCAGGATGATGAGAACTGCCAGCCCTCACTGCCTGTATTTACATTTATATTTAAAAAAACAACAAATCCCCCAGTATCTCACAGCCTTTCTACATCACAGCCTCATATATGAGTACAAAACACTGCATTTTCCCTCCATGCTCATGGCTGTCACTGTATCAACACTGCCTCAAATCTGTCCACACCACCGCTGTGACAGACACAATTTGTTTAAATTTTAGAACACTTTACAATAAAATAAAATAACAAAAACAAATCAACCAGTGAAAAATGCATTCAGAAAAATAAACCCCACCCAAAAACATTCAGAGATGGTTGCTTAAGCACCACCAGCTAATTTAACATCAACATGCATAAAATATCAGCTTATCAAAAATCCCATTCCCTGTGGCTGGTGAGGAGGGTCTCGTATGGAATTACTGGGAAATGGAAAGAAGGGAATGCTGCCAGCATCTACATCTAAAGCATCTTTCCAGGCTGTCAAAACCTTTGTTCTTCAGCTCAGACACCAAGACACAGATTTTCACAGCAAACATATTAAACTGGCCATTTTCACAGCAAAAATATAAAGGAGTAACTCAGGGTCACACAGCAGTTATTAAAAGAGGAAAGGAAAATAAAAGAAGACAAACCTCCCCTCCCACCCTTTTTTCCAGTAGATATTAAAGGAAAAAATCCTTTCTCTGTGCTCTGCATCCAGGGAAGGTATTCCTGGCTCAGGAATAGGAACAAAGGCTCTGTATTACCTGTTCTACATGCCAGAGTCAGCTGAGCAGGGCCATCCCAAAATCCCATTGCCAGGGGGAGTGCTCTGATCCCCGATCCTCCCCGAGGAGCCTGAGACTCTTTGGAAGCTTCCCGGGGTTCCCAGGCTTCTCCTCGGGAATCCTTGGGAGGAATCTGCCCGATTGTTCACTGACCACTCATGGCAAGGAAGAAACTCCACCTCTTCTCTCCCACCTCCTCCCAGGCAGCATCAGCCAGGGCTGCTCATGGGCACAGGGACAGCATCCACAGCACCAGGGAAGCAGGGGAGAGAGAGAGAGCTGGGATTTTAAAATCCAGCATTTCCAGCTGAAAAATATATAGAAATATATTTATGTGTATGTAGTGGATGGATATGTTTGTTCTGTATGTGCATCTACATTTATATGTATGTGGTGGATGGATGTGTTTGTTCTGTGTGCATCTATATGCTTGCACATATATAAAAATATAGATTTGTGTGCATTCCTGCCACGAAATCCCAACAGGAGCTGCATCACGAGGCACAGGAACAAAGGCTTGGCAGAGGGCATTGAGATTTTTTTTTTTTCCCCTCAATGCACTCCCAGCCTTTGCCAGGGTCACGTTTTAGCTTTCTGCAACGTGTGGCACCTGGAAAAGCAGCAGGAAAACACAAAGACCAAAACAAGCAGGAAAAGACAAAAAACCAAAACAAGCAGGAAAACACAAAAGCCAAAACAAGCAGGAAAACACAAAAACCGAAACAAGCAGGAAAACACAACCTGGATAGTTTCAGGAGTGGGGAATAAGGAGTGAGGCAGAATGGAGGGAAACTCGGGCTCGGAGGTTTCTGAGCTCCCCAGAGTGCAGCCCCAGGGAAGCACTGCAGGGGGAAGGGGCTGTTTTCTCTTTCTGCCCCAATAAGCTAATGGAGTTTGGGAGCAGCGCTGGCGGGACAGGAATTTCTTCACGCTACACTGTCTGTTTGTGTTTGATTCATGTAAATCTTGCCAGGGCTCCAGCTCGCTCCGGGCTCCGGCTCTGCAGCAACAACAGGCCACGCTGCCACGTCCAGCCAGAGCAGGCACACACCAACAGCTCTATTTCAGTCCTTGCCATAAACCCCAGAGAACTCCACCAAACTCAGTTTTGGGGATTTGACTTGAATTACACAACTCCTCATTAAATTCTGCCTCTTTTTCCCCCTTCCCTATTAAAAAATGAAACTGCAGCAAACCACTTTAATATATTAATAAGAGTAATTTTCTTATTGCATTTCCTCAGTTCTCATGACCAAATTTTTTAGGGATGCTGGTACCAAACATCATCTCCAAGCCACAACTGCAGCAAGGCTGCAATTACCCAGAACACAGGAAGCCAAAGAAATCAACTCCTACCCCTCCATCTCCCTGCTCCATGCAATAATTTCCCAGCCAGAACTTGTATTTTCCATGCTTCTCCCTTTTCCAGTGGCATGCATTATCATTTCCAAAATAGCAAAGGGCTCCTTCTCATTGGTTCCTATTTTGAAACACCCAGCTCCTCAATTTTCTAGGAATTTCACAAATCAGAAAATGTCAGCGCTCCAGAAGAAAATGGTAACCAGAGGGAAGGAGAGAGTCAAGCCAGGATCAGCTCAGGAACCCTCCTGTCACAAACCTTGGGAAGCACAAGGGGAAAAAATGATCAATATTGGGTTTTTTACAGAGCCAAGGAAAAGGGGCTGCAAACCCCAGAGCAGTTTACTCATGTCTGAGTGAGAGTCACATGCACCAAACAGCCTCTGCTGAGAGTGTCAAAACAGAGATTTTGAAACTTGGGTTACCTTCTAAAATCAAGCATTTCCACATTTTTCTCCCTAATGCTCCTCATCATCAAGTGAAACCCAGATGGGACAATCTGACAGATGAATAAACCTTAATTTGCTAAACAATATTTTGGTTAAAATATTGCTATTTCCCATTTCCTTAACTGTACAAAACAAATTCCCATTTCCCAGCTGCCTGCCTCAGTTTATCTTTACCAACAATTTAATATTGCAGGTTGCTTTACAATCATAAAAATATGCAAAACATTATAGAGTATTATTTTTACCTATTTGTGTATTTTATATATTTATGTCTTTCACACATGTATTCATGTTATATGTATTTATATTAAAAATCCTTTAAAAAACCTTCCAATTCATCCATTTTAAATTTTCATGCAAAATATGTAACTTGAAGTCATGAAAGTCAGTAAGAGGAACCAGGAATACAAAAGGAATATGCTTCAAGGCTTTTAACTCAGAAGGGACATTTTCAATTCCCTGCATCACAACAATTCTGTTACTGGCATGAGCACTTGGGAAAATAAATGTATTTCTACCATAAAATAAGCTTTAAAGAGTCAAAAATTGATATTGCAGCTTCTCTTCGTTATGAAGGAGTCAAAGAGACTTTGAAGAATCCAAATAAAATTTCAGTCTGATCAGGAAAAACATTTAGTATAAAAATAGGAGTTTAGAACAGAGTCACGTGAAACTGAACTGCTGTCTGCAATTTTTTTTTTTTCTTCTTATGGAAATAATTAACTTTTTAAAATTACAGAATTAATTTTTATTTCTATTTTATCTACAGTTTTTGGGAGAAAACAGCACAATACATCCCTTTTAAGTGCAAACCAACACAGCTGCCAGGAAACATTGTAAAAACAAGAAAGATTCAGGAATGGAAGCTTCTATCTTGCTTCCTACTCTGATTTCCCAGATTTCCTTCCCCCAGTATGCTCAGTCACAGGACATAATAAGAAAACAATTTGGAGGAGGGGAAAAAAAATGACCATAAAAAGCAAGAAAGTCTGATGCAATCAGGTTTTTAGGAGAAATGAGAGATAGCCAAGAAATGGTGAGGACTGGAAATGGAATATCACTGTTTTAAATCCACAGGGATTTCTACAGTACTGCACAACAGCAGGAAAGGAGGAGAAGGAAAAAAAATACATAATTCAAAAAAGAAATCTCGCCTAATAACATGGGAAAGATGGGGTAGGAATAAGTAGTGAACAGCTCATTTAGAGAGTTGTGTTTGCCAATTTAGAATAAAGAATAATAAAATGCATGAAAATTAAGTTAAATAAGTGTTTCTAAACCATCCTACAAGCCCCAAGCCTGAATATCCCAAGTTACAGTTCCCAGAATTCTGACACCTCTGTGCTCCATCCTTCTTTGCAAGGAACAGCAACTCTGGTCCCCAACATTTGGTGTTAAGGAATTCCTTCCTCCGTGCAAAGCTCCTCTCCTAGTTCAATCCCAGCTCTGTGCTGCTCGGGCTGGCCTTTGGTAAATATTTACACAGAATTTCCAGACCTTTAGCCCAGCAAGGAGCCAGGCCTGGGAACAGCAGAACTTCCCAGAGGGCGGAAACTGCGTGGTCCCCGAGGAATGGAGTGCAGAGAGCTGAGCAGGGGATCCAGGGGCAGCTCAGCATCCACCCTGCCAGCAAAGCCCCAAACCCCAGCACCCCAAACTCTCATCATCCTGCCTGGGATGTGGCAAGGCTCTAGAGGCTGTCCCTGCATCCCTGGAAATGTCCAACCTGAGATCATGGAAGGTGTCCCTAACCCATGGGATAAATCATATTTAAGGTCCCTCAAACCCAGAGCTCAGCATCCACCCTGCCACCAAAGCCCCATCCCCAGCACCCCAAACTCAGCATCCTGCCTGGGATGTGGCAAGGCTCTGGAGGCTGTCCCTGCATCCCTGGAAATGTCCAACCTGAGATCATGGAGGGTGTCCCAGCCCATACAAAAATCATCTTTAATGCTCCTCAAACCCAGAGCTCAGCATCCACCCTGCCACCAAACCCCAAACTCTGCATCCCAAACTCAGCATCCTGCTCAGGATGTGGCAAGGCTCTGGAGGCTGCCCCTGCATCCCTGGAAATGTCCAACCTGAGATCATGGAAGGTGTCCCAACCCATGAGACAAAATCATCTTTAAGGTCCCTCAAAGCCAGAGCTCAGCATCCACCCTGCCAGCAAAGCCCCAAACTCCTGCATCCCAAACTCTCATCATCCTGCCTGGGATGTGGGAAGGTTCTAGGGGCTGTCCCTGCATCCCTGGAAATGTCCAACCTGAGATCATGGAAGGTGTCCCTGCCCATGGGATAAATCATATTTAAGGTCCCTCAAACCCAGAGCTCAGCATCCACCCTGCCACCAAAGCCCCCATCCCCAGCAGCCCAAACTCTCAGCATCCTGCCTGGGATGTGGGAAGGTTCCAGGGACTGTCCCTGCATCCCTGAAGTATCCAAGGCCAACCTGGGATAGTGGAAGGTGTCCCTGCCCATACAAAATCATCTTTAATGCTTCTCAAACCCAGAGCTCAGCATCCACCCTGCCACCAAACCCCCAACCCCAGCACCCCAAACTCTCAGCATCCTGCTCAGGATGTGGGAAGGCTCTGGAGGCTGCCCCTGCATCCCTGGAAATGTCCAACCTGAGATCATGGAAGGTGTCCCTGCCCATGGGATAAATCAATTTAAGGTCCCTCAAACCCAGAGCTCAGCATCCACCCTGCCACCAAAGCCCCAAACTCCTGCACCCTCAAACTCTCAGCATCCTGCTCAGGATGTGGGAAGGTTCTAGAGGCTGTCCCTGCATCCCTGGAAATGTCCAACCTGAGATCATGGAGTGTGTCCCTGTCCATACAAAATCATCTTTAATGCTTCTCAAACCCAGAGCTCAGCATCCACCCTGCATCCTCAGCCTCCTGCACCCCAAACTCTCAGCATCCTGCTGGGATGTGGGAAGGTTCCAGGGGCTTTCCCTGCATCCCTGGAAGTGTCCAAGGCCAACCTGGGATAGTGGAAGGTGTCCCTTCCTGAGGAACAGAGTCCAGAGCCCTGTGGAAAGGATCCAGGAGCAGCTCAGCTTGCACCCTGCCCTCAGCCTTCAGCACCCCAAACTTTCAGCATCCTGCTCAGGATGTGGCAAGGCTCTGGAGGCTGCCCCTGCATCCTCAGAAATGTCCAACCTGAGATCATGGAAGGTGTCCCTGCCCATGGGATAAATCATATTTAAGGTCCCTTCCAAGCCCAGCCCAGTTTGAGATTCCATGTTGTGATATTCAGAATTTTTGGGAAGTTCAAATAGGTCTGGATGATAAAAAAAAATCTGTAATTGGCAAAGAATTCCATACAGGCACCACCAGGATATGGGATAGATGGACATGTGCATTTTTAAGCAGTGAGTCCCTAACATTGTAACACGTCACTAAATAAATAAAAAGCTTGCCAATGCATTTTATTAGCCCCAAAAATTCTCAGTGAGAGAATGGCTGTCCAGCTCCCCCAACAGAATATCCAAATACTCCACAGAGCTTTAGATTAGCACTCATTCTCTCCCTTTTCTTTGGGCTCAGAATGTTCACTTGTCCTATCTTTATGTCAAGGAACAAAACCCATCCCACAAATCCTAAAAGAGGAACTAGCAGAAGACTGCTACAGGGTTGCTTTTCAGGGTTTTTTTGAGAGAATGTGTAAATATAAAAGTACAGACAAGAAGAAATGTGTGAAATCTGATTTATTTCAGCAAGGACTGAGTCCACTCAATGACCTACACCTTTCAGACACATCTGAGAAACACCTGAGTGTTTGCAAGCACAAAAATCACATCTCATTCTGTCAGTACATCCCACAAAAAGTCATAAAGGTGCTACAGGCACAGAACTGCACTTTAATCACGCGTGAGGAATTTTAAATTTTGGTTTTTTTCCATCAAAGAAGAGTCTGTGTGCTGTCTCAAAACCTTTTATTGTTCTCAGCCACTCACAAGCAGCAAAGAACTGAGAAATTTTCTCTCTGCCTGCTCTGGATATGTTTTCTGGAAAGCAGGAGACAACCTGATGAACAAATTGAGTTAATATTTCATTGGAGTATCCCAGCTATGCTGGGTTACATAAGAGGCAGTGGAAGTTAAAGACACAGCAGCTTCCTCTCAGGAGTTTCTGCAAGTCAGAGGAGACAACTTAAGGACAGCTTAGAGCAGATAAAGTAATCATTTCCCAAACCCACTGCTTCACACAGACAAACCCTTCATTACTTCAGCTCCTTCAATTACTGGAACTTAGCTGGGAAAACAGAAATCTGAGGTACAGAAACAGGAAATTGTTTTTGCAGTAAAAAAGGAGATGAACAATTGAAGTGGGAATGCTGACCAGATCTGCCATTCTACCTCACATCAGTACCAGAACTCCTCTTTTTAAAAATAAGTGACAGAAGTCTGTGGCACCCTGTGATGTACAGAAAATATCACAGATGTTTGGCACTTACAGCTTATTTGGGAAGGCAGTGCACATGCCAGAATTCTGCAAACTTTCCATTTTCACAGCATTTTGCTATACAAGAGTTAAATGTTTTGAGGATGGAGATGAGAATGCCTTAAGAAAAACCCTCAGTTTTTCAAGTACAACCATGGTAGCAGTCACTGAGTGAAACCTGAGGACAGCATCTGCACCATGCCAGGGAAAACTCAAATTAAAAAATTCAAATTAAAGCTGGCACAGAAGAAATAAAAGATTCAATCACATGCAGAAGCACTACCCACAAAGCAAAAAGCAAAGGTGATTTAGACAGGGGACAAGTGATGAAGTGAGTGGGTGGGAAAATCAACTTTATTGCTGGAGATACAACTCCATTTATTATTGAGGATGATTCACCACCCAAATGCTGTGCTCTGGACAAAACCCACCTCGTGGGCTGCAGGCAGCTGAGCAAAAAGCCCAGATCAGCACAAGTTAGGATTAGACTGGCAGCCCAGTTTAGAGTCAATCATTACAAGGCTGAACCACAGCTCTTAATGCACGGCTGCATTAACCCTCAGCTAAGTGCTCTCAAAAATCAGCCCTCAAAAATAAAAAAAAAATTAAAAAGAAAAGAATCATTAAAACTTTCAGCACAGAATTTTAACTCTGCACTTTGCTGCTAATAGATATTACTGCAGTGATCTAAGCCAAGGAAAGAATTACAGCAAATTATCATTTTCTACTGTGTCACACAACAAGCAGCTGAATGGTTTCTACAGACAGTAATTAAAATAAGAAAGTTCTGGTACAAATATGGAAACTGATTAAAAGCCAGCTGTAAAGTCTGCTAAATCTGTGATAAAAAAAAATTAAATCTACAAAAGCAAAACATGAAAGATCCTTTATGAAAGAGAAGCCTCTTTCAGTTTCATTGTCTGGGCTGACTTCTGGCATAGGAAAATGGGTTCTGTGGAGCTGCATTGAAAAGGTCACAGTTTCCTTCCTTGATCTTTTACCATGAACAATTTTAGAAGGCATTAAAACATTTCAGAACAGCCTATCTAAACAAATTTTTGCTTATCCTGTCATTGAATTAAGTACAACCAATTCCAGTAAGTCTGACCAAAAAAACAAAAAGCCCCCCCAAAGCAGCTCCAAAATATAATATTTATGTCAGCCACTAAATGCAAACTTGAGTCCATGCCAAAACAGCATAAATTACATAAATAAGTTAAAATTATTATTCTATAGCTGAAAAATTGAAAAGAGAGAAATGAGAGCTGGAAACTCCTTTTGCTAAGACAAAATCTATCTCATTCCATTTCATTCACAGCAAACTGTGTCATAATTCACAGAGAGATAAAAAACACAAGACTGATTCCATGGAATTAGCACTCCATACTTTGTTCTGCTTCACTCCAGGGCTGGGAATTGTCAGCAATAAATAATTGCAGGCCTATAAACCTCTATGAACTGCTCACTGTTTGTCAAGAACCAGGGAGGGAGGTTCCCAAAGAATTCTGCAGGTTCTTTTAATTCACTATAAACTTCATCCCACCCCAGTTTTACAGAGCAAAACATAAAGGGAGTCAAGGACAGGATCAACATCAAAATGCTGACCCCAGCAGCAATCAGGACTGGCTTTATCATTTTTCTATCCCACACCTGCAGCTTTACAGTCCTGAATTCAAAAAGCAGGCAAGAAAAACCCAAGTAAAAATGCAAGGCAGCAACAGCTGTACTCACAGCCCCAGCCTCTGAAAAGGCAGAAATCCATTTTTTTAATGTATTATAATACACTTTCATTTTCCCCACTGCTTCAGTGCAACAAAGAACACACAAATTTAGAGTTGCCAGTGTTTCCAGGTAGTGTTAATGAGCCAAACACCAAAATCTTGATCTTGCCCAAAATCCCCTTTATTTCTGACTGATAACTCACAGCTTTTCCAGGGCTCCCCCTTCCCCTAAATCCCAGCACACACAGGGAGGAAAGGAAGGTTTCACACTTTGCCAGGAAGTTTTATTGTTTAACTCCAACCCTGCCTCTGGTTTGAGATTCCAAAGCAGCAATGTTCACACAGCTCACTGCACCTCCTCAGTGGGGCCTGGCAGCTGATTCACCTGAATTTTTTATTATTTACTCATAAGATGTTTGTACTGTGCTGGACAGGAGGTGCTTCCTGCTCCTCTGGAGGGCAGAAATTAGAGAAATTTTAACCCAGTGATTGCTTTCCAGGTAACATTTGATCATCAAACAGACAGCATGAAGTGTTATTATTTCTGTTTAGGTAAGCACACAGCTCACCTAGAGAAAGCTGAATAAAAAAAGAAAGTTGCCTGTTATCAGCTAGATCAGAGTCACCCATGCCTGAAAAAAAACCCAGAACTCTCTCCCTGCTGTCCTGGCAAACTCTAAATGCCAAAACAGCCCTTCCTTTCCAATTTCCTCTATCAACCAGACACATTCATCACCCATCAGCTGTCCACAGTCAGACAAAACATCACTAAATATTGTGATATCAGCAGAACCAACAGCAGAGCTTAAGGAATTGAGATGTCCAAGCCACCACAATGCAAGAAATTTGTAAATGTAAGAATTCAGCACTGGGCAGCAGCAGAATGGCAGTGCTGAGAGCATTACAGCAAAGGAAATTCACTTTTCTCTAGCTCAGTGACTCCTCCCAAGGTATTTTCTGCAGCAGGGAAACCACCAGGATGCCAGAGAAGTGCTTTAATCTAAAGCAAACATCTCCACGTGATGGGAAAGAGGGAGAGGGGGAGAGCCAGGCAGCTCCTGATCCTACAGGACAAAATTCATCTGCTCCTGGGCATTTCCAACTGCACATTTTCATGGAGTTGGCCAGTGGGAAAGAGAGCCAGGAATGCTGCCAGCAGCCCCAGCACAAGAGAATATTCCCTAAAATCCCACAGGGAATGAGCTCCCCAGAATTTTGAGAGAGCTCCTCATTGCCATACAACTCATCATTCCATTTTACATTTATTCTAATTTTACTGGCAAAGTGATCCAAATACAACTCTGAGGAAAAGATGAAGAGATTCCAAATTTAAATTTATTTAAATAAACAAGTCACAGTCCTTGTTTGAAGTGTCCAGAGTCCCTCTGTGCTCATCCCCACAGCCAATTACAAAATACCTTTTTTATTTAACAAAAAGAAAAAAAAGAACAACAAACCCCACCTTGTTATTTGCATGCTCTTTGTTATTTTTCTCCCTCTTTGAAATGCTCTTTTGGGGCAAACTTTTTGATCTAAAAAGGCATTTAATTAAACAAAAAAAAAAAAAAAAAAAAAAAAAAAGGAAAATCCTAAATCCCTGCATATATTCTATAGCAACATTTATTTGAGGGGAATATATTCCCCAAAAATTATATATATTCCCATGGATTTGTGGCTGGATTACCAGGGCTAGAACACAGCCAGATTCCCCAATAAAAAACCAGAAACCAATTTATTTTAACTATAAACTTCAAGTTTTTTGAGGTGTTTGCTGATCAAATTCCATCAGTATTCCAAGAATCAATCTGGAGATCTGAAGGAGCCATTTTCTCTGGATATGGAGAGAGACAGATGGAGCAAAATTTTCAGCACATTCTGAGTTGCTGTGATGTTCCTGTCATTGCAGCCAGCAAGGAGGCTCAGCACAGCTACCAGGCCAGGATGATTATAAAAACAGATATTAATTTCAAAAATTAAAAAAAATAAAAAAATTAAAAAAAAGAGAGAGAGGAAAAAAAAAGAAGGAAGTGGGAAGGGACAGGTTTTTTTCATCTGGCTGAATTCCAGGGATTGGATTGAGAGGTTTGCAGGCAGCCCAAAACTCCAGCCTGCTGCAGAGCTGCCTCCTCTCCCCCTCCCAGCTCAGTTTAATTGAATTTTCTGCTGCTGGGAGAGGGAAGAGCTCCCCCAGAGTGCCTGAGCTGCACCCAGGGACTGTCCCCTCCTCCCAGAGCCCTGCTGACCCCAGCCAGGCAAGGAGGGCTTTCCTGCCCTGAACCTGGGGCTCTCCTGCCCTGCCCAGGTGCCCAGGCCAGCAGGCACGGGCTGAGCAGTGCAGACACCAGCAGGGCTGCAGGAGGGAGTGTGGGAGCTGGTAACGAGCCTGCTGAAGGGACAGGCAGGGAGGTCAGGCTCTGTGTGCCACACATCCAGCTGAACTGGCACTGGGCAGCATCCAAAGCAAACAGCACTGCAGCGTTTGCAGCCAGCTCCAGCATTCCTGCATCCTTCCAGACTGCAAGGAACAAGTGCTTGCCTTTGTACTTCCTCTTCTTCCCCTCACTGTTTCATTCTCACAGCAATTTCCATAACGTGACTATAAAACCTGGGGCTTCCAGTTGTACCCAGAGGGGCTGCTGTGCTTGGCAAACAGTATTTATCAATCCCAAACCTTACAGCAAATCACCCAGCACTGATCTAAACTGTGCATTAGAGATCAGATACCCAGATATTTCCAGGGAATAATGATCCATAGAGCTCTGTTCTTTTAGATTATTATTTCCAAATTATTGCAAATTATTTGTTTTTACTGCTGATGGTTTGGGGTAGAGCAGCACCTGCACAGGTGCATGTTTGGGCAGCCTTTGACACATCCTCACACCAAAGGCAGCCCCCACAAAAGAATATTCCCCCAAATCCAGCCCCACAGGAGCATCTCCCCACCAAATCCAGCCCCACAGGAGCATCTCCCCCAAATCCAGCCCCCACAGGAGCATCTCCCCCCAAATCCAGCCCCACAGGAGCATCTCCCCCCAAAATCCAGCCCCACAGGAGCATCTCCCCCCAAAATCCAGCCCCCACAGGAGCATCTCCCCCCAAAATCCAGCCCCCACAGGAGCATCTCCCCACCAAATCCAGCCCCACAGGAGCATCTCCCCACCAAATCCAGCCCCACAGGAGCATCTCCCCACCAAATCCAGCCCCACAGGAGCATCTCCCACCAAATCCAGCCCCACAGGAGCATCTCCCACCAAAAGGCAGCCCCACAAAAGAATATCCCACCAAATCCAGCCCCACAGGAGCATCTCCCACCAAATCCAGCCCCACAGGAGCATCTCCCACCAAATCCAGCCCCACAGGAGCATCTCCCACCAAAGGCAGCCCCACAGGAGCATCTCCCACCAAATCCAGCCCCACAGGAGCATCTCCCCCCAAATCCAGCCCCACAGGAGCATCTCCCACCAAATCCAGCCCCACAGGAGCATCTCCCACCAAATCCAGCCCCACAGGAGCATCTCCCCCCAGAGGCAGCCCCCAGGAGCTGTGCAGGGCTCTCAGGGCAGGATGCCCACACACCTTCCCCAGCAGGGTGGCTGAGGCTGCTGGCTCTGCTCAGATCAGATCTGTGCCCACAGGAGCCACATCCGCTCCCCAGACCGCAGGGCAAACCACAACCTATCATCTGGTGCCTCCTGACAGGCTGCAGCAACAACTGCCAGCTGCAGAGTGCACTCCAGCACCAGGAGATCTCTTCTACCCTTGGCACACGAGGATTCCCCCCATCCTCACTTTCAGGATGATATAAATTCTCTCTCCTCTGCTGCAGTTCCCCTGGATATTTGCCAGGGCTGATGCTGCTGCCTCAGTCAGGATGGAGTGTGCAGCAGCAGGGAAAATCCCTCTTTTAAATCCCCACAACAGCAGCTCACTTTTGGCTGAGGTCACTGCCTCATTTAGGACATCACATAATTACAGTTTTTTCAGAAGAGGAAAAACAAAAACCCCACGGACACAGAGCAGAGAACTGAGTTTGTAAGCACCAGCTTTGAAAGGCACTCACCAGTAGAACAGGAATTACCACAAAACAGCCCAAACAGAGCCACAAGGGCCCTGCTGTCACAGTGAGCACCTCAGGAGGCAGACAGGCACTCCCAGACGCTGAAGGTGTTCCCAGCCCTGCACTGCTCCCTGAGCTGCAGCCCAGCCTGCCAGGGCTCTCCTGGCCCTGCAGCTGCCATGTGTCCCCCAGCACGGGCCAGCCAGGAAACCTCTCTCCTATCTGGCAGCTGCCACCAGCTCTCCCATTCCTCTCCCTCTCACTCATTTCCTATTGATTTCTCCTGTCTAGCACTGCAGCTTTTTCCTATTTCCTTTCTCTACTCGCTCGTTATGGCTTCCCTCCTTTCATTCTCTCCTTTTCCAGGCTTTCCATCACTTTTCTGGCAGCTTTGATCTCTGAACCCTCTTTTGCATCAGGGCCCAGCAGAGAGGCAGGGTGCCCCTGTGGCACGGAGCACTGAGAGGAGATGCCTTGTCTGAAGTGCTGCCAGGAAGCTGCACCAACAGCCACTATCATCACAGGCTCACAAAGACTCCCAAGCAGCCATCAGATGCTTCAGGTGAGCCTGCAGGTTGAAGCTTGTGTGTTTGTGGGAGTGGTGGAGCCCCAGTCCTTGGCCTGTCTCACGTCAGTCTGGGGCTTTGTTAAACACATGGGGCTTTTCCTCCACGCTGGGAAATGCTTGCTCAGGTCAGCCCAGGTCCCACCTAAGTTTTCCAGCCACTCACCAGCACTGCAGCTCACTCAGCACTCGAGAAAAGAGAATTTACCTATTCTTAGGTGACTGACTCCACTTGGGAAGTCACCCAGGACTGCATGTGATACCACAACCCAGGATTCACAGCCTGCAAATAAATTCAGGAGCAGCTTCTCACACAAACAAGAGTAAATTGTGCTGCTACTCACAGATTCAAAAGGGAACAACATCTGAATAAAATTCAGATTCTCACCAATATCCCTGAAAATTTCCAAAACACATTTCAAGAGCCCAAGAGTAAAACTAGTTTGAGTTCTGCCCTGGCTGCCACAGTTCTTGTGCCAACTGAGAGTAACCAAAACCAGTCAGAACATGGAGATTCTCTCTTAGATTTTTTTAGCATCAACATTTCAACTTCTTTGTACCACCAAGAGAGGCCCTGCTGCTTAATCCACACAGTTCAACTTTTACCCAGCCCTGCTCCCTGCCCATAAAAGGTTTATTTTTTGGCAGAACTGAGCCCCGAGTGGCACGTCCAGGCCAGCACACACTTGTGACCATGCCCTCCTGCCAGCACATCTGACAGCATCCCAGGGACTGACTGCACCATGATCCACATCACTCCAAGCACAGAAACCCATGCTGTCATCTTTGGAAAAAGTGGAATCTCATCTGCTTTCCCTGTGCCACAGCAATTCCATGAAAAGCTTCTGCCACCGAACATCCCAGCCCAGACCTTTCAGCATTGTCAAAACAGAGCTTAAAATAACCCCACAGGATCCCATTTTAGTGTTTGCCAACAAATGTAAACAGCAATGTTTCTTATTTACCATCATGCTCTGCAAGAAAAGGTTCCTGCCCATGGGCCTCAGAAGTCAAACAGACACAACACTGAAAATCCTCAAGGAAAGGATGCAGGGTGATAACAAAACATCCAGCCCGTTTGTGAATGTCACAGGCTGAACACTGTTTGTTTGGCTTTTACTATTTATACTTGTGCTTACATTTGAAACATAAGGACGCTGTTTTTTCCTGTCATTTTAATGTATTTATTTTTACATGTTTTCTTTTCAAAGAAAAATGAGTAAACGTTGCTTCTTCCTGTCTTTTTCTAAGTGTGCTGTTACTATTTTGTATGTATCCTGCCTTGTATTTCATCCCTTTTGCATTCTTAATCAAACACTGCACCTTTTACATCCCTTTCCATTTTACTAATTCCCTTGTTGCTGCTTCTCCTGTCCTTATTTTAAGCCCTCTCTTCTGATGTTGAGATATTACCAACATCCAGGCTCCTGACCCTCAGTTTCATCAAGCTGAGACATGAACTAAGACTTTTATTCTTTAAACCTAATAATTATCCAGAGCAGGCCCACAGAACACAGCATCACCTACCTGAAAATATGCATTTAAGTCTATTTTCTCTTAGTGCTATTGACATCTCTTACACAGGAAAATCTGCTTATCTCAAAGCAGATAAATTATCAGGGGGAGTGCTGGGGCAGAGGAATATCTGGAATGCTACAAGAAGCATTTTTACAGCAACCCATCCACTAGAAACTCGAGGATAATACAAATGGGATTCATTAATAAATCTCCAGCTGCTAATTTTCAGAGGGAAGGAAAAGGTATTCAAGGAGAAAGTGGAGGGTAAGGGCTCAAGGCAAGAGGCTGAGCTTATCTCTCAAGCAGCACAGCCAACATACCTCCCTGGTGACCCAAAGGACCACCTCAAGTGGAGAGCAGAATTCAGACTCCAGACCAAAACAAACACTCTGCAGAACTGCAAATTACAGCACAGGGCTGGCCAGGTGGGGCTGAGAATCAGAACCATGAGAGGTAAAGGATTCTACCCAAAATGCTACTGGAAAAATAGGAAAAGAATAGTTAATGTCAAAAATCCTGCTGGTTATACTCCAAAGCTTCTTGGGAAAACAGAAGCTACTCAGATTCTTCAGACAGAAATTCACTGGGAGACCCCAGTGCAGGAAATAACCAAATAATCCTGGTGTCTAGCCATGAAATGTGGAAAATAACTGGTACAGGTGTCTGTACCACCTTCCCTAGGCAAATTCATCAGTGCTCTGCACAGCCTCAGGATGAACTGCCAAAATCTCCACTGCTAAATCACTACTTCTACAATAAAACACCACTTCTACACTAATCATTACTTCTGCAAAATCATCACTTTCACAACAAGGCCCAGAGCAGCTGGGAGACTGAACAGAAGACTCTTTGATTTCCAGCAGGATGACTGTGGTCACTGCTGTCACCCTCCAGGACCAAGGAACTCTCCTCCCACACAGGTCCTGGAAGCCAAAGGACACCAGTGAACACCACAAACCCCACCAGTGACCTCAGCAAACTCCTGCTCCAAGGGCAAGCTGCACTTTCCTCCTCAGCCATCTCCAGCTAGGACAGCACTGAGTCATTTTTTTGCTGCTAAATTCCTGTAGATCGTGGACCAGAATTTTGAAAATCTAAACTGAAGGAGCCAACATCCCAGCACTTTCCTAAGCCATCTATTTGAAATGCTAGAATGCCATTAACAGGAGAGTTCTGTGCACAGGGAGAATTATACAATTGGGCTCACAGATGAAATATCATTCCTGCCTCCACCCAAATAATCACAACGCCCACAGCTCTACTCAAAACTAGAAAATCAAGCTCACCTCAGCTCCTGTCTCCAGTAAAAGCCCTAATAAACTATGCAACATGAAGTGGTAGCATTTGTGTCCCAGCCAGCATTAAACACCCCAGACAGCCCTCTCTTCTGCCAGCCTCAAGAACAGCAAAATAAAACAGGAATTTATGCACAGACTCTGTCAACTGCTGATTTCCAAACACAGCGAAGGCACCAGGATGAAAAGCCCCACTCCAAGACTATTACTCTTTTTAATCCTTAGATGTCGTGCTGAAGCCCATTTTCCATAAATAATGGATTTTATAAACTCTACTAATTAAAAAAATGCATGATAATGACATCTAACTAGTCAGTGACAGTAAGGTGTGACTTTTTGTGCAGCTCTTACCCTGCTGGAAAAATTAAAACCCTTTTTCCCCATCATGCAGTCAAAGTATTCCCAATTACTACAGGGACTTCCAAAGAGCCAAAGACAGGGAAAGTGCATCTGAAGCAGATAAGAAACAATTAGAGTCTATTTTAATACCAAGTCAGGAGCAAATCACCAATTAAAACTTCTCAAGGGTAATTATGTGTAAATTCTACCTCTGCTGTTTTCCAATCATAGCAACAGAAACTACAGCAGGGTTATAAATAAAACTCATTTGCAAGCAACTGCAGAGAAGAGTCACCAGCTCCTCAGCGAGGTCCTGCAAAAGCAAGAGGCTCCTTTCTTTTATTGGCCTTTAATAAACAGAAAGAACCATAAAGCAAGTCCTGCAGCCGTGCCATTGCTCAAGCCTGAAGTGTGTTTGGACCAGTGACAGGAAAAAAAATACAGTTAACTCGAGAGTGAAAAAAAATTAATGGCACACCAATGTTTCTTCAGTGTCATAACAGGATACAGCCGAGCTGGGGCCGGCTTTTGGTGGCCAAGCAGAGGCTGGAAATGGCCGAATTTTGGGATTTCAGCCCGGCCCCAGCGTGGCCTTGGGAAGAATAAAGGCCTTATCTCAGCTGGCCATGTGTGGCCGGCCATGCAGAGCTCCCAGCAACGCCCAGAGCTGGCCAGGAGAGCTGCACAGGAACAGGAAACCTCCTCCAGCAAACCCTGCCAGCCCTCAAAGGCTGCTATCCCCCCGCCAAAAAATCCACAAATCCAACAAAAATCCATCCCAGCACCAGCGCCTGGCCAAAAATAGGGTTTGTTTCAGGCTAAAAGATATGGGAAATATCCCCTAAATGCAGAATGTGTAGCCAAAAATAGGGTTTTTCAGGCTAAAAGATATGGGAAATCTCCCCTAAATGCACAGTGTGTAGCCAAAAATAGATTTTTTTTCGGGCTAAAATCTCCCCTAAATGCACAGTGTGTAGCCAAAAATAGGGGTTTTTTCAGGCTAAAATCTCCCCTAAATGCAGAATGTGTAGCCAAAAATAGGGTTTTTTCAGGCTAAAATCTCCCCTAAATGCACAGTGTGTAACCAAAAATAGGGTTTTTTTCAGGCTAAAATCTCCCCTAAATGCAGAGCTGGGTGAAGCTCAGTCACCTGACTGATTTTAGATACCTCCAGGATAAGAAAGGTCCCCTGGATGTGCAGATTTCCTTCCAGCAGTGATCAAGTCGAGCCAGATGAGCAGCTCAGGGAGGTCTCTACCTCACAGACTTACTAAGCTCGAGGTAAATGCCACCTTAGGAGGCCTCTGAACAAATACAGAGGATTAAATCAAGAGGGTACAAATGTTTACAAACATAAAGGAGCAGAGCAATAAGGCTGGTGATGAAGAGTTTGATACAGTCCAATGGGCACCAGGACTATGAAAAAAAAACCAAAAAAGCAGCTGACAAAGTAAAAGAACATCCTGAGGGAAAGAAGGGGAAGTTCCATCAGTGTTTAACTCTCTCAAATCATCAGCAGCCACACAAGGCACCATGGAGAACGTTTTGCTGATGGGTTTTATGGCTCAAGTTCTATGTTAGGAGATGATTTTTTGTCTGCCTGCACCCTCCAGGTGCTCCCCCAAATGCTGAGTGTGTCAGGGGCTCCTCCACCACCTCTGAACAGCCTTTACACTCTCAGGAGCCTTCACATCTGCTCTGCCTTTTTTGTTTAATGCCTGGTATTCCCCACTCCCCCAGGCACTCACTTCCCTCCAGACTGAAGGCACTTGAAGAAAAAGACACCAGAAAACGATGCTGCTCTGGGAGTTCTGATAACAGACTGAGCATAACCACCACCAAAATTAACTGGGGTAAGGTTTAGTCCACAGAGAGAATGAGCCCAGACACTTCCAGATATGAACTGGCCTGACTGTGTTTTTCAGCAATGCCAGACACTAAAATCCATTCAACTTTCCTGGGAAAGAGAAGAAAAATAAAAGAAGGGAAAAAAAAAAAAAAAAAAAGGAGGAGAGTTAATAAAAACATCATTTATCATCCTGGCTCCAGACAGGACTAGAAATGACCATTCATACACTCCTAATTTATATATTTAATGGTAATCATGACATCATCAACAAAACCAAGAAATATACAAAATATGTCAAGGATGAGATAAATGCAACATGGGCAAGGGAAATGTGACAGCTGTCAAATCATTATCTCCTTGAACTGAAGGGATACCAAAGGAAATATCTGCTGTATGTAATGTGGATTTAGGCAGCTCTATATATGCAAAATGCAAATATGTAAAGCTAATATGGAGAAAAACCCAGGCCCAAGCTACCCTATTATATTCCTAATACCATCTGGCACAGAAGCAAGCTGGGTTTTCCTGGTTTAAGGCAATTCCCATCTCAATCCCACCAAGGAAGGTGATTGACAAACACAAAGAGAATTGAACATGTCAGATGATTTATACCACGTAGATCTAATGGCAGTGGAAGCACCAACATTATCTTAATTGCACCTGCTTTGCATTCCAAGTTTAAGAAGCAAAGTGAAAGAGGCAACAGAGACTCCCTGGGCCTGAAGGGACAAAAATGATCAAAAACCATCCCCTCCAAATCCTGCACAAGGCTGGGGATGAAGAGGAATGGCAGAGATCCACAGGAAGGGAACAAACATCACCACGTCTGGGGCTCTGCTGAAAGGCTCAGCCAGGGAATAAAGCAGAGAACCCCGAATGGTTTGGGCTGGGAGGGACCTTAAATCCCATCTCGTTCCATCCCCCTGCAGCCACAGCTGCTCTGGGCACCCTGTCACCACCCTCACCCTAATAACCAGCCTAACCCTACTCTGAATTTGAAACCATTCCTCCCTGTCCTGTCACTCCAGGCCTTTCAAAATAATCTCTCTCCATCTTCCTTGTAGGTTCCTCCAGGTCCTGGCAGGACACAATTAGGTCACCCCAAAGCTTCTCTTCTCCATGACCATGACTTTGTACCCCAGAGCTGGGGCTGCTTCAGGCCAGAGGTGAAAAATAGTGACAAGAAGAGATCCAGCTTCCCCACATTCCTCCAGAAATCTGAGGGTTGTGGAGACAGCTCCTCACCTGACATTAAAAGCCTTTTGATCTAAAACCTTAATGGAACACCAAACAGAAACATCCTCTTGACATGACTGAGAGCAAAAGGAAATGTGACTTTTTTTTTTCTATTTGGCTGCTCCAATTCAATAATGGAAAGTATTTTGTTTTACTAACAAGTAAATTAAATTCCCTGTTCTCGTGCTTTTCCTTTCCATGCATCACTCAGCTGCCTCTTGGTATGAAAATCCTGTCGCTCTTTTTGATATCATGCAACTGCCACAAGACATATGGCCTGAAGTACATAACAAAATCCTCACAAATCCACTGAAATGCCTTTTTACTGTCACTGCCTTGCCTGGCACAGAGCAAAACATCCTGCAACTCAAGAATCATTCATGCACTGCAAAAGAGAAAATTCTGCTAGTACAAACTACTGAATTAATTGCCAAGATTTAATACTCTGTGAAGAGTTGTAAACACAGACTGTACACAAGTCTGAGCTCTCCCACAGCCCTTTGGACTGTGCTGTCTGTGGAGTCACAAAAGTTTAAGTGAGAACCACGCTCAGTCTCTTCCTGCCCTAAAACTGGGGAGCTCAGGCACCCCAAAGATCACTGCTCCATCCCAGCCCAGCCTCAGTGCTGTGCCAGAACTGCTTGGTCGTGAAAGGCCAGGGCCACACACATTCACACCTGAACCACCAAAGAGACACAACAAAGATACAATAAAATACATAATGTGGTTTTCACAGCATAGTGTCAAAAAAAAGAAAGAAAGAAAAAAAAAGTATCTTTTCTTCTCATTCTAAAGACGCTCATTCTACTCGTTAAGATGTTTCCTACATGACTTTTTTTTTTCCTTCCTCTGAAACGCCCCAGTACAAAGAAGAGAACCCCGGAGCTGATGAAAGGCACCTGCAGAGCAGCCCAGAGGTCTGAGCAGGTACGGAGAGGCAGGTTGCTGCCGAGGCAGACAGCAGCAGACATTCCTGCTCGTCAGCTCTCCCTCCTGCCCTCACCTGGAGTGACCTCTCGGCAGGACTTGACCCAAGGAGACCCAAGCGCATCCTCAGCACGGGCTCCGGGCTGGCTCCAGCTGCATCCCGAGCTCTGGCGGTTCCGCAGCTGCGGCTCCCTGAGGGGCTTCGCTGCGGGGCTCCCCGCAGCACCAGCCCCTCCTGCGAGCTGAATTGCCAACCCCGGCTCCTGCAAAGTCAGCCTGGCAGGCCTGAAAGCTGCTGGACTTGAAATACTCCGGTTTCAAAGTTAACCCAGTTGCTTTGACAGCCAAGACACCCTTGGTTCCCAGAACTTATGATTTAATCCTGCTTTTCTGATCCCGTCTTTTACATGAGCTCTGCGAATACTCACAGAAAAAAAACCAAACAAACAAGGAATCTCATTTTATACTGACCTGTCCGTGATTGTGGACTGTGTGCCACTCATTGGAGCCTTTGGCAAGAAGTCGTATTATCCAATTTACATTTTACTCTTATTGCAGGGATATGAACGAGGCTTTGCCCCTCACACGCACCGAGGTTCAGGATCCAGCCTTGCTCCAGAAGAGGCATGCACAGAGGACAAACTCAGTTCAAGGGCAGGAGAAGGGAACAAAAAAAAAGCAAAAACAAAAAACCGAAAAAACCAGCAAGCAAACCCAATCCAAAACAACTCCAAAACTCTTCTTGCAGTCAGAATATCCAAAACCACGGAAGTGGGGCAAAAACTCCAGCAAGAAAAAACTCCGACAACAACCAAAGAAAAAAGAAACAACAAAACAATCTCGGGTGGGGGGAAAAAGAAAAAAAAAGAGAAGGTTTCCAGGGAGCGGGCGATGGTGCCGGCGCGGGCCGTGCCCGTGCCCGTCCCCGCCGGGCTCAGCGCTCGGGGGGCGGGCGGCGCTCCCCGCCCGCGGCCGGGCCCATCCCCGACCCCCGCCCGAGCGCGCCCGCAGGGGGTCGGGCAGGGCGGCCGCTCTAGGCCCGGGGCTCCATCGCCCGCCGCTCCGCCTGTGCCTGTGCCTGGGGACCCGCGGGGCGCTGCGGGCTGGCTGTGCGCTGTGCCGTGCGCTGCGCTCGGCTCTCCGCGGATCCCCGCGATCCCGGCCCGCTGGCGGCCCCGCTGCGCGGCTCGCAGAGGCGGGAGGGAGCGGCGCGTCCGGGGGAGCCTGCGCTGAGCCGGGCCGGGCCGGGCTCGCCCCTCCCCGGCGCCTCCGGGGGGCTCGTACCTCCGGCCGCCCCGCCCCGCCGCCGGATCCCTCCGCCGGCCGCCCTCCTCTTCCTCCTCTTCCTCCTCCCTCTCTTCTGCTCCTTCCCCTCCTTCTCCTGCTCCTCCTCCTCCCTCCTCCTCCTTCTCGCCTCCCAGCCCTTCCCCCGGTCCCCGCCGAGGCCTTTCCCCCTCGGGAAGCCTTTTCCAGAGCTGTGGGCTGTTGCCTTCCCTTCCCGTCTGCGCTCGGGCCGCTCCTCCCTCACGCCGTGTCCCTGCCGGAAAGCTTTCGCTGCTCCTGCATCCTCACCCGCGGAGGTTTCCTTTTTCCCTTTACTCCTTTTTCCCTTTATCCCTTTTCCCCTTTCTCCCTTTTTCCCCCCTACTCCTTTATCTCTTTTTCCTCTCTCCGTTCCCCAGCCGTGCGGTGCCCGCTTCTGCCAGCGCTCAGAGCGGGGAGCGCCTCCATCTCCATGGAAAATATGACACCGGCGAAACTCAGAGCAGAAAGAAAATAAATAAACAGCGAATTGAAAGAATGGGGCTGTGCAGCAGGAGCCTCGGGCAGTCCCCGGCTGTGCTGTTTGCTCCCAGGCCTTTCGTGGCTCTCTTGTCCAGTTCCCTGCATTTCCCACGCACGTTTCATCAGGAATTTTTTTTCTCACTGGTTAAGGTCAACATAAATGCAAGAGCAGATCCCTCCCTGCCCGTACATTCCAGAAACGCTGCGGCCGAGGGCCTGCTGCTGCTCCCTGTCAGAGCCCCCAGCATGAAAAGATGAGCTACAATGAGCCACGCAGGGAATTTGGGCATTGAAATTTCAGCAGGTGTGGATTTCCCTCTCCTCAGCCTGTACACAACCCTGCTGTAACTCCCTGCTGTTTATGCCGTGTATGAGAAATGCCTGTCTCCAATCTCTACAGAATCCCAGAATGGTTTGGGTTGGAAGGAACCTTAAACATGATTTTTTCCCCAACCTTCCACTGTCCCAGTTTGCTCCAACCTGGCCTTGCACACTTCAGGGATCCAGGGGCAGCCACAGCTTCTCTGGGCAACCTCACCACCCTAATATCCCACCTAAACCTACTGTCTGTCAATGTGAAGCCATTGCCCCGTATCCTGGCACTACAAGCCACTTGTTCTCAAACACTTGGAAATCACATCTATACCTGAGAACTTCAGGAAATTTCCATGCTGCTCCTCCAGAAATGAAAACTGGTGAGCAGCACGGATGCAGAATGAAAAGCAGGATGTCTCCTCTGCCAGCAATTCCTGCCCCCTCTGCACAAAGGAACTCGTGGAACATCAGTCTCCCCCAGCAAATGCCAGCAGACTAAAATAACCTTATTAGCTAATCCCAATCATCTAGGACACCACGCTTCTTCCCTTTAATTAATCGTGCCGGGCTATGCTTCAAAGCCGGGGCACTGGGGTTGGGAAGAGGCTGGAAAACAGGCTCTGGGAAGCCGGGAGCAGCTCCCTGGCTGGGCACACAGCACCGTCCATACCTTGCCCGAAGCTACATCCAGACCCTGCTGCTCGGAGCGAGGCCAGCGTGCATCAGGAAACCAGCAGAGTGTCTGGAGGATTTGTTGTGTTGGTGAAGTTCAGAGCAAACAGGGGAAGCGTGGGATGAAATCATTTTCTACATGATACTTCATATATACGCAGGGCATTTATACTTCCTTTTTTGGTTTCCTTTTGGGGAAAATAGAGGCTTGGGAAAGGAAAAAAAAAAAAAAGTGTGGGAGTGCAAGACAAGCAGCCACGTCTGCCTCTCCTTCTGCAGCTGTGTGCAGTACAGTCATCAGCGGTGATGAAGTGACTGAATGCCTCCATATATCTGTATTTATTTATTATATATCTCTTTATTGCATCTTCTCTGCAATAAATCCCTCCCTGCTTTTAACTTTGGGAACATCGAGTACTGTGCCTGCAGAGGGGAAGGAAGACTCCTGGGAGATCTGATTCATGGCAGGCTCAGCATTTGAATATTGGGCCTCGATGCTTTTTTATTACTTTAATTATATTTTATTGTGCATGACAACATAACAAGAACAATTAGCTGGAGGAAATCCTAAGACATAGATTCTGAAACTGTAACTGCCTCTCTTTTCTGCAAATGCTGATTTTAATTTTTTTTTTTTGGTAGGAGCTGGCTGCATACTTAGATAAAGATAGATGCCTATTTATGATAATTCTGTTTTACAGCCTGAATTATGGGGTGGGGAAATCAATAAGCAATTACACTGTGCCCATTAAAATAGATTTATTTTTTTTTGTTAGCTCTGAAGTTGTCACTTGGTCTGAATTTACACACAGAACCATCCCATGGCAGGAGGACTGGAGCAAGATGATCTTTGAGGTTCCTTCCAACACAAAACCATTTTGTAATTCTCTAATTAACCTCCTCAATCTGTTTTTTCAGTCCAGAGCAGAGCTAAGCAGGACCTTGAAGTGGAGGAGTTTAATTCCTATGGAGTAAAACTTCTTATTTTGCCTTAAAATGAAGGTCAGATCTTTGGAGGTGCTTTATAGGGGCTTCTGAAAAAACAAATTTCTAGAGAAAGTGTTGGGCGAGGATCCTTTGGCCAAACCCTTCCCTTTCCCAGCCTCACATCGAGGATCTGTTGCCATCTGCTGGGGAAGCCTCGAATGGCTCCTCTAACCTGAGCTCCCAGGTAAAAGGTGAGGAATTTGGGAAAAAAAGAGCATTTTCAAAAGCTTTGGGATTGTGGAGTTCTGGAATGCTCTGAGGGGGTTTGCACTGCTGTGAGCTCAGCATAACCAGAGATAAAAATCAGCAAAAAGTGATGCTGTAAGATTTTAAGTGTGGATAAACAGTGCCTGGAAGCATTTTTCTTTTCAGTTTCTTTTTTTTTCAGTTTTTTTTCTTTCAGAAAAACTTCTAAAATGATGATCAGATGGGATGATCAGCTGAGTGTCACTGAGCTCCACCACAAAAATCAAATAAAGACTCTTACTCCTTACAAGTAATCAATTAAAAACCAGTGAGAGAATGCTCAGGTATTTTAAACTTTCATTTACACTCACCACAAATTTCTCAGCTAGCTCCTGTTTTTCTGCTGCTTTTGGAAGCCAAAACCTCTACACCTTGGAGAGGAAAAGCACAAGGGAAATGATTCCCCAATGTGCCTGGAAATGTGTGACTCCTGAAGAACAGAATCTCAGAAAACACAAATAAATTTGTGCTGTGCTCCAAATTTCTGTGCAATTTCCTTTTTTCATCTCTCACCTTAAAATGGGCTTCCTACAGCTTGTGCTGCACTCTGGCAATGCTGGGAGTGCAGGGTTGGTGTAGGGACACGATGCTTTGCTGATTATGAGACACAGAGAGCCTAATCTAGCAGAGCTTCTCCAGTGACAGCTTATTACAGTTCCTAAATCTGGATAATCCAGGGGCAGTCAGCATTTTTATAGCACTAAGCTTTCCTTCCCCATCAGCACAATGAGAGCAGCAACCTTTGTGAGGGCAATGAAACTGCTGGACATTGTGCCCTGAGTTTCCTTCTCTTTCTCCATCCTCTGGCTGCAGGGGGAATTAAAAAGAAAGAGGTGAAATCTAGAAATAAATAGAGAATATAATTTCTCTTCACATTTGAGGATTGTGGCACTGGACAGATCTCAATCTTCTGACACAAGACACAGTTCAAACAACACAACAAGCACTGCTGAAAATCTGGTTTGTAACATTTGAGAAGCTGCAGAAGCTGAGATTTTCTTCTTCCCATATAAAACTATCTACCTGTAGACCTTTATTACTTTACAGAAGCTTTTCCACGTACCTTGATCTGTTATACTCCTTCTTTTAGTAATTTTCTAAGGTAATTTTACATTGTCAACTTACCAGCTGCCAAACTGCCCCTGGAACTTGAGGCAAACAGGGCATTGATTTCTTTGGACATGCAGACCCCATGGTATTAATGTCATAGCAGATTTCAGAGGCTTCAAATGCTGCTTTTACATCAGTGCCTGGACTACTGCTGCAAGGGAATAAAGCCGTGAATATCAAAAAATTGGGATTTTTTGCAAGTACAAATGAGGAGTTCAGCTACAAAGAGAGGGCAGAGGGCTGAAAGAGGAGGTTAATTTTACAAAGCTCCACTGCAGGGCCAGCAGGAGAAGCAAAAGGCAGGCAGCAGGGTTGCCTGTAAAGAAATATTAGGATGATAAAAAATGAAATTAATTGGGTGTAGAGGGGCAGATTTTCACAGCCAAAGCACATCTGACCACTGATAATGCCAGGTTTTGTCACTTCTGAAGACACAGGACCTGTGAGACACCTGCAGCTCTAAAGCAAAGCTTCAGAACTCTGCTGTCATTTCTTCTCTGCTTCTGGAACTACCTCAGAAGCTCAATTTCAGAAATTCTTGCAGACCCCTCCACCTCCAGGCTGGGCTCTGTAAACAGAAAAACACCTCCAGAGGGCTCAGTGCAGCTCAGCAGCTGCTCCCCAGCGTTGGAGGCTTTTAAGCTGGACTTAAGGGTTACAGGCAAACAACTAAATTGGCTTAACTATTTATAGAAGCCAAGACTTTTGGCATGCTGGATCTCTGGCTGTGGCTGTTTACCAACACAACCCCACTGGGCTTTCCTAGGCAATAATATTAATGTATTGATATTTAAATATCAATTTATGATTGAGAAGAGCTCACACTGTGGGAACACAGGAAAACTTTCAGGGCATGGAAAACAAAGGGAATATTTTTGCTCCATCCTGCTGAATCACTGAATCTTTGAGGCTGGAGAAACCCTCCAAAACCATCAAGTACAACCTGTGACTTAAGAGCAGCACCCAAACAGAGAAACCCAAATCCCTCATATAATCAAATAATCTTTATTTTTATAAAACATAATACAAAGCATCTACACCATTCACTGGTGGAACGTTAGTTGCTATTACACAGTAATTCAGACACAAGTTATTATTTCACACTAGTTCTGCAGTTTCCTCTCACAGTTTGCTCTAGCCACTATGGACCAGCCTGAGGACAGGTCCCACCCTGTGCTCCACAGCTTGGAATTTGTACTTGTGGGTCTGTGATTCTATGCTGGAGCCCACTAAATGGGCTGTGAGGCCTTGCTCTGCCTCATAAAGCCATTCCTAATTGCCCTTTTGTTTTCTTGTTTGCCCTCTAAAGCCTCAGAGCTGAGCAGTGTTCTCCTTCTTCCAACCAAATTTCCCCCATTCAGAAAAGGGGGACCACTCAACCATTGTATTTCAAATATCTTCAATAGATTCACAGATGCTGCAGTCACTGTCTCCTCATCCAGCTGGGCAGCTGAGGGCTGTAACCCCATAAAGCTGCACCCCAACCCTCAGCAAAGGTCAGGGCTGCTCTGAAACCCTTGGTTTTCAGCAGCTCACCAGGGTTGCCCAGCCTGTTTCCACCTCCAGGACCTGCCTTCACCATTTCCCCAGCAGCTGCTGCTGAAATCCCTCGATCCCTGCTCAGGCTGCTGCCTGAGACTCTTTTGGCTCCAGATTGCTGCAATGCTCACCAGGCAAACCCAGCAGACAGCTTTTCCTCACCTTGGGGCTCCCTGTGAAGGTGCAGCAGGACCTTTATGTGCATGTCCAGCTCAGTCCCTGTGACTCCTGCCCTCGAGCACCTCTGTCAAACACCTCACTCCTGCTTTTGGGATGCTGGGAGTGCCCAGTTCAGGTGACAAAGAGCTGCTGCTGGCTCACAGGGGAAGTGCTTCACTCAAAGCAACTTTTATACAGCACAGCATGACACAAACCACCCAGAATTCATCCCAGGTGGCTTGGTGCCAAATGGAAACACCCTACGAGGTAGGTAAGACTGAACCCACTTCCCAAAGTGGGTTAAGTTGAGGCAAAAAGGCTCCTGGATGTGCTCAACAGAGCTGGGAAAAAGAACCAGCAAGCCCCAGCCAGCCCTTCTGGTCTCCTTTCAAGTGCTGAATGAGTCAAGTTTCCTCTCCAGGACCAGCTCATCAGTTGGCTCTGTTCATCAGGAGGGGATTTTTGGGGGGTTCTTCAGGACTTTGGCTGCAGCAGGCAGGGCTCAAGCAAAAGGGGGCACCTGAGCTGCACTGGAGGCTCAAAGGAAAAGCTCAAAATCACAGCAGCAGCAAAGCAACAGCTCAAGAACATGCAATGAAATCAACTCCAGAAGTTGCCAACTGGGCATGGTTTCTCCCTGCAAATGAGACCAGATAAGTAATGCTTATTTTTCTCCCAGTCTGAGTTGTTTCTTGGGTTTTTTTCTTAAAAAAGACCAGATTCTGGGCCTCTCACTTCTTTCATTATTAAGCTGTAAAATAAATCTCTCTGACCCTTTAAGTGTTCACTTTTATAAAGTGACTCAGTCAGAGGGAAATCAAAGCCCAGGGGTCAAGGCATTCATTCAGATGAAGGAGAGCCAAGGTCAGTCTGTGGCTTCCACAGGGCAGATTCTGGGCAACCAGAAATGCCAATTTGGATGTGGGGCACAACAGAGGAAATGTTGGTGTTCTGGAGACAAAATCAGGGGCTTGGCTCATCAGCAAGAAAACCCCTGACTGGCAAATCCTGATGGGGCTTCTCAAAATGGAGTGTGCTGGCTACCCAAGGAGCTAAAAGCAACGTTTGTAGGGGAATTTTAACAGTCAGGGAAGAAGAGGGAAAAATCAGGAAAAATTTTCCCTTCTGGATCTGTGTCTTTGGGTGTATTCACAGAGCACCTAGTCCTGTATGGTGCCAGTGCTGACTTAGAGCTTCTGGACACTACAGAAAATAAGTTATCAATATGTTAATAAATAAGTAATTTAAAGGAGTTAGAAAGGGTAGGAAACAACTACCTACCTACCTAAAATACTGATTTTTCTAGAGTCTTGCTCTAGCTCGACCACCAAAGTCGTTTCTCCCAAGGGAAACAAGGGGATAATGAACCAGGTGCAGATAACAACCACCGCTTTGCATTTATATAGCACCTCTCAAGTAAAAATCTGAAAGTGCATAACAGATGGAGCAGCTCCATCACCCCCAAGCCACAGAGGGGGATTAGGCACAGAGTTAGAGTTGTGTGACTTGCCCAAGGTCGCACAACGAGGTGGTGGAAGAGCCAGGACCCTCAGCTTGGATGCAACACTAGAACATTTCTTCCTACCAGCATGAAGAGTCACTCTAGCTGCCTAGACTGCACAGGACACTGGACATGGAGACCTAGTGTTACCTCCTCCTCTCCTCCAAGATCCTGGAGGAGTTGGCTACACACATCACTATTTACACCTGCACTGCTGGACTAGTTTAGTCTATAAAGTCAGCCCTTCTTTCACTCCTGGCTCAGGCTGTGCTGACGCCCAGCGCTGCAGACCCAGTGAATCCGTGGCACAGCTCCAGGATTTCAGCGGAGCTAGGCCAGGGATGACTTTGGCTCCAGCACTGCTAACGTGCACTGGCTGCTCTGCCAACAGCGGCATTTCAGGCGCCGTGCCCTCCTCGAGGAGCTGCTGCCCCCTCAGTGCCCTTTGAGATGCCCGTTGCTTTTGCAGCCCAGCTCGCGGCTCCTCCTCCACGCCTGGTACTTGCTCATGCTCTTCCTGCGGGCGAAGCGGCAGATGCTGACCATGAAGACCCAGGACACCACGTACATCAGCACGCCGCCCAGCTTGATGAACCAGCGCGGCCGGGGCGAGGCCAGCTCGCAGTACATCAGCCAGGCGCCCACGCCGATGCGCACGCCGGTGAACAGCACCACGAAGAGGAAATCCACCAGGTCGCCCGTCAGGGTGTGGTAGCGGCCCAGCTCCTTGAGGAACCAGCGCGCCTGCAGCAGCGGGTTGGTGATCTCGCTGCCGAAAATGACGGCGTTGACGTCGGCCGCCGACTCGCCCAGGGCCAGGGAGGCGGCGATGCCCACGATGCTCACCAGGTGATGGGCCAGCATCAGGGCACCCTCTGTCTGGAAGTACACACACCAGCACAGGTCGAAGATGAAGTAGCCCAAGCTAAGGCACAGCACGTGCACCTGGAGGGTCGTGTTGGGTAAGCCTGGAACATAAAAGCAGAGTGTGGAGTTGGGTTGGGTTGATGTGGCCAGAAATGTGAATTCTGTCCCCATCTGCTGCAGCCGGGTGGGGCAGTGACCCTGATCTCCTGGCACATATTATCTGCTAATGGGCCAGCTTTAAACCAGCTGGGGCAATCATCTTTATCTTTCCCACAGCCCATCCTCCCTCCAGGAGATATCTCCTGTTCATGGCCAGTGAGTCCCAGGGCATGACTCATAAAATTACATCATCCCACTGGGAGATGCTCCAGCCAGGGGAGGAGCCAAGCCTTTCCTACCCAGATAAAAACTGAGATTTTGGACACCAAGGCACCTTCTTTCCACTGGATTCCAGAGGAAAGCCAGACCTTTCCACATCATCCCTGGAGCTTCAGAGGAAACTGCACCTTCTCCAGGAGCACTGCTCCAGCTGAACCACATCTGCCACTGCAGGAGGATGCAGCCACCATTGAATGGGACTGCTGCCAACACCCTGACTGACTGACGGGTGTCAGCTTGGATTCTGACTCTGGCAGGGTTTTGGGATTGTTCTTTGTAATACTGCATTTCTATTTTAATTTTCCTAGTAAAGAACTGTTCTTCCTAATTCCCATATCTTTGCCTGAGAGCCCTTTAATTTCAAAATTATAACAATTTGCAGGGAGGGAGTTTACATTCTCCATTTCAAAGAGAAGCTTCTGCCTTTATTGGCAGATACTTGTCCCTCAAATCAAGACAGGAGTGTGCAAAGTGTGGAGGCACTGGCTCAGCCCCCTGAGTCACAATGCCACCGTTGTTGGCCCGGCAGCTGCACGCATGTAATGGCCACACAAAAGGTCACACGCTCTGCCAAACTGCAGCAAAATACAACACCAGGCTCTCCATCCCTCTGGGGCTTTCCAGCACAAAGCAGGCAGATATCACTGCAGTCATCATCCCCTGGGCTGGGGCGGTGCAGAACCCCTGGGGGAGGCGGCATCACGCATTTCCTCACTCACCTGGGTGGCTCAGGGGCCAGGGGCCGTCGATGAAGCCGATGTAGGCGGACAGGCAGGTGGCCAGGATGCCGTGGGTCAGCGTCACCAGCCGGCAGCTCCACTCGAGGTTGCGGTGCCGGTAGCGGCGGCAGAACCACTTGTAGAGGCAGAACCAGCCCAGCAGGCTGCAGGCTGCACGCAGGGGCAGCGGGAACAGCATCCTGTCCTGGCAAGGGCAGGACACAGGGCGTCAGGAACACAAAGGGAGCAGGAGTTGAGCCTGTGGCAGTGTCAGCACAACCCAGCACGGCTTTGCTCTGTAGCCGTCCCAGCCCCTGATGGGGCTGCTTGCTCCTGACACATTTTCTCTCTGTGAAAACCACTTTATTCTCCTCACTGCAACTTCATTTCACCTTACTGGCACCAAAACCTCCAAAACTTTTGGATGCAAAAGAATAAGAAGCTTTGTCCATAAAGATTTTTTTTTCTCCCAGCAGTATTTCTATTACACATCTTCCCTTACACACAGTGCAATAATCTCTCAAGCAAGCAAAAGACAAACTGCCAGAACAAAATTACACAGCACATAAACACTCGTGGATGTTGCTAAAACCCTCCAAATACACATTACTCACTCATACAATGCCTTCCCATGAAATGTGTGTCTCACCACTCCTGAGCATTCAGGGAAGTGCAGTAAAAGAAGCTGAGTCAGGCTTTGGGATACAGGAGTTTCCAGTTGCACCACTGGTACCTGCTGCCCAACTCTGGCCTCGCTCCCAGGGCTGGGGAGCACCAGAGGGACTTCACGGGGTGAGGAGTCAGAGCTGCAAAGCCCAACCTTCCTGTTTGGCCTGTTGGAGCCTTCCCAGGAATGACTGGAGGCTGGGTAAACAAAACATTATGTTTTAATGGGCCTTGGGAACGTGGGGAGATGAAATAGGGATGGGATTAACTGCTCTGAGCTGGCATTGCCATTCACATCCCTGGTGCACGAGGTCCAGACTCAGAGCAGATAAGGGAGGGATAATTCTCATGTGACTAAAGGGATTGACCAGCTGGAGGAGGTGGAAAGAAGAGGAACAAGTTGTAAAAATACTGAGGTCTTTTCCACACCTACTCCTGAAAAAGATGTGTCTCCATACCCTGGAAAAAATCACAGAAAATCCTGAGCTGGGACTCACCAGGACCATCCAGTGCAGCTCCTGGCCCTGCACAGACACCCCAAAATCCCAGCCTGTGCCTCAGAGCCCTGTCCTGGAGCTCCTGGGGCTGTGGCAGTCTTGGGGCTGTGCCCATTCCTGGGGAGCCTGGGCAGTGCCAGCCCCTCTGGGGGAAGAGCCTTTCCCTGAGCTCCGTCCCAAACCTGCCCTGACCCAGCCCCAGCCATTCCCTTGGAAACAAAGCAGGGGGCTTTCTGCCAATGGCACATCAAAAATCAGCATTTTAGCAGCTTTAACTCCAAGAAAACAAATATATATTAGATATTGGGAAGAAACTGTTCCCTGTGAGGGTGGGCAGGCCCTGGCACAGGGTGCCAGAGCAGCTGTGGCTGCCCCTGGATCCCTGGCAGTGCCCAAGGCCAGGCTGGATGGGGCTGGGAGCAGCCTGGAATTGTCAAAGTGTCCCTGGCTGTGGCAGGGGATGGAATGAGATGATCTTTAAGGTCTATGCCAGCCCAAAGCATCCTTTGATTTGCCTTTAGGATATGCACATTATTTAAAAAGCAGCAATAATTACAGAGCAATAAATAACAAACAATTCTATATAACATACATATAAACAGTAGGCAAATAACATGTAATCATATATAGAATTACTTATTTCCCTATATATTATTTTGCCTATTTTATATATATTTCTATATAGTATATGTAGAAATATATTATTTTAATATATTATGGTAAATTATTTCTTATTTTTATATATTTATATATATTTTATATTATGTATATATTATACGTAATAGATATTATACATTATGTATCCATTATATTTTCTAGTATATTATGTATCTATTATTATGTATCTATTACATTTTATATTATATTATGTAACTATTTCATTTTTATATCATGTATATTATATTATTTATATATTATATAAAAGAGGCATTATGTATCTATTATATTTTCTAGTATATTATGTATCTATTATATTATTTTCTAGTATGTCTATTATTTTATATTATGTATTTTATACATAACAGATATTATATATTATATTTTCTATTATATTTTCTAGTATATTATGTATCTATTATATTATTTTCTAGTATGTCTATTATTTTATATTATGTATCTTTTATACATAACATATTATATATTATATATTATATTTTATATTATATTATCTATATTATTTATCTATTGTATTATTTTCTATTGTGCATATTATTGTGTATTATGTATCTATTATACATAACAGATATAATATTATCATTTGTATCACCGGTAGCAATCAGGCCCTGAATGAAAGCAACCTCTACAATAATCACACCTAAAAACCCGAAGAGCCCGAAAGCGATTAAAAACCAGATGGGCACCTCCAGCAAAGCGCCGTTTTCCCGTTATCCACATTTTTTCCAGTCGGAGCGGGAAGATGGAGGAGCTGAGGAGCCGCGGCACCGCCCATCCTCCCACCCCGGGATGCAGCGCCCCGAGCGCGTCCCGCTGGGCCGGGGACGGGACAGGGATGGGGACACGACGGGGACACGGTGGGGACAGGACCCTTCCCCAGCACCCACCTGCCGCCGCAGCCGCCAGCGCCGCCCCGATCCGCAGCGAGCGGCGGCGGCCGGGGGCACCTGGCGGCCGGGAGGAGCGACGGCAGCGATGGGCACGGGGAGGAGGAGGAGGAGAGGGAAGGAGGAGGAGGGACGGCAGCGATGGGCACGGGGAGGAGGAGGAGGAGGGAGGAGGAGGAGGGACGGCAGCGATGGGCACGGGGAGGGAGGGGGAGGAGAGGGAGGGACGGGAGCGATGGGCACGGGGGAGGGAGGAGGAGAGGGAGGGACGGGAGCGATGGGCACGGGGAGGAGGGAGGGAGGAGGAGGGACGGCAGCGATGGGCACGGGGGAGGGAGGAGGAGGAGAGGGAGGGACGGGAGCGATGGGCACGGGGAGGAGGAGGGAGGAGAGGGAGGGACGGGAGCGATGGGCACGGGGGAGGGAGGAGGAGGAGGAGAGGGAGGGACGGGAGCGATGGGCACGGGGAGGAGGAGGAGGAGAGGGAGGGACGGGAGCGATGGGCACGGGGAGGAGGAGGAGGAGGGAGGGGGAGGAGGAGGAGGGACAGCAGCGATGGGCACGAGCAGGGAGGAGGGACGGGAGGAGGGACGGCAGCGATGGGCACGGGGATGAGGAGGAGGAGGAGAGGGAGGAGGGACGGCAGCGATGGGCACGGGGGAGGAGGAGAGGGGGAAGGGAGGAGGAGGGACGGGAGCGATGGGCGCGGGGAGGAGGAGGGGACGGCAGCGATGGGCGCGGGGAGGAGGGGAGGAGGAGGGACGGGAGGAGGGAATAGGGGCGGCGGGATGGCAGCGGGGCCGCCCCGCTCCGCATATCCCTCCCTACTGCACCACGGGGTGCCGGGGATGGAGGGAGCACCAGGAACGTGAGCCCAGCTCCTGTTACTGCACAGACACCCAAAATCCCTCCCTGTGCTCCGGAGCCCGCACAGACACCCCAAATCCCTCCCTGTAGCCCGCACAGACACCCTAAAATCCCACCCTGTGCCTCGGAGCCTGCACAGACACCCCCAAAATCCCACCCTGTGCATTGGAGCCCGCACAGACACCCCAAAATCCCGCCCTGTGCCTCGGAGCCCGCACACACACCCCCAAAATCCCTCCCTGTGCCCCGGAGCGGTGTCCCGAAGCTCCTGGAGCCCCGGCAGCCTCGGGCTGTCCCCGTTCCCTGGCAGTGCCAGCACCCTCTGTTCCAAATGTCCAACCTAAATCTGGCCTGGCAGCCCTTCCCTGGGTCACACGGAGCAGAGATCAGCCCCCAAACTGTCTCCTCCAGGTAAAACCTGCCAAGTGCTCTCAGCCATTCCCTCCAGACCAGCTCATGTCCTCAGGGGCACACGTGGGGACATCGCTGCAGCCCTGGGGACACAAAATTCAGCGCCACACCCTCCCCGCCCGCTCCCATCGCCCCGTGTGTGCCAGAGATAAACCGAGCACACCCAGCTGTGCTCTGCTCACACCTGATGGGAATATCCTGCAGAGCTCCGGAGCTGTGCCTGCTGTGAGAGGAATGTCGCACTTGTCTTTACAAACCAGCTGTGGTTCTGCTGGTGGATAAAACCAGCACTGAGAGATAAAAGAAACAATGGGATGGATTCCACTGATTGAACTGGAGGTTCACTGATAAATGAAATTGGATGTTGGAAGATGAAAGAAGCAACGGGGAAAGCTATGAATTCTGTAAGATTTAAAAGTTAAAAGGAAGGGTTGTACATGAGAGGGGAATCTCAGGTGTCAGGTGTTTGGGAAGTCTGTGCCTCTCAAGTACCTCAGCCAATGAGGAAAGAGAGAGGGAAATTGGGATGAAAGGAGGCTGCACCCTCCAAAAATTGGAGAGATCCCAGGGGAATGGCCCCATGGCCTCTCCCTTTATTGGAATAAAGCAAAAAGGACTCCTCTGTCTCCTTTTTGGACATAAACCTCTGGCGTTTGTGGGTTAATTCTCCTGACAGATGCAAGGTGACATCCCCGAGGGGTTTTGTCACCCAGCACAGAGCTGGGAGAGCTCCCCCTGCCCTGGACATCCCCTCCATCCCCTGCTCACACAGCAGTTACAAAGCCAAGCAATTCCTTCTTTCTGCAGACATGCCTTCCACATCTCAAATTCAGGCTTTAAGCAGGACTCCTAAAGCAGCTACAAAAGTTCCTCCACCTTTCATAAGTCACAGTCAAAACAAGCTCTCACACCCAAAAACACGGGGTTGGTTTTTTTTTCCCTTTTGAAATGCAGGCAGTGGGAGTGGTTTGAGCTGCCTTTTACAGCACCCATAATAATAAGTGCTTTCAGCTGGGCATTCAACAAGATACAGATCTTACTTTTCCAGTTCAGGCCAGGTACAGGTTCCTACTGCTACAAAATGCTCGTCCTCCTGCTATTTCAGCACATCCTCATGAGCATTAATGGTGCATTTGCTTCTCCTGACAAATCTGAGGTCTCATCTTGCTTCCCTCCACCTTTGCTGGCCCTTCAGTAGCCTCAGTAACACCTGAGATGGAGCTGGTTTAATATTCAGCTTGGCACAAAGTAAAGTGTGGACAGATAGGAAATTATGGGGTTGATATTTTCACATTTAGGAGCATGGTTAGATGGAATACTAGGAAAAAACTCTTGGCTGTGAGGGGTGATGAGGAGCTGGGATGGAATTCCCAGAGAAGCTGTGCCTGCTCTGGAAGTGTCCAAGGCCAGGTTGGATGGGGCTTGGAGCAACCTGGGATAGAAGTAAGGGATTTTTGGAAGAAAATGAGATGATCTTTAAGGTCCCTTCCAACCCAAACCATTCTGGGATTCTACAAGCAGCCAGGAAAAAAATAGAGATGTCCACAGAGAGTCCTAACAGGTCACAGATAATTTAATGCAGGAGGTGGCACTCAGAGAAGTTGTTGGCTGTTTTTTTGTTTCTAGCCCAAACTTTGCAGGGTGAGGTGCAAGGCAGCAAGTGAAACCATCTCCCTGTGGATTGTACCAGAAGTGAGGTGCAGCTTTACACACCAATTTTCCTGTTTGCTTTGTGCAGAGTCAGCCATTTCAATGGGCTGTGTTGCACTGGCTCGTGGGGCCTGCAGATGAACAGAGTTCAGCAAAACAGCTCAGGGCAGGATCCTCTGCAAACACTTGTTTGCACACTGCTGCCTCAGTTAGTGCAGCCACAGCTGCACATCCCCTCCTCTGCTCTCCTGGACCTGCTCTAACCAGAGCTCACAGCACTGAAAAGCATCACAGAATGTATTTATTATCTTACCCACACTGGGAAACTCCTTGTCCACAATTGGAGTGGGAATGAACAAGACCTGGAAACCTGGGAGTTCAATAGGTCATTACTAAAACAAAAAACCAAAACAAACAAACAAACAAACAAAAAATATAAAACTCTGCTTTTGTGGCTGTAAAAGCCCTCAAGGGTGTTTGACAGATAAAAAGCAGGCACCTCCATGGAAAAAAAAAAAAAAAAAGAAAAAAATCACATTCTTTGAAATAGAAAATCAGCAGGATAGTGGAGCTGGGTGATTTTCTAGCATCACATTAGAGGGTTTAGCACTACCATTATCCTTGGGTGAGATTTGGCAGATGAGACCCTGAGGGCACTTCTCTTGCATCAAACCTCCCCAGGTAACCCTGGTTGCACAGAAGGAACCTGGGTGCACTGGGATGCTGTCCCAGTGCTGAAGGATGAGGTTTTCCTCACTGGAAGCCAATCCAGGCTCTGACAGCAGAGTCCTGGCCCAGCAGGAGCAGCTTCCCAGCCACAAACATCTCTCAGTGCTGACTTAGGACATCTTATAACCCCCAAGATGTTCTCATGCTTTGATTGCTTCTCAAAAAAACCACAGACAAGTTACCCTGCAACCCTTCTGAACTGGGCATTGCCCCAGTGAAACCCAGAAAAAAAAATTAAAAATGGAAGCACCCAGGGATGGAGGAGGCCGTGGCCAGAACTGAAGTTATTGTGTCCAGCAAGAGCAAACCCCTCAGCTTGGGGCTCTCGAGGTCTCAGCACTGACTCACTGGCAAAGCAGGTTGTGGGTGCACTGCTCACAGACCTGAGCTCCAGCTGAGCCTCAGCTGCCCCTCACAGCTCCAGAGCTCATTTCCTCAGCACCTCTCTCCTTCCTGAGCTGCACAGAGGGAATGAACCAGGGGCTCTGGCATCCTCAGCCTTCCTCAAGCCCCTCTGCCTCAGCCCTCACTCCAGCTGCCTCCTCAAGACCCAGAACAAAAGGACATCACAGCAATTGCTTCTTTTTCAAAAGAGAATATGACTTTATTATAAGTGCCATCACTCAGAGGAGTTTTTGGAAGAACACAGTGAGCCCACACTTCAGGAGGCCACTCTGGCTCCTGCTTGCCTAAAAATACTGGCCCAGGAACTTGCCTGGGTTCACAGCTCGATGCTTTCAGTGGGTGTGCCCAAAGTGAGGTTATTTCAGGTTTTTCTTAATCTCTCCAGACACCTTGAGGAGCTGATATCTGCCAAACAGAGCCAAATTCAGTGAGATAAAGCAGTGGAGGAGCTGCATCCCCACTGCTCCCCTCCCTCACTTCTGCATTTGCTTCTCAGCTCCCAATGAGGCTTTTAGAGGAGACTAAATCCAAACAGGCCTTGAACAGAGGGAAATTCACATTAAACCCCAGGGAAAATGTCAGAATACGATTCTGAGAGGTAAAGAAAATGAGAGAACTATTCCATGCTGGTGTGGAGCAGATGTCACACCCAGATCTGCCCAAACATTATTTGAAATAGTCCTATACTTGACTTATTGGCCATTAATTCAGCTTAAGTGGCTTGCAAATGAGGCAACCCCAGAGCAGAAAGAACATCCAGGCAGGCTCTTCACTATCCTCCCTCTCCCAGAAAAAAACTGTTTATATTCTTTTGAGCAATCCTAGTCTAAGCCAACACCTGCTCATGGAGTTTATTGGCACAAGTCTAATTCCTGACTCCTGTTTGTGAGGCCCTGAGTCAGTCCCAGAGAAATCACTCTGCTCTGAGATCAGCACCTGCCTGAATGGAAGCATTAAAAAACAAAAGAGTAAAGGAAATGTGTCATTAAAAGCAAGGAGGTAAAACATTGCCTCACCTTGAGTGCCATCACTTCACACTCTGAGGACAACTCCACTACAGCCCTGCCAGCACCTCAGTCTTGTTCAGAGTCTTTCACTGCAGTATTTAGCCAAGCACCTTGTCCGAATCCAGGATTATTAAGGAGGGTGAGGCTCAGGAAATCTTTGCCAGGTCACGCCCTTTACCCAGTCCCACTTGCAGGAAAATGGGATTTTTCATATTTGATTTTCCCTACACTGTCAAAAACTCAGCATTGGAAATGAGGACAGAACATGCAGACTGTGCAATTATTGGTTGCAGACTGATCATCCCTGGCATTGCCATCCTCCTTGGGACTGTGGAATTCAGGGAATCAGTGTCAGGCTCCTCAGGTTTCCACTCAAACCCCTCTTCTCTCAGCTTTCCCACGTTCCTAGTGCTGATCCATCTCCTCCAGGGGCAGCAGAAAGTCAATTCTGTGTCATTCCAAGAGTCCTTTTCACAGGAACCAGCTCCAGCAAACCCCAAACCCAGGGGATTGTCCTCCACATCCCATTAACGAGCAGCCAAGGTGCACCCCTACTCCTGGAAAGACTGTGAATCCAGGGAGGGGTTTTTTTTCCACATTTTCCTCCTTACAAAGCGACAGATTTCAACCATGAAGCCCAAGGACACCAGGTACATGGCCAGGCCCCCAGCCTTGAGGAGCCAGTTGGGCTCTGGGGACGTCAGCATCCCGTAGACGATGCGCGCCCCCGCGCCGATCCGCAGCGCCAGGAAGAGCAGCACGAAGAGGAAATCCACCACCTTCCCCAGGGGAGTGTGGTAGCAGCCCATCTCCCTCAGGAACCAGCGGGCCTGGAGCAGGGGGTTGGTGATTTCGCTGACAAACACCACAGCGTTCACCTCCGTGGCAGACTTGCCCAGCCCCAGCACCAGGATCATGCCGCAGATGCTCAGGGTGTGGTGCAGCAGCATCAGGTCCCCCTCGGTCTGGAAGTACAGGCACCAGCCCAGGTCGAAGATGAAGTAGCCCAAGGTCAGGGAAAGCACGTGGATCTGGAGAGGGGTGTTTGGAGAGCCTGGAATGGAAGATGTGCATAAGCCTGGGGTCTTGTTTAAGGTGTTTTTCTACTTTATAGACCAGCACAGGTCACTTCTAAATTTCCAGCCTTATCCAAGTGCCACTGAGAGGAATGTCATATTTGTCTTTACAAACAGGCTGTGGATCTGCTGGTGGATAAAACCAGCACTAAGAGATAAAAGAATGGGATGGATTCCACTGACTGATGAATGGGAAAAGATCTTTGCCTTTACAAACAAACTGTGGGTTTGCTGGTAAATGAAATTGGGTATCAGAAGATGAAAGAAGCAACGGGGAAAAAACTATGAATTCTATAAGAATGAAAAATTAAAAGGAAGGGTTGTACATTAGAGGGGGAGTCTCAGGTGTCAGGTGTTTGGGAAGTCTGTGCCTCTCAAGTACCTCAGCCCATGGGGAAAGAGAGAGGGAAATTGGGATAAAAGGAGGCTGCACCCTCCAAAAATTGGAGAGATCCCAGGGGAATGGCCCATGGCCTCTCCCTTTATTAGAATAAAGCAGAAAGGACTCCATGTCTCCTTTTATGGACAGAAACCTCTGGCGTTTGTGGATTAATTCTCCTGACACCAGGAATTAGGGATATTTGGTTCTGCTTCCCCTTCACACCCCAGGCTGCCCAGCAAACCCATCCCACCCTGCCCCACTGCTGCTTCCCTTCTTCCAGCTTTTCAGAAAAGCCAGACCTCCATCAGCAGCACAGTCTGAGATTTAACAAAAGAAACCCTGCAGCCGAATGTCAGGAGTTATTACACCCTTCAAGATGTGAAAGCATTTTGTTCTTCATGCTGCAATAAACTCAAGCTGAAAACTTCCAATTTGTACATGGACAAGCCCCAAAAAACTAAAAATAGCAAAAGGACAAACAGTGAGAAGTGGTGGAGAAAGAAGCAGCAGAATTAAAAGAAAATTAGCCCCAAGCACACACCTGTAAGAGGAGAGGAAAGCAGCTCCTACCTTCACCTGTGAGAGGTGAGGTTCCAAACTCACCTGCGTGGGTCAGGGGCCAGGGGCCATCCAGGAACATGACATAGCCCGAGAGGAAGGTGACAAGGAGCCCGTGCAGGAGGGTGACCAGGCGACAGCTCCACTTGTAGGAACGCTGCCTGTTCCAGCGGCAGAAGCAGCTGTAGAGACACAGCCAGGCGACAAAGCTGCAGGTCACCTCCAGGGCGATGGGCACCATCCTGCTGGACACGGAGGGACAGCGTGAGGAGGGCAGCAGCCCCTCAGAAATCCGCCTTCATCCCGAGCACCCTCCGTATCACCCCAGCGCATCCACGGGAGTCCCGGACAGGGTGGGGGAAACCCCACAAACGACCGGAACGAGCGAGATAAACCTTGTACTCCTTCTGAAACGAGTAAAGCAAACCTTGTACTCCTTCTGAAACGAGCAAAGCAAACCTTGTACCCCTCCTAAACGAGTAAAGCAAACCTTGTACCCCTCCTGAAACGAGTAAAGCAAACCTTGTACCCCTCCTGAAACGAGCAAAACAAACCTTGTACCCCTCCCGAAAAGAGCAAAGCAAACCTTGTACTCCTTCTGAAACGAGTAAAGCAAACCTCGTACCCCTCCTGAAACGAGTAAAGCAAACCTTGTACCCCTCCTAAACGAGTAAAGCAAACCTCGTACCCCTCCTGAAACGAGTAAAGCAAACCTCGTACCCCTCCTGAAACGAGTAAAGCAAACCTTGTACCCCTCCTAAACGAGTAAAGCAAACCTTGTACCCCTCCTAAACGAGTAAAGCAAACCTCGTACCCCTCCTAAACGAGTAAAGCAAACCTCGTGCCCCTCCTGAAACGAGCAAAACAAACCTCGTACCCCTCCTGAAACGAGTAAAGCAAACCTCGTACCCCTCCTGAAACGAGTAAAATAAACCTTGTACCCCTCCTAAACGAGCAAAGCAAACCTTATACCCCTCCTAAACGAGCAAAGAAACCTTGTGCCCCTCCTGAAACGAGCAAAACAAACCTTGTGCCCCTCCTGAAACGAGCAAAACAAACCTCATGCCCCTCCCGTGAGCACCGCGCTCCCCGGAGCCCTCTCAGCATCTTTCCCCAAATCCCAAACCCGCACGGGAAGATCACAATTCCAACCCTCCCGCTGCCAAAGCGCCTCTGCCCTCGGGAATCAGGGCACTGGAGGGGACCAGACCCCTTCCCCAGCTCGGCACGGGGGTGCGGGGCAGACCCGAGAGCCCCAAATCCTCACCCCGCTCCGGCTCTGCGCTCCGGCAGCTGCACCCGGCTGGGGCCGCCCGGGTGGGGAGGCGGTGCCGGCGTTCCTGGAGCTTTTTATCGTCCCTTCCTTGCCCTGCCCAGCCCTGCCCTGCCCTGCCCGGCCCGGCCTGGCCCCCGCAGCACCCCCCGAGGATGCTCCGCTGCATCCCAGCCCCGCTTTCCCCGCCCCGGGGGCGCGCAGGGATGCGCGGATGGAGCTGCGAGCCCCAGGGCAGGGCCAGAGCCGGGGCAGGGCGGGCAGGGAAGGGGGAGCGGGGCGGGGGAAGCGGGACAGGCGCTCGGTACCTCCGCCCAGCCCCGGCTCGCCCGGCTGGAGCCGCCCCGGAGCGCGCCCAGATTCTGATTTGGCGTTTTCCTCTCTGGTGATGGAGAATAAAGGTGGATCAGAGGGGAGGTGCTGGTGTCCTTTTTTTTCTTGTATTCTTTCTTCTTCTTCTTCTTCTTTTTTCTATTGTTTTGCCGAGTTTCCTGCAGTCCTCTTTCAATCCTTCTGCCGAAAGGGGAGCGCTTGGTGCTGAGTGCAGGGAGGGGAGGCTGGGACAGGAGTCAGGGAGCTCGGGACAGGCTGGGGCCGGGGCCGGGGGCGGTGCCGGACACTCGGTGCTCGGGAGATGTGACACAGAACGTGCAGAACAGGATGAGTGAGTGAGCCAGGAGCTGAGCTGGCGCCAAGTTCAGGGCTAGGAGTGAGTAACCAGCACAGGGCTGTGCTTCCTCCAAGCCCTGCCAGCCAGTCGCTGTCAGCACTGTGTCATTCCTGACTCAGTTTGCTTGAAAATCTGATACTGTGAACCCCAAACAACCCCAATTTTCCCTGCAGCCAGAGCTCTACACTGGGAGTGAAACCACTGAGAGCACAAAACCCTTCCCAGTGAGATCTGCTGTGTGTGCTGCACTCCACAGGATGCTCCTATGAGTTCTACACTGAAATATCCTTTTAACTGGATTGTACAATATAGATTGCTCTTCTATTTGAGCTAAAACTTGCTGATTTTTGATCTCCTTTCCCAGTATTTTGAAGCAGACACAGAGAATGGGGGTCCCACTGCAGTTTGAGTATTAATCCCTGATGGCATCTGTAAAGCTGAGCTGAATTTAAGCTAAAATATTATATTGGATTGTTAGGATCCATGCTAATTCTACCAGATCTGGAAATCCCAAGGCTGTGAGCATCAGGAATGATGATGGAACTGGGTGGCATCATTTGGGCACTGAGAAATGCTCAAAATATCCCTTCAGGCCACAGGGAAACCTGGGAAAGACAAGAAATATTCTCCCAGCTTGCACTCCCCCTCCTCATGGGTGGAAATCAGAGGAGGAGAGAAATGAATGAACAATAAGAGAAATTAAACACCACCAACAATTTGTTAATTTTTCAGCCCTCCCCAGCCTTGCTTGAACTTGGGCACTGCTAAATGTCAATTTGTGAGGTGCCCCAGCTCCTGGTGTGTGGCTGGAATTGCCACAGCAGCTCTGCTGTGGCACAGGGCAGCACAGGGAGGATTGAGGGACAGGAGCACGGGGATGGTTCAGGGACAGGAGCTCAGGGATGGTTCAGGGACAGGAGAACAGGGAGAGTTCAGGGACAGGAGCACGGGGAGAGTTCAGGGACAGGAGCACAGGGAGGGTTCAGGGACAGGAGCTCAGGGATGGTTCAGGGACAGGAGAATAGGGTTGTTCAGGGACAGGAGCAGCTCTGGAGAGTTCAGGGACAGGAGCACAGGGGGTTGTTCAGGGACAGGAGCACAGGGAGGGATCCGGGGCAGGAGAACAGGGATGGTTCAGGGACAGGAGCACAGGGATGGTTCAGGGACAGGAGCAGCTCTGGAGAGTTCAGGGACAGGAGCACAGGGGTTGTTCAGGGACAGGAGCACAGGGAGGGCTCAGGGACAGGAGCACAGGGAGGGTTCAGGGACAGGAGCACAGGGATGGCTCAGGGACAGGAGCACAGGGATGGTTCAGGGACAGGAGCACAGGGATGGTTCAGGGACAGGAGCACAGGGATGGTTTAGGGACAGGAGCACAGGGAGGGTTCAGGGACAGGAGCACAGGGAGGGTTCAGGGACAGGAGCACAGGGATGGTTCAGGGACAGGAGCTCAGGGATGGTTCAGGGACAGGAGCACAGGGATGGTTCAGGGACAGGAGCACAGGGATGGTTTAAGGACAGGAGCACAGGGAGGGCTCAGGGACAGGAGCACAGGGAGGGCTCAGGGACAGGAGCACAGGGATGGTTCAGGGACAGGAGCACAGGGATGGTTTAAGGACAGGAGCACAGGGAGGGTTCAGGGACAGGAGCACAGGGAGGGTTCAGGGACAGGAGCACAGGGAGGGTTCAGGGACAGGAGCACAGGGATGGTTTAAGGACAGGAGCACAGGGAGGGCTCAGGGACAGGAGAACAGGGATGGTTTAAGGACAGGAGCACAGGGAGGGTTCAGGGACAGGAGCACAGGGAGGGTTCAGGGACAGGAGCACAGGGATGGTTTAAGGACAGGAGCACAGGGATGGTTGAGGGACAGGAGAACAGGGATGGTTTAAGGACAGGAGCACAGGGATGGTTCAGGGACAGGAGCACAGGGAGGGTTTAAGGACAGGAGCACAGGGAGGGTTCAGGGACAGGAGCAGCTCTGGAGGGTTGAGGGACAGGAGCACAGGGAGGGCTCAGGGACAGGAGCACAGGGAGGGTTCAGGGACAGGAGAACAGGGAAGGTTTAAGGACAGGAGCACAGGGATGGCTCCAGGGACAGGAGCACAGGGAGGGTTCAGGGACAGGAGCACAGGGATGGTTCAGGGACAGGAGCACGGGGATGGTTTAAGGACAGGGAGAACAGGGGGTTTTCAGGGACAGGAGCACGAGGGGATGGTTCAGGGACAGGAGCACAGGGATGGTTTAAGGACAGGAGCACAGGGATGGTTTAAGGGACAGGAGCACAGGGGTTTTTCAGGGACAGGAGCACGGGGATGGTTCAGGTGCAGAAGCACAGGGAGGGTTGAGGGACAGGGGAGAACAGGGAGGGTTCAGGGACAGGAGCACAGGGTTTTTCAGGGACAGGAGCACAGGGATGGTTCAGGGACAGGAGCACAAGGGAGGGTTCAGGGACAGGAGCACAGGGAGGGTTTAAGGACAGGAGCACAGGGTTTCTCAGGGACAGGAGCACAGGGATGGTTTAAGGACAGGAGAACAGGGTTTTTCAGGGACAGGAGCACAGGGATGGTTCAGGTGCAGGAGCAGCTCTGGGGACAGCTCAGCTGCTCAGGAGTCACTGAGTTCTCACAGGGAGCAATTGCTGCCTGCATTGTTCCTCTGGGGCTGTGGGAGGTGACTCTTGCTCCTGGAAAGCTGGAATTTCCTGCTCTGTTTATTCTAAATCCCTCAGATGCTCTCCTGTGAGGCTGGAAGCGTTCCTGGGTGTCAGGGAATAAAATTCTTTCCCTTCCAGCTGGAACTTTTTGTGGAGCAAACAAACTGCTGGTGTTTGTTTTCCCACTCAGGGCCAGTTTGTCAATAAATCCCAGGGATTTGTCTGTGTTTATAAATTTGTGCAGGAGATGAACCCTCAGGATGTATTTGCACAAAGCCTGGCACAGCTTGGCCTTGATCTCAGCAGAAATATTCACGTGCAGGTGCTGTTATTCAGCTTCTAATGCATTGGTGATTTCCCTCCCACTTTTCAGAAACATTATTCCAAAATTCATGCAGGTGGGAGCAAATTACTTGGAGGAATTCCTGAGAACCAAATGGAATAATTTAACAGAAGCCAGATTTAGATTTTTATGTACCTTCTCAAGGCTCTAAGAGCACATGGATGTACAGTAAATTGTCAATAGATTATTGGAAATAGCTGATTTAACTTTATTTTTGCTCCCTTTTGACCAAGAGGCTCACAAACCTCTGCGAGTCTGGACCAAGCCACCTGACTCTGAGGGCAAATTACAGCTCAGCTCCCAGGAGTTAATTCAGGAATTCCTGGGTAAAAATGTGCAGGCCAAGGTTATGAAGACAATCAGTGCTCACTGCTGAAATAATTGCTGATGAAATATGAAATAATCTGAGATTTTCACAGTAGAAATGAGCTGGAAACTCCAACAGTGCTGAGGTTTGGGTTAATAAATGTCCTCAGAGAATCAGCTGTGATGTTCATCATTCCCTAAATTCTGCTGTTTGGCACAAATTGAGCACTGGGAGAAGGAAATAGGATTTTTCATCACCATTGCCCATCAGAGATCAAGTCCTTTCTTCCAAGGTCATGCAGGAAATAAAATAAGACAGAGTAGCCCAAAGGTTCAGATGGGTGTTTAAATTTGTCCTTCTTATCTGTTAATCTTTAAAATCCTTATCAGCCAAAATTAATTAAAAATAAGGGGTATTGAGGGGAATTGGAATTAAAAATAAGAGTGGAATTATAACCACAATTTTCCTGGTGACAGGCAGTGAAAATTGACTTTTCCTTTGGAATCTCATGGAATTCCCAAACAGTTGCATACACCAACCTCAAGCAATACAGAAAAGCAGAGAACAGAAAATAAATTCCTTTACAGCTCAAGGACCAGAAGGCACCTGAATAACAGCTTGTTATTATTTGGTATCAGATAAAATCGAAAAAAAGAGGAAAAGTAATAAAAAACAGAAGGTCAAGACTCAACTCACTAAAAAAAATAACAGTTTCCCCAAAGGTTTTCAGCAATAACAAGACCTGGACACAAGTTTTGCAAAAGACAATTTTTTTTTTGGTTGTTTGTTTGGGTTTTTTTTTTGTTTTTTTTGTAAAGGAAAAAAATAAGAAGACTCTAAAATACTTAATTAAGAAGGGAAAAAAAACCAAAAAACAAAAAAGCACCTTTAGAAAGGGAGCGGGAGGCGCAAAGCGAGTGGGTGGGGAGCAAGGCTCCACCAGCGCGGGGCTGCGGTGAAATGAACTCAAACCTCGGCTCAGTTTGGGGGCTGTGCGTGCCAGGGACAGCAGGAGGGACCCTCCTTCCTGTTGGGAGCAGGTGGGGCAGGTGGGGACGGACGGACGGACAGACAGACAGACAGAGCCCTGCCGGGAGATGCGCGGCAAGCGGAGCAGCCAAGCGAGGGCAGCGAAGCAGGGGCTGGCCCTGGGGGGACAGTGCCACCGTGGGGACAGGCAGAATGTCACAGTGCCACCGTGGGGACAGGGAGAATGTCACAATGTCACTGGGGGGACAGGCAGAATGTCACAGTGCCACCGTGGGGACAGGCAGAACGTCACATGTCACTGTGAGGACAGGCAGAATGTCAAAATGTGGCAGTGGGGACAGGCAGAGTGTCACAGTGTCACTGTGAGGACAGACAGAATGTCACAGTGTCACTGTGGGGACAGGCAGAATGTCACAGTGTCGCCGTAGGGGGACAGGCAGAATGTCACAATGTCACTGTGGGGACAGGCAGAATGTCACAGTGTCACTGTGGGGAGAGGCAGAGTGTCACGGTGTCACCGTGGGGACAGGCAGAACGTCACATGTCACTGTGAGGACAGGCAGAATGTCACAGTGTCGCCATGGGGGGGACAGGCAGAGTGTCACAGTGTCACTGTGGGGACAGGCAGAATGTCACAATGGCACCGTGAGGACAGGCAGAAGAATGTCACAGTGTCACCGTGAGGGACAGGCAGAATGTCACAGTGTCACTGTGAGGGACAGGCAGAGTGTCACACTGTCGCGGTGGGGACAGGCAGAGTGTCACAGTGTCACTGTGTGGGGGCAGGCAGAACGTCACAATGTCACCGTGAGGGGACAGGCAGAACGTCACAGTGTCACTGTGGGGGACAGGTAGAAGGTCACAGTGTCACTGTGAGGACAGGCAGAGTGTCGCACGGCGGTGGGGACACGCAGAGTGTCACGGTGTCACTGTGAGGACAGGCAGGATGTCACGGTGTCACTGTGGGGACAGGCAGAGTGTCACAGTGTCACTCTGGGGGTACAGGCAGAGTGTCACGGTGTCACCGTGGGGACAGGCAGAGTGTCACAGTGTCACTCTGGGGGTACAGGCAGAGTGTCACGGTGTCACCGTGAGGACAGGCAGAGTGTCGCACGGCGGGGGCGGCAGGGCGGGGCTGCAGCTGGAGTCCCGCAGTCCCGCAGTGCCGCAGTCCCGGCACGGCCCCGCCGCTGCGCGGTCCCGGCGCTGCAAGGCACTGGAACGCCCCGGGCAGCATCGCCGGCTCGGCCCGGGGCGGAGCCGCTCTCCCTGCGGCAGGAGCTCTCAGTGGAGGTAGGTGGGCTGGTTCCATCGGTACCACGAGCTGCCGGCGACAGAAAGAGCAGATTTGTCTTTAGAAACCAGCTGTGGATCTGCTGGTGGATAAAACCAGCACTCAGAGATAAAAGAAACAATGGGATGGATTCCTGTTGGGGAGGGAATAGCAAAATCTTATGAGTGCCTAGCAAGTAGTTCTGAAACAACAGATGAAATAGAGATGTTGGCAGTGTTTGACATAGACACTGAAAATAGTTATGTGAAGGTTTGAGGCCTCTTCCTTTGTTTAGATGATACCAAATGCCACAAATACCAAACAACCAACAGACATTTTGTCCCAAGCCTGGCAGGAAAGGTCTGAAGATAAGGGTTACAGATAAGAAAGCCATAAAATATGGGAATTTAGTAGTTTCTATAGGTTGCATGCAAATATTAGGAAATTAGTATATTGCATTAGATTGGTTATTGGAAATTAGAATATTCATCATAGAAGAATACTTATTGTGTTGTAAATGAAAAATCTCCTACTTATCTCTTGCCTTCTCTTAACTCTAATCTCTAACCTCTCTCTAAGCTCTCTCTTACCCCCTTGCTCTTATCACTATCCATGCTCTACACTCTCTCTTACACCCACACCTTATAATAAAATACAACCCTAAAGAACAGAAAATAGTAACTCCTGAGTCTGTCCAGTGACCATCCAACAACCCTCCCCCACAGATTCCACTGATTGATGAATAGAAAAAAGATCTTTGCCTTTACAAACAAACTGTAGATCTGCTGATAAATGAAATGGGATACTGGATGATGAAGGAAGCTGTGCCTTACCCTGAAGAGTTGAAGCCAGAAGAGTTCATGGCAGCTTTGGAGTTGCTCTGGGCTGTGCCAGGGCTGCTGGCATGGAGGGCACTGCCAGGGGACGAGGGCCTGCTGGAGTTCCCTGGGGAGCACGAGGATGTCACTGCATGGGAGAGAGCGCCCTGAGCCTGGCATCTCCTGCCCCTGCCCGAAATCCCTCCAAACCCCTGTGCCCATCCGTGGCTCCCCTGGCTCCCTCATCTGGGGAGGTGGGGGACCCCAGGAATGTCCCCTGGAAAAAGTCAGGGACCCCAGGAATGTTCCCTGTCCCCACATCTGAGAATCCCAGGCCCCCAAGGAGATCTGACTCTAACCCACCCTTTATCTGGTTCCTTGTCCCTGATCTGGGTGAGGTGGGGACTCCAGGAATGTTCCCTATCCTCATATCTGGGAATCCCAGTTTCCCCCAAGGAGATCTGACTCTATCCATCCTTTATCTGGCTCCTCTATTCCCTGCCCTGGAGAATCTGGGGGACCCCAGGAATGTTCCCTGTCCCTATATCTGGGAATCTGAGGTCCCCAAGGAGAGGTAACACTGGCTCACCCTTTATCTGGCCCTGATTCCCTGCCCCTGCCCTGGAGAAGGTGGTGAACCCCAGGAATGTTCCCTATATTTGGGGATCCCAGGTCACCAAGGAGATCTGATTCTAACCCACCCTCTATTGGCTCTGGTTCCCTGCACTGGGGGAGGTGGGGAACCCCAGGAATGTCCCCTGGAGAAGCTGGGGGACCCCAGGAATGTCCCCTGTCCCTATATCTGGGAATCTGAGGTCCCCCCAGGGAGATCTGATTCTAACCCACCCTTTATCTGGCTCTGGTTCTCTGCTCTGGGGGAGGTGGGAACATGGAACCCCAGGAATGTCCCCTGTCCCTATATCTGGGAATCTGAGGTCCCCCCAGGGAGATCTGATTCTAACCCACCCTTTATCTGGCTCTGGTTCTCTGCTCTGGGGGAGGTATGGAACCCCAGGAATGTTCCCTATATTTGGGGATCCCAGGTCACCAAGGAGATCTGATTCTAACCCACCCTCTATTGGCTCTGTTTCCCTGCTCTGGGGGAGGTGGGGAACCCCAGGAATGTCCCCTGGAGAAGCTGGGGACCCCAGGAATGTTCCCTATATTTGGGGATCCCAGGTCACCAAGGAGATCTGACACTAACCCACCCTTTATTGGCTCTGGTTCCCTGCTCTGGGGGAGGTGGGGAACCCCAGGAATGTTTCCCCCCACCCCAGGAATACCCCCTTGAGAAGGTGGGGGACCCCAGGAATATCCCCTGAATCCATATCTGGGAATCCCAGGTCCCCAAGGAAATCTGACTCTAACCCACCCTTTTATTTGTGCCTGGCTCCCACACCTAAACCCCCAGCCTGGGATTTTGCTGGAAATGTTATTTTGCCCAATGTTTTCCATATTTCCATCCCACCCAACAAAATTGAGCTGTTCTTATCCCAGCTGGGTGGGGGCACCTTCCCTGGCCAGAGCCCAGGGTCTGGTGAAGATTTTCCTGCAGATGTGACCCAGAAATGGAGAAGGGGGCAGAGGAGGGAGGGGAGGAGGGTTCCCCAGTCTCACCAGTCCCGGGCATGGTGCTGTGCACTGGGTTGACGGAGAGGGGCCCCAAGGAGCCTGAGGTAGAGACCTGGGCAGAGCAGAGGCAGGCAGTGAGCTCTGGGCAGGGAGAAATCCCATCCTGGCACTGCTCTCACAGCCCCTGGGCAGCCTGCTGGCTCCCACCACCACAGCTGGGGCTCTCCTGGCTGTTCCCATTCATAGTCCAGGGGAGAAACACCATTCCCATAGCCAAAGCCATGGGAAGAAATCAGAATTAGCACTGCATGTGCCTGACACCCTCCACATCCACCTGTATGTATGGGAAAGCCTGAGATGATCACATTTTCTGCAAGTCTCAAGATAAACTGGAGGAGCTGCTGCCCTTTGGGTGTCCCTGGGGCATTCTCAGCCTGAAACTTCTCAGCTCTGTCTCTTTTGGGCACAAAAAAAATCCCAATCTCCCTTAGGGAGCTGAATTCTCTGGTGACAGTTGGCAATTTAATTAGCAAATTAATTAGCATTTAATCCTGAAGGCAGCACTTTGTCCAGAGGTTGATGAGCAAAGCTCACTCTGGACAGCAATCACAGAGCGAATTATTGGGAATTATTCACCCAAGCCCCTGCTGAGGGAATCCAAATATTTGTTTTAGGGACCAAACAGGTTGGGCCAAACTTCCTGTGATGTTTTCCTGCCTTCTGATGGAGATTTCAAGATAAAATTCAGACTCTGCCTCCCACTCCTGTGCTGCAGCACTGAGGAGTTTCCTGCCACTTTTAAATGGCAAAGTCACCAAGCAGCTCTTAAATGAAGCAGCAGAAATGCAGCTAAATTGGTATCAGTGTCATCCTCACACCCCATTAATTCTGGAAAGATTTTCTTTATCAATCTCAAGGGGAAAAGCTTTGGGACAGCATTGTGATTTGAATAAATTACCCCACAATTAAATTTGTCTTTTCTTTCTACAGCTTTCAATAAACAGAATCATCACTTAATTAGCTGTTATCATTTAGCTGATTGGTTTGTGATGTATGGAATAATAACACTAGAAGCTGAGGATCAGATTCCATTCAGGGGCTGGCCGCAGGTCCCTCACCAGTCTGGAGTTGTAGATGGGTGATTTGATGGGGGATGGCATGGGGCAGCTGATCCGCTTCTCCTTCTGGCGCCGGTTGCAGAACCAGACCCGAACCACCTCCTTCTCCATGGACAGCTGCTCTGCTATCAAGGAGATCTCCTCTGAGCTGGGCTTGGGGTTCTGCTGAGAGAGGCAGGAGGTTAAAAAAACCCTAACAGCACAAGGAAATCTTGGAACTGGGCTTGGGGTTCTGCTGAGAGAGGCAGGAGGTTAAAAACTCCAATGCACAAGGAGATCTCTGAGCTGGGCTTGGAGTTCTGCTGAGAGAGGCAGGAAGTTAAAAACCCCAAAATGCACAAAGGAGATCTTTGAACTGGGCTTGGAGTTCTTCTGAGAGAGGCAGGAAGTTAAAAACCCCAAAATGCACAAGGAGATCTCTGAGCTGGACTTGGGGTTCTGCTAAAAGGCAGGAGGTTAAAAACTCCAAAATGCACAAGGAGATCACTGAAGTGGATTTTGGGTTGTGCTGAGAGAGGCAGGAGGTTAAAAAACCCCAAAATGCACAAGGAGATCTCTGAGCTGGACTTGGGGTTCTGCTAAAAGGCAGGAGGTTAAAAACTCCAAAATGCACAAGGAGATCTCTGAAGTGGATTTTGGGTTGTGCTGAGAAAGGCAGGAGGTTAAAAACCCCAAAAATGCACAAGGAAATCTTGGAACTGGGCTTGGGGTTCTGCTGAGAGGCAGGAGGTTAAAAAACCCCAAAAAGCACAAGGAGATCTCTGAGCTGGGCTTGGGGTTCTGCTAAAAGGCAGGAGGTTAAAAAAGCCCCAAAAAGCACAAGGAGATCTCTGAGCTGGGCTTGGGGTTCTGCTAAGAGAGGCAGGAGGTTAAAAACCCAAAATGCACAAGGAGATCTCTGAAGTGCATTTTGGGTTCTACTGAAGGAAGATTAAAAAGCCCCAAAAAGCACCAGGAAATCTCTGAAGTGGATTTTGGGTTCTGTTGAGAGAGGCAGGAGGTTAAAAAAGCCCCAAAAAGCACAAGGAGATCTCTGAGCTGGGCTTGGGGTTCTGCTAAGAGAGGCAGGAGGTTAAAAACCCAAAATGCACAAGGAGATCTCTGAAGTGCATTTTGGGTTCTGCTGAGAGGAAGATTAAAAAGCCCCAAAAAGCACCAGGAAATCTCTGAAGTGGATTTTGGGTTCTGTTGAGAGAGGCAGGAGGTTAAAAAAACCCCAAAAAGCACAAGGAGATCTCTGAGCTGGGCTTGGGGTTCTGCTAAGAAAGAGGCAGGAGGTTAAAAACCCAAAAATGCACAAGGAGATCTCTGAAGTGCATTTTGGGTTCTATGAAGGAAGATTAAAAAGCCCCAAAAAGCACCAGGAAATCTCTGAAGTGGATTTTGGGTTCTGTTGAGAGAGGCAGGAGGTTAAAAAATACCCCAAAAAGCACAAGGAAATCTCCTCTAAACTGAGCTGGGGGTTCTGCTGAGAGAGGCAGGAAGTTAAAAAAGCTTCAAAAAGCACCAGGAAATCTCTGAAGTGGATGTTGGGTTCTGCTAAGAGAGGCAGGAGGTTAAAAAACCCCAAAATGCACAAGGAGATCTCTGAACTGGGCTTGGGGTTCTGCTAAAAGGCAGGAGGTTAAAAAAGCCCCAAAAAGCACCAGGAAATCTCTGAAGTGGATTTTGGGTTGTGCTGAGAGAGGCAGGAGGTTAAAAAACCCCAAAATGCACAAGGAGATCTATGAAATGGATTTTGGGTTCTGCTGAGAGGAACATTTAAAAGCCCCAAAAAGCACAAGGATATCTCTGACGAGGATTTTGGGTTCTGTTGAGAGAGGCAGGAGGTTAAAAAAGAAATACCAAGATAATATTCCCACTACAGAAAATGCCTTCTACCAGCTAAAAATGAGCTGCTAAAATGAGATGATGATGATTGAGCAGGTTTAGAAACCAAGAAAAAAACAAGCTGAGAAACAGTTTGGATTTGAGAGATTTCCAATGCAGTTTAGTCCTATTGATTAAAGCTCTGTTTGATGTCTGTAGTGATTTTTCTTGAAATTCTTGGAGCTTAAAAAGCAGAAGGGTTCCACTTCTGATTGAGTTGGGGAAAAATATTTGGAGCAACAAGTTCTGGGGTCTCACAAATGTGAGCACAGAGCTCCTGTGACACATCTGAGCTCAAAAAGAAACGAGCTGGGTGCAGAGATCAGCTTTGGCCCAGTGGCTGATAATGGGGAAATGTGGTGCTAAAATTGTCATTCCCTTAGAACAGCATGCAGCAAGGAAATAATTGGGAATTTCTTTGGGTTTAACATTTTACCTGCCAACTCCTTCAAGCATTTTTTAACCTACTGTCAAATAACAGGGAATTTCTTTGGGTGTAACACTTTTCCTGTTGTTTTTTTAAGCATTTTCCAACCTGCTGTCAAATAAACACCCCCAAAAACCCTCTTTGCTTGAGAGGACTCAAATGCCAGGCTCAGGCAGAGCTCCCAACAGATGGAGAGATTTTCCCCTCACATCTTGGAATCTCTTCTCCAGCGTGGAGCGGATGTTGGTCTCGATGCTGGTCCTCTTCTTCCTCTTCCGTCCAAACATCTCGTTCACTGAGGGGTAGGAGTTGGGGGTGCTCATGGAGGAATCCAAAGGAGCAGATTCTGGGGGAAGAGGGAGGGGGAAAAGATTATCCAGGAAGGTAATGAGTTCTTTCCATTCCCAGATACTCTCTGTGAAACAAGGGTGATTTCTAAAATAGATAAACTGTTCCTACATTGTGGATCCTCCCTCTGATGATTAAAACTCTTCCAAATCAAAGAAGAAAAACATTTTAAGCCACACACCATATTTCCTTTGTGAGCCTGATTTCCATCCAGCCCTGATAGGGAGCAGGAGTGTTCCAATAATTAAATTTTACACAGAAAAGGATGTTGACCAAGGGCTGGGTGAGGCACGAGGCTGAAGTGAGGTCAGCACAGGGCACCACCCCAAATCCTGCTGCCCCTGGGAATTCCCCTCTCAGTCAATTCCTTCCTTTTCCACCTGGGCTGACCCCTGAGCACCTGAGCAGCTCCTCCCCTCCTTTTCCAGCTCACACGGGGAGGGGATTGGAGCCTCCTGGCTGGATCCTCCCCTGCTGCTGGCATTTCTGCCCTGCTGTCCCCTACCTGCATCGCTGAGCCACTTCTCCAGCAGGGGCTTGAGCTTGCACATGTTCTTGAAGCTGAGGTTGAGAGCCTCGAAGCGGGAGATGGTGGTCTGGCTGAAATCATTGCCGTAGAGCTTGCCCATGGCCAGCCCCACATCACCCTGCAGGGACACCAAACCCCAGAGTGAAACCCCCCAAACCACACAGCCACAGTTAGCCAGGCTGGAGAAGAGCTTTGGGATCATCAGCTCCAGCCTGTGACCCAGCTGAGCCAAGCTGAGCCAGCAGAGCAAACAGCAATTGATGAATTCCCTGTGGGTCCATAGGAACAAGACAAGGCTGTTTGTTGGGAAAGATGAAACAGAGAAATCTTGCAAATATGCATGCTCAGCTTCTAAAACCATGGACGAGATTGAAATGAAAGCTACTTTTGAGATGCCAAGCCTCAGTTACTGAATTCCCATGAAACAATGGGATGGCCCCTGAAGGCAATCCCCTCTTGATAGAACAATGCCCTCTGCCAGAGAGACCAACTCCAAAGGGCAGAGACATCCCTGCCAGGGTCCAAAGAGCAGTTCTTAGAGTTTAAAACGTAACACACTATGTTAATATAAAAATTTCTATAGGCTGTATGTAAATGCTACAGAATTTGTATTTTGTATTAAATTGGTTAGTGGAAATTAAAATATTCACCATGGAAGAAAATTTATTGTATTGCAAACGGGAAATCACTCTTTTCTTGCTCTTTTCTCCCTCTCCTCTTCCTCCTCTTCTTACTTCTCTCCCTCTTCTCTTACCCCATAACCCTTTTATCCCATTGCTCCTTCTTATCCCCCTTTTATCTCTTTTATAATAAACTGCAGCTGTAGCATTTAGCTACACAGAGCTTGAGTTTTGTCCCTGACCCATCCATCCCTACACAGAGCCCTGCAGCTGTTAGCCTGGAAACCAATTAAAAGGTACATGGAACATTTTTGGAGTTAGACTACAAAAGTAAACGTGCATAGATGCCTCATTAACTTCTTGCAAAACTTCTGCCAAATATATTGCTGCTAATTGCTTTGCACTAATGAATTTAATAAGTTAGTGTGACGTAGTCCATGACTTCAGATCATGCTTTGTTAAGAGTATATAAAGGATAAAGAAACACCACTGTTATTCTGTTCAGGTGTGTGTGTGTCACATCCAACCCACAGTGACAACCCAGCACCTCCTCATCAACTCCCAACACTCAGTGCCACATCCAGGCTGTTTATAAACTGTGACTCCACCACCTCCCTGGGCAGACAATTCCAGTGCCCAATCACTCCTTCAGTAAAGAGTTTATTCCCAATGCAGCCTAAATTCCCCCCAGGATAGTTTCAGTCTTGTTTCCATGACCTGCCTGCCAGGGAAAGGGGATTTTTTTCCCCCTAGGAATGTGCCCCCACCCCTGAATACTGAATAAAATGCAGATATCGAGGTCATGGTGGTGAGGTGTTAGGAAGGTTTGTCTCTTTGTGTATCTGGAAAGGAATGCTGCAAAATAACCCAAAATCCAGCCTTTCCTTCATGCACACCTCTGCCCCAAACTCACCTGTGTGAAGCCCAGCTTGATCCTCCTTTGTTTGAAAGTCTTGGCGAACTTTTCCAGCTCCTCCAGGTCGCTGGGCTCCTCAGAAGCTCCTGCTGGGGTCAGGTGCTTTGCCACTTGCAAGTGCTGGGGGACGTCCAGGTGGGGCTCAACCGAGGAGCCAGGGAGGCCAGAGCGACCCACAGCCTGTCCAAAGAAGGTTCAGAGTCACAAAAATAAAAAACCACTCTGTTTTCTGTGCCTTTTGCCCTCCCTGAAGCAGCAGGTGGAGTTCAGCAGGTGTGCTCTTACCTGGGAGGCCAGGCTGGGTCCAGGCTGGGAGAGGAGGAGGCTGCCCTGCTGCTGAGGGAAGGAGAGGAGGTTTGGCTGCAAAGCTGAGAAGAAAAAAAAAACCACATCTGGTCAGGGAACACTCCCAGGAAAGCCCAGAGTGGGAAGCAAATCTATTATTCAATTTATTATTGCATTTATTATTTAATTTATTATTTCATGTATTATTTCATGTATTATTTCATGTATTATTTCATGTATTATTTAATTTATTATTTAATTTATTATTTAATTTATTATTTCATGTATTATTTAATTTATTATTTCATGTATTATTTCATTTATTATTTCATTTATTATTTCATTTATTATTTCATTTATTATTTCATTTATTATTTCTTTACACAAGAAGTTCAGCCCTTAGGAACGTGTGTGCTCTGAGCTGGATTATGAGAAAGAAAAGATTCTTCCCGTGGCTTTTTAGCCTGCAAGGGATTATTATAGTAATGATAAAAGTGAAATATCTCATTTGCTGATCCCTGTGTGTCACTCATCACACTCAGGCATTTTGGAGACCTCTAATCTTGATTTTAGGTGCCAAGCAGCAGAAAATTTCATACATCCTTTGTGGGGATCTCTCTCAGTGCTTAATCATTGCAGCTCTTAGAAGAATGGACATCTTATTTCCAGTATAAGCCCTTGTGACTCCAACTTCCAGCCACTTGATCTTGTTAAAAAAAAACCAACCCTGATCCTCCAGTTAATCTCATGAGCCCTCCCACTCTGCTCTCAATTCTACATTTCATTTTCAAATGTCATTTGGAAGCCATCTGACCCTTTCTTTCCTACCCTACTGTATTTCAAATAAATTGAATTCCTTTCAGGATGTTGGAGCTGACACGAAATGATGCAAGGAAAAAAAGAAGGGAAATCCATAAAGCCAACAAAACCTGGGATTTATGGGGGCTGTGTAATTGTTTAGTTGAGAAACTGCCAAGTACAAGCCTATATGTCTTAGAGGGAATGTCCTACAGGATTAGGTTGTGTAGTTCCCTGGAAATTTAGTTGGTATCAAGTCCATTGTGAGTGACACCTATAGAATTTAGTGAGGATTTATAACCTTGCTCACAGCAGTCAATATATTTAATTGATTATAACTGACAATTACAGGGAAATCCATAGAAATGTATGGACTTCTGCTAATAAAAGGGAAAACAGATAATCTCCAGAATCAATCACTCCCTCTCTCTCTTTCTGCCTTTTCTTATTTAATTTAGACCTGATGTGCACAATCCAATTTATTTACTTAGGCTGGGGTTGGAATAAGCCTTTCCTAACGCTGGAACAACTCGGGATTTCAAATCCAGGCTGGTAATGAGGTGCACATTTTCACCAGTGCAGGTAATTAATCACTGCAATGGCTTTGCCTTGGGACATGGCAGATGCTCTGTCATTGGGAGTCTTTAAAATCATGATTGAACACCTCAGCTCCAGCTCCCAGGGAAATGAAGGGCTGGATTCAGGAACCACCGGTCTGACAGCTGGGATGGAGATTTCAGCAGCAATATTTAGGCTGACAGGGTTCCCAAAATCTCAGTGGCTGTTCCTTCCCACCTTTACAGAGCTCTCCCACCCCTGATTGGGTGTGTCAGGATTTGAGCAGCACAGGGAATGAGGAATGAGACCTGGGAATTTATCTGACAGCTTCAAGAACTAAAATTTATATCCCTATTGGAAAGGTTCAGCCCCCAAACCACAAAATCCATTTATGGACTCACAGTCCAAATTCAGGAGACACTCAGAGCATTCCCTGATGGCCCCAGGGGGCAATTCTGGAATATTTTCTGCCTTCCTTCAGGAGGAAGAAAACTCCATTGAACCAAATTCCACAAAGCCAACCTGAGCCTTGACTTTCACTCCCCTTTCACTGGCTGTGCATGTGGCAAAAAGATCATTAAAACCTGGCAATCAGGCATGCAAATGGAAATGTCCTGCACAAAAATCCAGCTCCTGGCCAGAATATCCAGCCCTGGTCAAGCCTGGAATGGGTGACAACCAGAGCTGCCAAAACAAGTCACTGAACAGATAAATTCTAATCTGTCAAAGGCAGCAAGTTCTGCTTTGCAGTAAAAGATGTTTATTATTCATGAATAAAAGCTGGCAGCAAGAAATAGATTGTCCTGACTGTATTTCAAACAAACTAATTCAAAATTGTTTGTAAATATACATCAAGTATCTTTATCCATCATTCAGTGCCATTTGGCAGAGAGGAGAATTTATATGTTGTCAGGAAGAAATAAATTCCCCACTTGCTTTTGGAGTGTGTGAACCAGTGGGTTCAAGCTGCAGAGATTTAAGGTTATAATCCTGAATTTTAGTTCCTGTGGAGGGAGACTCTGTGCTGGGATAAATCAGGAAGAAAAGGATCCAATTCCCCTTGGATCTGCCAGGTTATGAATTAAAGCCTAAAACATCCTCCATCCACATCCCTGGGGTGGAAGAAACTGCTATAAAAATACTGGGGGTAAAAACCAGAATTACTCAGGGACTTTCTCAAGCACTGGGTGATCCTCAGTGCTTCCCTGGAGCTGATTTCTCTGTGCTTCAGGAGCAGGGAGACCTTTCCTGCCCCATGGAACACCCAAACCTCTCACTCTCATCCCAGAGCTGCTCCTGGACCAGTTCTGCTCCTGCCTCCAAGCAATCAGCCCGACCTCTGCTGAGCTTTCTGGAATTAATGACTGTTGGAGTCAGTGAGTCAGGGGTCTCTCTGAATTTTTCAGAGAGAAATCAGAGTGCAGGGATTGAATTAAAGCTTTTATATGGATTGAAGTATATTAAGCCACTCACACATAAAGTAGACATTTAAGTAGAAGTAAGTTATTAAGTTTTAGGGTGAGTTGTAATGTTTTTAGTAAGTGAAAAGTTTTAAAAGCTACAGTAGTAGTTCGAGTTTAGTGAAGGTTAAAACACACTGATACCTTCAGCAAGAGGCTCCAAGCCCACAGCTGTAGACAAGACTTAAATATAATAAAGCTACAGTAAGAATATTGCTGACATTTTTCAAATAAAACAAGATAAAGTGCATGTGTGATCTCATACATAACCTGGTGTGCTGAGAAACTAGAATTCTAGTAAGTTAGAGTGGTGGTCTGAGCTTGCATCTCAGCTTGTTAGAAAAATCCTGTAGAAGAGCATATATTAAAGAGAGCTGTTGCTTTTAGCCACTTGCTGTTGGTTTTGCCTTTGCTTTTTTTGCTTTTTGCCTTTTGCTTTTAGCCTTTGGCTCCCGCCAGAGCTTCCAGCCATTCCCTTATTGCTACTGCTTTTGCCTTTCTTGCCTTTCTGCTTGCTGCCCCCGTTTTTCGAGCCGTCAGCACCCTCCAGACCCTCCCGAACGAGGGGCGGGCTGGCTCTGCTCCCCTGGTTCTGCTGTCCCCGGTTCCAGCCGGCGTCCCTGCCTGGCCCCAAGGTGGCACTCGTGGAGCGCACAAGGCTCGGCTGCCAGCAGCATCCCAGCTGGATGCTCCCACGAGGGATTTGGGATCATCCCCAGGGTGGGAACATCGCTGTGGGAACAGGCAGCATCACAAAAAGGCAACATCCCCACAACAGGGGAGGTTTTCCCTAAATATTTGTCTATTTCTGATGCCTTAGGATTTTAGTTTTTCTATTTTTCATCCATTTGTAACCCTGCAATTCTTCAGTGTAGAACTCTAAACTCCACACCCAGTGGGAGCTGCTGCTCTCCCATTTTGGGCAGACACAACAATTCCTCTCGTGGCACCAAGAACACCTCAAGCCCTGAGAGATGGAAGCAAAAGTGAGTTAGGGGGGAGCAAATTTGGGATAAATGACTTCATTACCTGAAGCTGTAATTGGAAGATTAACCCCCAATGTGCAAATGGACCAAACTTATCAAAGTGTGAAAACCTGTCACCCATTGTCCATTTTGGGTGCAGCCCCTGGGGGCTTTGTCTGCCCTAAATGTACCTGAATAATTCAATAAATAGAACTGCTTTTTATTCTCTGAATTTTGCCTGGCCTCTGTTTTCAGGTAAGCCTGAAAAAAAGCATCACCTCAGCTTTTCTTTCTCTTACCTTGTTGTCCTGCCTGGGACTGGGACAGAAGGAACTGGGGGACTGACTGCATGTGCCCAGGAAGCAGCACCAGCTGCTGCAGGGTGTGGAGAGAACTCATGTCCTACAGAAAAAAATAAAAGCAAATACAACAATAAAACTCATGGATTTATGCTCCTCACACATCCAAACTGAATTTGGGAGGCTGGAGGGCTGCAGGTCCAAAAGTTTCAGGTGTAGGAGAAGATTCTGTGCATGCAGAGACATCCATGTGGAGAATTGTCAGCTTTTCCTTGGAAGAGTTAATTCTTGATGATATTTTTGAGCTTCAGACCCAAAGGTTTCAGGTGTAGGGGAAGAATTCTCACTGGATTTAGGGGAATTTGGGGGCTGGAGACCTGCAGGTCCAAAAGTTTCAAGTATAGGAGAGGAATTTGGTGCATACAGAGACATCCATGTGGAGAACTGTCTGCTTTTCCCTGGAAAAGTTAACTCTTGATAAAGACATTTTTGATGCAATCAAACTCTGGTTGTTAGAACAGTGAAACCTCTCAGATTTCAGTCTCTTCAGGTCAAGTATTTCCAGAGTGAACTGCCTAAAATCACACAGCAGGCTGTCCCAGCTGCCCAACACTGCTTCCCACAGGACTGTTCTGAAGATTGGGGGAAATGAGGAACCCTAAATTGTATAATGGATCTGAATATCCTGTGAAAGAACAAGGGAAGGGATTACTGAGCATCTGTGTGGCTGCCTGGCATCCAACTCCCACTAGAATTTAACAAGAGCTAAGTGCTGAACTCCAAATTTTTACCTTAGGAAAAAAAAATTCCCTCAAGGAATTAGTTTCTTCCCTGGTGTAAATCAATTTGAGGCAACAACAGGCTCAGATTAGGAGTTAATCTGGTCTAGAATCCTATCTCCCACAATGGCATTAACCAGACACTCATGAATGAGGAAGAGCAGGGCAAACATTATCAAACACTTCCCCACGGTGCTGTCTCAGCCTCCAATTATTTCCAGTCCAAGGGATTTCCTGACCATGGGGTGGTTTCCCTGTTAGCAAACCCCGGGAGGAAATCTCATTTCAGCACGAGGAAAAACCCAGGAGGAAGATGAAGATTCACTTTTCCAATTCACCCTCTCAGGCTCCTTTTGCCACTGGCCAAAGGGATTTGGGGAGGGGTCGGGGGTCCCTCTTTTCCTGGGGGTGCAGCATCACTCACCCCTGCGATTTGGGGAGGGGTTGGGGGTCCCTCCTTTCCTGGGGGTGCAGCATCACTCACCCCTGCGATTTGGGAGGGGTCCCTCCTTTCCTGGGGGTCCAGCATCACTCACCCCTGCGATTTGGGGAGGGGGTCCCTCCTTTCCTGGGGGTCCAGCATCACTCACCCCTGCGATTTGGGAGGGGGTCCCTCCTTTCCTGGGGGTCCAGCATCACTCACCCCTGCGATTTGGCTGCCTGGCATCATGGATGATCCCTGCACCAGGTGACCCGACCGAGGGGGGATGGCAGATTGCAAGGAGTCGCTGAGGTCCTCGGTTTTAATCTGCAAGAAAAACCAAATAATTATGGAGTGAGGGAGCAGGGATGAGCAGTGGGCTGCTGGGATCCTGGAGCTGGAAGAGGCTCCTCTCAGGGGATTTTCAGCTGTTCCCATCGCTGGAAATCAGGATCATTCCACACTCCTGCTCCCCACTCTACCCCATGGACAGTTTTCCTGCTCTGCCAAGCCCCTTTAATTTGCTCAAGTAAAACAATTCAGGAAACAATTTCAAGCAGCTTTTCAAAGTTTAAAGCCTTTTCTGGAGTTTTAATGAAGACAAGAAGCAATTCTCCTTTCCAGATCACAACTCAAGCCCCCATAGGAGGGCTGGACATGGAAAACCTCTCATTTTTCCCTGGATGAAACAAAAAATGGTACAAGGGGATGGGAAAGGATAGGTCATGGAGTAAAAGACCTCAAAAAAGCAAAGGAATCTCCCAGACCTGAAAATGCTGCACTCCAGGCACCAAATGCATTTGTTCCATTTCTACCAAAAAACAACACGAAATTGCAAGGAAAATTCTCCTTCCTCAGTTACAAGCTGTGGAAAAATAACTGAAAAACCTCACAGGTGTCCAATGGTCTTTTTGAGCTTCTTTAACATTCAAGCAAAGTTCTTGTCCACAAGTAAATAATGATTTTTAAATCCACATTCTTAGAAAAAAATGCACCCAGGGTCTAGAACTGAATCCTTGCTTCTGGTTTATTCCACAATCTCCGTGCTCGTTTCTAGCATTGCTAATACATTTTAAAATACATGTTTAAAAATTAATTTATTAAGAAGTAATAATAATAAACATCTGTTCCAATAATTGTAGTAGGTGAAATATTTTGGTAGTGCTGATTGGGGGGAGGATTTTGGAAATTTTTAGGTTAATTCCTGAAAGGTGAGTGAGGAGTGTCCATGCACAGGGGATAGGTAAAAAAAGACTGACCCAAAGTTTTCCTCAGCACGAGAACACTCTGAACAAGGATTATTTCCCACCACAGCAAGAAGAACCTCTAATTCCCAAAAACTGGAAAAACCAGGAGGGACTCTACAAAGGACATGGCTGGAAACTCCTGAAGATTCACCCTGACTCCCAGGGCTGAACATGCCCAGGTCCCACCAGATCCCTTCCCAAACCCCACATACCCCGAAGATGAGGAGGGTCTTTGCCCCACTGATGGGGCCTTGAGGCCCTGCAACCTCCTGCCAGCAGAGGGGGACAGGAAATCCAGCTCTATAAACACCATCCCAAGAGGATATTTTGGGGTTGAAGGAGCTTTCCTGCCCATTTGAGCAAAGCAAAAGAAATACACGGAATAATTTTGGTGGGAACGCTACGATCGTCGAGCCCAAGCTTTGATGGATCCTCACGAGAGGAAGAAAGGGGGAAATGGGATCACAAGAGGCTCAGCAGCTCCAGAAAAGGGAGCTGCAAGGTTCCCCTCTGAATTTTGGAAGGTGCTGCTCGGAGGGAAGGTGATTACAACACCCCCTTTCATTAACACTCGAGCTCTGGACACCGCCGAAACTCGTTTTGCAATAATCCCAGCTCCTTGCAACAAGAGGTAGACATGCTATGAATTCCAGCTCTTTCCTACCTTTCAGGTTGGCATGATCATCCCTCTTAGCTTGGCAGGGCAAAAAAAATTAAAAAAAAAAAAATCAGGTGGAAAGATCTTCCCGATCGCTATCGACAGCGATAAGTCACTAAATGTCAGGCAAAAAGGCTCAGGAGGACACCTGAGCCATCCAGTCACTCCAGGCACGTGGATTTGTGGATGTTCTGTGCATTAAAAAGAATCCATCGGAGGCAAAAAGAGAAAACAAAAATATTTTAAAAAATAAAAATAAAAATTAGCGTTTGTCTGCTTCATCCAAGGCTGAGCAGTCCCAAGAAATGGAAGTTTGGGTGTCTCAGAGAGCCGGGCTCTGGATCCCGCCCGAGCTGTGATCCCGCCAGGAGTGGGGTGTTGAAGAGGCACGAGCCATTTCCAAACTGAAATCAATTTTTGCAGCTGCCAAGCGGGACGAGCTGGCGTGGCTCCAGGGAGAAAGGGGTGTGTAGCCGCATCCCGGCATGGCTGGATGTGAGAACGGGAGGTGGGTTTGGCAAAGGACCGGTTCCCAATGTAAAAACAACAACATCTCCCACTGCTCCTTCTTCCCCCGGCCCTGGAATTCTCCCTCCTGCGCAGTGGGCGGGAACCCGGGCTTTGCTCTTGACAAATCCTTCTCCCCCTCGCACCTATTTCCATCGGGTTTAGGCTCAAATGTACCTCGCCCTCCTCTTCCTCTCCCCAACAGCCCTGCAGCTGGCTAATTGTTCATTAGCAAAAAACTTTGGGGATGGTTTATGCAAATCTTGCTCCTTCTTTTTTTTTTTTTTTTTTCCTGGCTAAACCGGCAATATTGCCAAGTGTGCATTTAAAGAAAAAAAAAACCCATAAAACCCCAAAAAACCACACACATTGTGGGCGAGGCCACTCAATATCATGAGACTCCCTTAAAATAATGTAAATTTCAAATTAATAAAACGAGGGGAGGAGTTGCATTTCTCCTTTCCCAGTGCATCTGCCTTGGGTTTGCAGAAAATGCCTGCAAATATGGGAAGAGTTTTCCTCGAGGAACCAAATAGAAAATTAAAAAAAGGTTTAAATTATAAAGTCCTTGGAGAACTATCTCATGGGGGTATTTGATGGAATATTGCAAGTGAGAAACAGTGATTTGGGTAAAACCAGGAGCAGATCCCACTGGGATTGCTCAGGATCTTGGTTTTATAGGATGATCAAGGATGGGGAAATGGGAACGAGAAGTCATGGAGAGACTTTGTTCCCACTGAATTCTACTCTGAAAAATAACAGCATTTAAGGAAAACAACCTTTTTGGGAATGGAATGGAATGGAATGGAATGGAATGGAATGGAATGGAATGGAATGGAATGGAATGGAGTGGAGTGGAGTGGAGTGGAGTGGGATGGAATGGAATGGAATGGAAACGAGTGGAATGGAATGGAATGGAATGGAATGGAATGGAATGGAATGGAATGGAATGGAATGGAATGGAGTGGAATGGAGTGGAATGGAATGGAAACGAGTGGAATGGAATGGAATGGAATGGAATGGAATGGAATGGAATGGAATGGAATGGAATGGAATGGAATGGAATGGAATGGAATGGAATGGAATGGAATGGAATGGAATGAGTGGAATGGAATGGAATGGAATGGAATGGAATGGAATGGAATGGAATGGAATGGAATGGAATGGAATGGAATGGAAGCTGCCAATGGCAAGGGGGTGGAATGGAGCGATCTTCCAACTCACACCATTCCAAAAACACGAGCAGGGCAAAGGGCAGGAGCTGCAAATGCCACGGCTGGGGTGAGGCGTGGGGGCTCTTGGCTGTGAATCTCCAGCACCTTCCTCGCCCGGAGCCCCAGGGGAGGCCCAGGGCAGGGCTGGGAGCAGGTAACGGCAGCTGGAGGCGCCCCTGGGCCAGGGCACGAATCACACTTGCAAATCTCAAGTGGATGTTTGGATGTTTTCACAGCCTCGAAACAGGGTCAGCCCCCGAGCAAGCCGAGTGAAAAACACAGGAAGGGTGACTGGGTGGAAAAGAGAGAGTCCCTTCCGTAGTTGGCTTGAACAGCTGCAAGGATGGATGGTTTCTTACCTATCTCTGGCCTAAACACGAAAACAAAAAGCAAAACAAACTAAGAAACACATTGAGGGTGATGGAAAATGATCAAAGCTCTGGAGCCTGCTTGCGTAACTGATTTGTGGAAGGTGTTTCATAAACATTTCATAAGAAGGAGAATTATGAAGAAAACATCTCCCGACCTGCCTGCAATTACTGCACAAACTCTTCCTTACCAGTAGGAAGAAATTGAGAGGGAAAAAAAAAAAAAAAAAAAAGTACATCTGTTTTGTAACTGATCTGTGAACTTCTGGCAAACGCTCGGCTCGTGAAAACATCCTGCAGACATCTTGCAGAGCTGTGGAAAGCTGGGAAATTGGGAAGATTCTCCTGAGCAGCTCTGCTTGCTGTTATTCCCTTCAGATTGACCAGCCTTGGGTTCCATGGTTGGATCCCACTGGTTGGGCTGGAGCCCTCCGTGGGCAATCCCAGTTTGGGGATAATCTCAATGTGCTCCCCATCTATCAGAGCCCAAAATCCTCCCTGGGATGAGCTCCTGCTGTGACACACAGTGCTCCATCATCCTCCTCACTCAGCAATTCAGAGCCTCCAATCCTCTCCCCAAATCCAGGTCTGGCTCTCCTGTGCCAGCCCTCTCTGGTTATCAGGCAGGAACCACATTAGTGGGAGATGGAAGACAACCCTATTTGTTGTGAAGCTCCTACTTAGCCAGTGACCTCTTTGAAACACATTTATCTGCCTCCACATCTGCCTTATCTCACCGAGTTTAAGAGTTTGACTCACTCCCAGCCCTCCACAGCACAGGGGAGGGGAGGATCAGGTGCACACAGAGGGTCTGGAGCACCTGGCTGAGAAGGAACACTCAGCTCTGAGTCACCCCAAAACGCTTTGAGTCACCCCAAAGTGCTCTTCAGCACAGCAGGGCTGCCTCAAGCTGCCCCAAAACCCTTTGCCTGGAGCCCAGGGAGGAGGTTTGGAGCTGGGAACAGGCACTGAGCTGGATCCAAGGCTCCTGCAGCTCCCTGAGCCTTCCCACCTTCGATGGCGTAAGTGAATTACCCGCACACGTGGGCCCCATAAAATAAAAAACACACTAATAATAAATTATGGCAATAATAATAATAATAATGGGGTTGCAATTACTATTTCCACATGTACTATCCTGCACATACAGCAGGGCTTAACAGACACCTGGAAAGGAAGCAGAAAACCTTTATATCAATGCCACTATTCACCCTGTAACATTTCCATCCCACTGAAGGCTGGGAATTTTTGGAAGTTGTCAGTGTGACAGAAAGGAATTCAGTGTGGGATTGGCTCCAAACAGGCTCTGTCCTAAAGCTCAGCCATGGCAGCACGCTGGAAATTCAAATGCAATCCCAAACCTCAGCACACCTGCATCACCCTACACGAGGCCTTTGAGTTTATTAATTGAGGTCTGATCTGATAGGGTTTATCCTCAGCTTCAGCTCGGGCTGCAAATGGTTGTGCTGGAGTCAGAGCAGGGCTGGGAAGCCAAAACTTCAGGAACAACCAAAGCTGCACACTCGACAGGAGCAAACAAACAGAACCACACTCAGCTCTTGTGGGCTCTCTGACACGGCTCTTCCCGGGGAGTTTTGCTTCCAAACAAACAGGGAAGAGAGAAATCCCCCCTCCCCTTGCTGTGCTGAACCTCAAATGATCACCTGTGGCACAGGAGCTGGGCAAGGGAGAGGCAGAGGTGGGAGAGCACCTGCCCTGCCTGGCCAGGCTCAGGGACACCTGCTCAGGGGGAGTGTCCTGGCCGGGGCTGCACTGAGCTCTGAGAGCTCTCAGGAGCTGCTCTGTGCTCAGGGGGCACAGAACTGCTGAAACACACTGAAAAACCACCTTAGAGCACCTTCCCTCTCACCAGTGATACTCAGGCACTTCCCTGCCAATATCCCCAGCTGGCAGCAGCCAGGGGGAGATGCTGTTTTCTTGGTCAGAGTGGCCAAAGCCTCCACCCAAAGCCTGGGGAATTATTTTCCCACCACCAAGGCTGTGATTTCTCTGCCTGCCCCTTCCTCACCCCCTGCCCCAGCCCCTTCCCGTGGGTTGCACATCTGCACCTCTCTCTCTCCATTTCACTTGCCCAACTCCCAAACCTCTCCAGAACTCCACCTCTGCCTACACCTCCGTGCTTATCTGCTCTGCTCCCACCCTGGGCTGCATCCCTGCCCCTTTCCTTATCACCCTGATTTCACACACACCACTCCATGCCTTCTCCCCTGCCCTCCTGCAAGCTCACACAGGTCCCCTGGAGCCTGAGCACGTTCCTGTTCCACTCCAAAAGTTGCCTTATTGGGATTTTCTGGGCTGAGAATCTGCCCTGTATGAAAAATGTCCTTTTTTTTTTTTTTTTCCCATGCACCCCTTGCCTATGGGGAGGAATCTCTGTTTGTTCAGGACTCTCTGTGCCTTCTGGCAGTGACAAATGCAAACACCTGGCACTGTGTGGATATTAGTCATCCACGGGGAGAGTGTCCACACAGCCCAGGTAGCCCTTGGGAGGGATGTACATCCCACCACATCCCACTTTCAGGAGGGGTTAACTTGGAATCAGCCTGGGGCTGGCTCCATCCCAGCTCCAGGGGTCTCTCCCGTTGCTCCCTGGCACTTTTGGCACTGGCTGCCACGCCCCAGGGAACTGGGACAGGAGAAGAGCAGCTGCAGGGATTGCATTAAACAGTGCTGTTAACAGAGAAAGGGAGAGTGAGGACGGTGAGGGAGCATCAGACAGGGTTTCACTGTGGGTGGGGGGATGAAGCCCAAGGGCTGGGGAAGCAGGCTGGAGTTTATCCCTGCTGGATAAACCACTGATCTCACAGGGATCCTCAGCAAGTGAAAAGTGCCCTCTGATGTCCAAAATTAGAGGCCTTGCTTGGAGCCCCTGTCCTTCCCCCGTGTGCCTGGTGCAGGAGGGGTGCAGGGCCCCTCCCTGGCTGGGTGCTGCAGCTTTGGGGGGAGTCCCTGGGGCTCAGCAGATGAAAGGGCTCCAGGGACTCGAGTGCTCTCCTCATTAGGGGTGACTCCCTGGGAGCCACATCCAGCACTGCGTGCCACTCAGCCCTCAGAAAGGTGGCAGCCCTGCCTTGGGCTGAGTTTCTGGTGTGCAAAACAAGTTTTGTGACCCTTCAGACAGATCCATGAAACTGGGGCTGGTCCCTTGTGAGCACAGAAAGCGTTTCCCAAAGGATGAGCAGGCAGTTTGCACAGATCTCTGTCCCTCCCTCTCAGACACAGCTGAAACAGCTGTATGAGGTGTTTTGCCAAGGAAACAGGTGTAGGAATCATGTTATAAATGAAGTTTGCCCTTTGAAAGCAGGAGAGCAGGAGGTTGGGCAGCTGGATGTTAAGGAACAGATAAAATCCAGCCAACTCTGGGTTGTTGTCAACAAATTAATTCAGTGGTTTCAGTCCACCTCTTGAGAAAAACAATTAAAAAGGCCAAATCCTTGCTCCTAATTGCATCCCCCTTTCCCTCCCAAGTTCCCTTGGCCTGTTTTGGAGTTCATTCCCAGCAAGCTCACCCGAGGTGCCAGAACAAACCCAGCCTGAAGAAGGGGTTCCTCTGCATATCTGTCCTAAGCAAAGCAGGGCCAGATTTAGACACAGAGGACTTTCCCTGGAGCCAGGGCTTTCTCTGATGCTTTCCCAAAGGGCTGCATTTCAATGAGGAACCTGCACACAAACAAATTTATGCAATCAGCCTGTCCCTAGGACACAGCAGGGAGACTTCAAAAGGGAAAGGCCAGGGCAGAGCTGAGCTTAGATCCAGTGTCAGGCCAGCCCTGATTTCCAGCCAGGGGAGGCTCAAGAGATGAAAAGCAGATGCAAGACTCAGGCTGATCCCCTGGGGCAATGGGGAGAAGAGAGAGTGAAATCTGAATTGATCCCCAGAGGGGAGAAGGAAGCAGGATGTGAACCTCTCCCTTGAGAGGAGGGCAAAACAGGACTGGGATGGAAATCTGGAGGGCAGACTGAAACCTGAGCTACCCACGGGGAAAAGCCAAGCAGGAACAGCAATGACATCCAGGGAGCACAGGAGATCAGGGGGAGGTGGGAACACGGAGAGGAATGAAAAACTGTGAGAGAGATCCCCGGGGGGAGGGAAGCCCTGGTGGAGCAAAATTAAATGTGCAGGGAGTTTTGCATCCCAGATATTAATAACAAACTACCCAGCGAGCTGGGCCCTTCTCTGCACCTTCAAAAGGATGGAGGGGAGGAAGAACTTGTCTGTGGTTGAGCACAAGACGATGAATCAGAGGATGGGAGTCCATAACCCAGCTCTGCCAGGGAGCAGCCCCTGGATTTTCAATCCACCCCAATGTCCACGGGCAACAGGCCCACGAAGCACCCCCTGAGCCCAGCTGCAATCACAGAGCTCAGCATCTTTGGGAAGAGCCAGGCTGTGTCTGCAAGACACCTCCCCACCTTCCAGAGGCACCAAGGGATGCTAAAGCCATTAGCAAAGAGCCCTCAGACGTGTGGGTGGAAGGTACCAAACAAGGTCAGGGTGTTTATTAATGGCACTGAAAAGGAGCCACCAGGGATTTCACATCTCAGGTGCAGTTTGCCCACTTTGAATTTCTCACATCGTGTGCCTACAGGACATCAGCTGAGATAACTCACCCTGGTACCTCAAAGCAACTGCTGGAAATCCCACACAAACCTCAGAAATTAAAGTTTCTTTGGGCAAGGAGTGTTAGATATGAACAGAGCAGGGAGAGGAGTCAGACAAGGAGGTCCTGAGGGAAGGGAACCCCTTCAGCACCTCTTGTGAGAGAGCTGGGCAGTAACAGGAGGCTGGATGTAGAAAGGAGGAATTTTCCAACAGACCCAGCTGAAAAGGCTTTCTAGGAAACCTGCTGGAAATCTGTGTCCCTTCTACATCCCCTGATCGGTGTACAGCAAGGACAGCAAAGAACCAACAGTATAACTGGAATAAAGAAACAACAGTAAAACTGCAGCTGGGCCCTGCTCAGGCACCTCAGTGCCTGCCTGACTGCCTTAAACATTGTCCAATCTCCCAGCCAGATCACCTTCAGATTGATGATAATGACAGGTCTGATAAACAAATGACAGCCTGTCCTGCAAGGGGCAGCCTGTTGCTGGAATGAAGAGTGCCTGGCACATTTGGATGGGGAGCAGAGGCAGATCCTGCCCAGCTCTGCTGGCCAAAAACATGCCAGTTTTATTGCAGGAGGGACATTTTCCTTCTCAGCTCCAGAGAGGAGCTCTCATTCCCTCCTCTGGAAGGAGCTGATCCTGCATTCCCCCCTGGACCAGCAGGGTCCAGCTGGAAAAGCACTCCTGGCTTCAGCAGCTGTGCATTCTCCTCCTCCAGCTGTGGATGCACATCTCCAGGAGCTGGGCTCAGCCCTCACACCACTCACACAAGCCCTGGCACCTCCCAAAACCAGCAGCCCTCCATCCCTGTGTGTGCTTTCCAGCAGGCAGCACCATCCCAGGGCTCAGCTCCAGACACCTGGCTCTCCAGAGCAGCCACACAAACAAACAATCCAGTATTTCCTAAAGGCTGAGCGGGGAATTAAACCCAACCAGAGCTGGGCAGACCGCAGCACCTGGGCAGGATCACCACAGCAGATCCCCCATCCCAGCACTCCCAGCCCTGCTCCCATTGCAGCAAACTGGGCTTGGATTTTGGCAGAGGAGGCAGAGTCGCTCAGATGTGTCCCTGCCACGCTCTGGCCACCATGCCAGCCCATCAGATGGCCCTGAGCAGGCTGCCAGCACCGAAGGTGAAAGTTTATTACTGTGCCTTTGCATTTCCCTCGCCATAAACAGGAAACAACCCGCATTAGACTCGCTGAATAAAAAAGCCAAACCAGATAGGCAAGGCTGAAGATGCTGCTTTTTCCATCCACACCCTTTTCCCTCTCATTCACATACAAATTACTGTTGCATCCCAGGTGGGAGGAGAGTTTGAAGAAGGGAGGGGAAGGAGGGGGGGAGAAGAAGTGTTTGCCAAATAGGCTGAGGGATCAGAGGCAGCTTTCTCATAAAGCACAGGGCTGACCCACAAACTGCTAGAAAACCTCAAACTCCGCAGGAGTTTCCCTGCCTGGCCGTTCGCAGGGTGAGAGCAGCCCCGCAGGAGCTGGAGGCAGGGATGGGGTCTAACCAGGTCACTCCACCCTTCGCATCCCGCCTGCGGCGCGGCTCGGGAGGCAGCAGGGGAGCGAGCTGAAATGTGGGCCATCCACAAAGGCTGGGGGAGAGGCGAGAGAGAGAGCTGAGATTTATGATCTTCGGAGTGATTAGAGCCCAGCACTCCAAATAAAGGCAAAGAGAGCTCCTGCAGTCGGTTTGGATTGGGTTTCAAGCCATCCTGCCCTGGCTTCGGTTTGAAAACTTGAATTGCAAGCTAACGAAAAAGGGGGGGAGAAACAAACCACCCAAAACCGACCTCAAACCCCAAACCAAATTAAAAAACCCACCAACCTCCACCCTTAATGAAAGAGCACAGCACCTGATTTTACATGAAAACACTTTGATATTTCCAGCTCTCCTCTCTTCCTTTTTTCTCTGTCATTTGAAATCTATTTGCTGAATTGAGGATGAATTCACCAAGAGCTGAGGTCAACCCTAAATGTGAGTGTGGAGCCCGTGTGTGTTCAGGCTCCTGCTCATTTAAGAGAATAATTTAAAATAATAATTATTATTTTAAATAACAATACTTTCAAATAGTAATTATTATTTTAAATAATAATGATTTTAAAAATCTCTCTACCCATGGCCTTGGGAGGGCCAAGAGAGGGAGACAAAGAGCCACTGGCACAGACCTGTGTCCACTCAGGGGCTGTTCCATCCCCATCCCTGGCATCACTGCAAACCCCTCTGGTGGGCTCTGGGGCATCAGAGCAGGTTAGAAATAAAATAAAACAATAAATTAAATAAAATTAAATAAAATTAAAACAGTCTTTTGCTTTTTAAACCTTGCCAAATCCCCAGCTAAGCTGGTTATTCAGTTGCACAGACAAGCTGGAATAAATAAATTGGATTTTGGGGTGCTGTTTTGGTGGAAGGAGGAAAATAAAAGTGGAAATGCTGAAAGAAAAACCATCATAAAACCAAAATTTCTTTTTAGGAGGAGGGTATTTCTACTGGCTGCCCCCAGCAGTCTCAGAGGAATGCAGAGGATGGTGGGCAGATCAGCAGTGGGTGTAAATCAGCATTGCTCCATTAACCCCAGCCCAGCTCCAGCACCTCTGCTGTTGCCATAGGAGAAGTTTGCAGTGGGTAATGATCTCGTGCTCACTTCTATCTGCAAGGAATTTCCTTTTATCACCCCTGGGGAGCAGATTGGATTCCTCTCCTGGCACGTGGGGATGAGCCCTGCTCTGGGCTGGAGACACAGGGCTTTTTGTTTGCAGCTGGGGATTCCAAAATCCTGGAAGATGGCTGAGCGTGTTAAGACACCTTTGACAGGGAAGGGAGACGCACCCAGGGCTGGAGCAGCCAAAGCAAACAAACAAACAGCAGCCCGGCTGACATTTGTCCCCACGGGGAGCTGGGGGGACAGAAAGCCACGTGGAGAGGGTGCAGCTGCTCCCAGGGAGCCCTTGGGGTGGGGAAGGCACTTTGCAAGTGCATTTGGAATGTGCCAGCCTCGGCCTGGAGCCTTGCAGGGAGCTGGAGCCCCTGCTGCCTCCCTGCTTGGCCCTCCACTCTCCTCTGTGCCTTTCCTGCTGGCCCAGCAGGCCTCAGCTCTGGGTCAGACAGCATTTCCTAAAATCTCAGAGTGCTTTGGGCTGGAAGGAACCTTACAGCTCATCAGTTCCACCCCTGCCATGGCAGGGACAGCTCCCACCATCCCAAGCTGCTCCAGACCCCAGTGCCCAGCCTGGCTTTGGGCACTGCCAGGGATCCAGGGGTGGATCCAGCTGTGGATCCACAGCTGCTCTGTGCCTCCCCACCCTGCCAGCAGAGCCCCTGTGGCTGCACCCATCCAAGGGCTGCAGAGGGCTGTCACCTCCTGATGTGGCTCTCAGGGAGTTTTGGAGCCACTCGGGCACCCACAGAGCCAGGGAGTGATTTTAGCTGGACAGAGCAGGGGAGCAGGGCACACACAGCAGGGACATGCCCCCAGCTGCTCCTCTGCAATTGGGGTTTGCTTCCCCCAGAGTTTTATCTTTTTCCTTTCCCTGCTGCCTTGCAGACAGGAATTTGACCTGTGCACCCCAAGACCTCAAACCACCTCATTTTTAGAGCTGGCTCACACTCCTGAGTCAGCCCTGCACACCACGGTGCTGCCAGTGCCAGAGTCACAGCACTGGGGCTTTGGGGAGGGAGTTGCACCCTTGCCACCATAACTGAGCTGCTTTTTGTTTCTAAATGATGCAAAAAATTGTACAAGCCAGAAAACCCCCCAAGCAAAGGGTCATTTAAAGGAGCTCTATCATTAGCTGAACTTCTATGAAGTAGGGAGAGGGAAACCAGAGGTGTAATCTGTCATTTTATCCCACAAGGGAACTGGGAAGAAGTTCTGTGGTCTGTTTAATGGCAGCTTGTGACCTAACAGTTTTTATCTCTTCACAGGAGCTGCAGGATGATGAGCAAGTAAAAAACAGCCATTCCAGAAAGGAGGAGAATCCCTGGGAAGCCAGGGAGGATCTTACCTGCCTGTTAAAGTCCAGCCCATTCTGTTCATTCCCTACAACAAAACAAAGAGAAAAACATCTCAGTATTAACGACAGCACTGCTGGGAGCTTTACACATAACCAAAACATTGGCCCTGGGAGAGCAAGGAGAGGAGGAGGAAGGTGCAGAAATGGAAGGGTGAAGGCTTGTGCAGCATTTAGGTGGTGCCAGCCTTTGCTGAGGGATAATGAAAGTGTTCCTGGCCAAGGGTGGGGGAAATCTCGCTGAGCACCAGGGAGATTCCAGCAGAGGTGAGCTGCAGGACACACCAGTCTGCAGGGAAATGCAGGGCTGGCTGTGGGAAGGGCAGCAAGCAGGTGGCCAGGGCCCAGGAGCTGCAGGAGCCCGCGTGGCAGAGGGTAATTCCAGCTAGCTGCAGAACACAGGCTGCCGTGGGGTTGTGCTCCAGAGGCGTCTCCTTGATTCCAGAAGAGATTGGCAGGCACAGGGGGAAAAATCAGACAGGTTCCAGCCTGAAGGTACCGCACAGGCCCTCACTCATTCCCCTTTGATGATAAACACCAACCCCCCTCCTCACACCTGCCAAATTCATCAAGAACATCACAGAGCAAAGGTTGTGCTCTCCGCAGATCTGAGCGCTCTGAGGGATTCCACGAAGCTGCAGAGGCAACCCCAAGACACCCCTTCCCTTTGCAGCACATCCCCCAGGCCAGGCCCTGCCAGTCCAGCCCAAGGGCCTGGAGCTGCTCACACCCCACCAGCACAGACCCCCGGGCCTCCTGCTGCTGCTGCTCTTCCAGGATAACGTTCCCCACCAAGCAGAGCCCTGTGAGCTGATCAAGCTCCAACACATCGTGTTTTCCAGCAGTTCAGGGCTCCTGCAAGGAGCTGCAAAGTGCTTGGGAGAGGCTGTGCAGGCAGGAGGGCAAATCCAGCTCTCCCATGGACTTTGCTCATCTGAACAAGCCTTTATCCCATCCCAGCATGTATTTTTTCCATGCACAGAGCAATCCCAGGTGAATCAGCATGGATCCTGAGGGGGAGTGTGCTGGGTACAATTATCCACGGATGGCAAAACACTGGAGAGTCAGGGATAACAGAGCTTTGTGGCTGCTCTCTGCTGTCTAGAAACAGCCCTGGAGATTTAATCTGTGACATTTAAAAAGCACTGACTGTGGAAACAGAGCTGTGGGACTGTGCTATCGAGCAGGGCCATGGCAGAATGAGCTGCTGCCCCCTCAATTTGACATCTCCTCACCCTCTGCACCTCGACCAGCTCTGAGGAGCCTCCCCAGTTCTAAAATCTGCTCCATCTCCTCACCCTCTGTGTCCCAACCAGCTCTGAGGTGCCTCCCCAGTTCTAAAATCTGCTCCATCTCCTCACCCTCTGTGTCCCAACAGCTCTGAGCTTCCCCCCAAATTTGAGATCTCCTCACCACCCAGACCCCAACAGTTCTGAGCTTCCCCCTCAAATTGACATCTCCATCTCCTGACCCTCTGCACCCCAACCAGCTCTGAGCTTCCCCCCAAATCTGAGTTCTCCATCTCCTCACCATCCACACCCCAGCAGCTCTGAGCCCTCTCCCCCAGCCTGGCTGCATTTCTGCCCTGCTCTCCCTGCCTTCCTCCCAGCCTGCTGTCTCCCAGATTTTTCCCTCCCCAATCTCAGTCCTTTATCTCTTTTTCCTGTGTAATTCCCTCCCTCCAACCCCCTCTGCTCCCTGTCCAGCTCTCTCCAGCTGCTCCCTCTCCAGGAATGGGGTTCATTCATTGCATTCCAGCTCCTGTTCCAGCCCCAAAAGCCAAGGAGGGCACATCCAGCGATGGGAATGCTGATAGTGTTAATGGATGATCACAATCAGCATCCACACACCTGAGCAGGACCAGGGAGCATCTTCAAGGCCTGCAATTTCTACCTTTGAAACCCCCCCAGGCATGTGGGGGGTGTTTGATGCGATCTGGAGGCAGCAGCTGAAGGGAAGCAAAGCCAGGAGGGAAGGAGGAAATAAAAGTTCCCAGCTGCTAAAATAGAACAGGAAGGAAAAGGTAATCTCCACGTTTCTTGGAGACAGGAGTTTCACTCAGGTTGGGGTGAGCAGCCTGGTGATGAGGCAAGATGCAAAGAGCTGCAGGGAATCCCTGGGTCCCAGTGACGATGGCTGAGTCACCAGCACTCACCCCAAAACTTGGAACCCGGGAGGAGCAGCTGGAACAGAGCTTCCCTGCACAGCCCCGCGTCCTCCAGCTCTGCCTTTCCCTCCCTGCCCATCTCTGCCTTTTCCCTCCTTCCAGCTTCCTTCCCTTGTCCCTTCCTCTCTTACAAAAGTCACACACAGCATCCTCAAATCGGCTTTGGAGCAGCCCAGGCAGGGAATTCTGAGCAGTGTGGCTGGAGCCTGGCACTGGGGGGTGTCTGAGTGTGGGGAGCTGCTCCAGGCTGCCTGGGCAGACACAAAGAGCAGCAGGCAGCTCCAGAGGCCATTCCTGCCCCTATCTCACCACCCAGCTCCCGGGATGAACGGCCCTCTGGAGATTCCTCCTGACTGACTCCCAAGGGACCCAGGGGCAACCAGTTCAGCCTTAGATGTCCAAGAGGGAGAGATTTAAAACTGGGAGGGGTGATTTCTGCTCCCAGTGGTTATGTAAATGGGAGCTGGTTACACAAATCTCTGCAGGACCAACCAGTGTTTGGGCACAGATTTATTTGCAAACAAATCTGGCCCCCCTTTTTTTTTTTTTTCTGTAGCAGTAAATGTAAAATTCAAGTGATTGCTGCTGCGAGCCAAGGTTTGGGTGTGATAGGGATAACAACTCTCCTCTTTCAGTTGAACTGTAACTTTCCTACAAATGCTTTATAAAAATAGCCTCAGTTTCCTCCCAGTTTCTGTCAACATCAGGACTCACTGCAGTAGTCATCTCTCTCCTTAAAGGAATGAGCTGTTCAAACAATCTGCACTTAAGATTTAATCTTTTCTAGCTCCAGGAGATAAAAAGAAAGAAAAGTGTAAGTGGCAGCAGATTCTCTCTCCTGCTGCAAACTGCCAGAGCTCCACTCATGTTAATGGAGCTTCAGCCCGGCCAACAACTTGATTTTTGCTGCACGAGCCAGACACAATGGGATGCAGAAGCTCCAGAATCTGCTAGATCAGTCCTCCCCTTGCTGAAATTCCACGAGGCTGGGGAAGCCCTGGGGATCTCAGTGGGGAAAGGCAGCTTGGAGCCTTCCAATTCCCAGCCCATCACCAAGGCTTCACCCTGTGTTCCTGGGCGTTTGGAAAGGCAGTGATAAGCTCAGCCCAGGGTTGTGCAGCTCTCCTTGGTTCACCTGGCAGCTGTTTTGCATAGCCCTGGCACCAGATCTGGTGCGAGTTTGCCTGGGGAGGTTTCTCTGGGGATGGGAGCAGCGCTGCAGCTCGGGCAGCTCCCCCCACCCGCTGCCGTTCCCCCCTGGAAAACACAGGGCACCCAGCAGCAGCAGAGCTGCAGAGCCAGTCCAGCCCTGCAGGATAAAACACCCTAATGGGGGAAATAAAATCAGGGTGGCCTTCATCTTCACCTGCAGGGAGTGGCACTTGTCACCTGGCCACTGCAGCAGGGCTCATCTCTCTTCCCAGTGCTGCAGTGTGAGCTCAGCCCAGCTCTGCAGGGACAGGGGGATGAGGGGCTGGTCCCAGCCTTGAGCAGGTGCTGGGGAATTCCCACAGGGAATCAGTTTTGCTGCTGCACACTTTGGGAGGGAAATGGGGAACAGCTGAAGGGCTCTGGGGGAGCAGTGCCAGGCAGGGGGTTCGGTGCCTGGCCTGGGATCTCAGAATTTGAGGTGCCTCACTGAGAGCCAATTGCTGCAGGCTCCCTTTGCACCATGCAGAGGAAGCAGGAGCTTCCAGAGGGCAACTCCTCTCGCCTCCGAGATAGATGGCACAGGGATGAATCAGCCTCTGGAGATCCCTGCTCCCGTCAGGGACTGCCTGGGGTGAGCAGGTCAGGCTGCAGCCTCAGAGCATCGAGTATCTCAAGATTAACCTCACCTATCCTGGAGATTCTAGCACTCCATGTGATGTAGCACAGTGCCACAGGAGGTTGGCCTGGTGCCCCTTTCAAGGGGCATTTCTGACAAACTCACTGCTCAAATCTCTCACCTCCAACAAGGTGTGAAGTTAAGAGATTGCCCAAGTGCTGGTAGAGAGAAGAGTGGCAATTACTGCAGCTACAACCAGAACTTGTCTCACAAGCTGTAAGTGAAGCCAAATGCTCACCTGCACTGGAGGAATAAGCAAAACAAGACATTCAGGGTGAAATGCACCTCAGGATTTCCACTGGCTTTGGAAACTCAGGCAAAAACCAAGGCATAACCTTCATGCTGCTGTTCCAGGAGCAGCAGGAGTCCCTGAATGCTGGCAGCTCACTTAAGTCACCTTTTCCCCGTGGGGTGGCCACCTCTGAATCCCTCCAGCACTGGGGGCAGCAGGAGCTGCAGCTGAGCTGGCACCACTCAGCTCCCTGGATTCCCATCCCTCTGGGATGCTTGGTGCTCCCAAGGCACTTTAAAAAGTGCATTTTATAGTGTGAGCAGGTTGGGGAGTTCTTGAGGCAGCCAGGTAGGGCTGCAGCTTTAATCTGAAGACACAAAACCCCCCAAAGCATCTCCGTGGAGCATCTCCATGGGAAAGCCAGGGCTGGTGAGCAAAAGTGAATCTTGTGCTGACTCAGACAGCTCCAGACTCCAGGGGAAGCTTTCACTGAACACTCCAGTGCTTCATTTGGCTGAGAACCCCTGCGTTATAAAAATGCCTTCCCCCTGTCAGTGCCTCAGAGAAACCATCCCTGGGTCCCTGTGCAGCCCCTCGGTGAGGGGCAGGGCGAGGGGAGAGCAGGACAGCGAGTGTGGGAGACCTGGGCACCTTCCAGAAGGAAACCCGAGGGCAGCAGTTGTTCCCACGGAAAACATTTCACCTGCAGCTGCTGGGAGAGGGCAAGTCTCTTCTCCTAGACCAGAGGCAAGAGGCAGATCAGACCAGCTCTTCCTTTGCCCCTCTAATTCAAGTCAAACCAGCCTTTTGTTCCCCTTTCCCCTCCCCATCCTTTTTTATCCTCTTCCATAATGGGATGTTTAAGAAAAAAAAATAAAATAACCCAACCTCAAACCCTAATCACCTTCATTTGAATTTCAAATATCCCCCTCCTGGCCTCCCCCACGCCCCAACTGACTCGGAGCTGGGAATATGGAAATTTCTCCTGCTTGCCTTAAATGTGGCTGTGCTATGAAAATCATCAGCCTTATGCAAATCCCGAGCAGCCCCGATTGCCATAGCAACCAGCTGTTTCCAGCCCAACTGCTGCAGCTTTCATTTACCCAGGACTTGTCCTGGGGCTGTGCATGGCTGCAGGGGGAAGAGACCAGAGAAATCCTGGAGGCTTTGAGGAAAGTTTCACCAGGGAGCAAAGGCGTAGCCCAGGACTGAGCTCAGTGTGGGGCCAGGAGAGGCCAAGTTTCCTCAAAAGACTTTGGCCTGGCAAGCTGCTTCCAGCCCGAGATGAGGAGGGAGCAACAAAAGGCAGAAGGAAAAAAAAAAAAAGTTTCCAGAAAAAAAGGAAGAAAAAAAAATCTGGGAGGCAGCACGGGCTGCAGCTCAATCTGCCATCCCTTACCTGTGCTGGATGCTTTCACCTGAGTTAGGGGCTGACACAGAGGCCAGAAGCTGCAAAGCTTATCCCAGCATGACCCATCACCTTCCCAAGAGACTCTGCCCTGGGAATGGCACAAAGAGCCTCCTTCCAGGGCCCAGCAGAGCTCAGGGCTCTGTCCTGCCCTTCCAGGGCCCAGCAGAGCTCAGGGCTCTGTCCTGCTCTTCCCTGGGCCCAGCAGAGCTCAGGCTCTGTCCTGCTCTTCCCTGGGCCCAGCAGAGCTCAGGGCTCTGTCCTGCTCTTCCCAGATCTCAGGTCTCTGTCCTGCCCTTCCCAGAGCCCAGCAGAGCTCAGGGCTCTGTCCTGTCCTTCCAGAGCTCAGGGCTCTGTCCTGCCCTTCCCAGAGCCCAGCAGAGCTCAGGGCTCTGTCCTGCCCTTCCCAGAGCTCAGGGCTCTGTCCTGCCCTTCCCAGAGCCCAGCAGAGCTCAGGGCTCTGTCCTGCCCTTCCCAGAGCTCAGGGCTCTGTCCTGCCCTTCCAGGGCCCAGCAGAGCTCAGGGCTCTGTCCTGTCCTTCCCAGAGCTCAACAGAGCTCAGGGCTCTGTCCTGTCCTTCCCAGAGCTCAGGGCTCTGTCCTGCCCTTTCAGAGCTCAGGGCTCTGTCCTGTCCTTCCCAGAGCTCAGGGCTCTGTCCTGTCCTTCCCAGAGCTCAGGGCTCTGTCCTGTCCTTTCCCAGGGCTCAGGGCTCTGTCCTGCCCTTCCCTGGGCCCAGCAGCACCTGCACACAGCTCACACCTGCACAGGGTGCCAGGACAGAGCAGGACTCTCACCTGGGAGCTCAGGGCTTCATTCAGTCTGTGGCAGAGGCAGACTGAGGCCAAGTCTCTGATTTTCCATCTGCCCTGACACAGATTTAATGCAAAAATCACTGGCACTGGGAGGGGATTTGGCTGGGGGAAGGTTGGTGTCCAGTTTCAGAGCTGCTATGTGCCAAGGGACCCCAGGTGCCCATGCTGAGGTGGCATGAAGGGGGAGGATGGCATCCACAGGGATGGGTGTCACTGCAGGGTCTCCAGAAGGGACACTGCAGGTGTGTCACAGCCCCTCAGTGCTGGATTTTCTCCAGGTTTAAAGGGAAGGGGGTTTCTTGCTCCCAGAGGGAAGATACCTGAGTTAGGGCTCTCTGCAGGGGACACAGAGGGCAGAACCCACAGGATTCTCCAATCTCTGCTCTCTGGGACCCAGGGAACGGCTGGAGCAGGGTCAGGGAATTTGGGATGGAGCTCAGGGAAAGGTTCTTCCCTCAGAGGGGCTGGCACTGCCCAGGCTCCCCAGGAATGGGCACAGCCCCGAGGCTGCCACAGCCCCAGGAGCATTTGGACACCACTCCCAGGGATTTTGGGGTGTCTGAGCAGGGCACTGGATGATCCCGTGGGTCCCTCCCAGCTCAGCACATTCTGTGATCCTAAAGCACTGAGAAAAGTCACCGAGATAACCCTGCTCCCACGGGCACCAAGGGCCCAGAGCTCCACCAGCCCGGCCAGCCACCCTCCTGTCCCCATCCCCTGCAGCCCCTAGGCTCAGCCACAGGGTCACAGAATCACAGAATGGATCACAGAGTCACAGAATCACAGGATCACAGAATCACAGAATGAATCACAGAGTCACAGGATCACAGGATCACAGGGTCACAGAATCACAGAATGAATCACAGAGTCACAGGATCACAGAATCACAGGATCATAGAGTCACAGAATGAATAATAGAATCACAGGATCACAGAATAAATGGATCACAGGGTCACAGAATCACAGAATGAATCACAGTCATAGAATCACAGGATCACAGGGTCACAGAATCACAGAATGAATCACAGAGTCACAGGATCACAGGATCATAGAGTCACAGAATGAATAATAGAATCACAGAATCACAGAATAAATGGATCACAGGGTCACAGAATCACAGAATGAATCACAGAGTCACAGAATCACAGGATCACAGGGTCACAGAATCACAGAATCACAGAATCACAGAGGCACAGAATGAATAATAGAATCACAGGATCACAGAATCAATGGATCACAGGATCACAGAATTACAGGATCACAGAAACACAGAGTCACAGAATCAAAGGATTTCAGAACCACAGGATCACAGAATCACAGAATGAATCACAGAGTCACAGGATCACAGGGTCACAGAATCACAGGATCATAGAGCCACAGAATGAATAATAGAATCACAGGATCACAGGATTACAGGATCACAGAAACACAGAGTCACAGAATCAAAGGATTTCAGAACCACAGGGTCACAGAATTACAGAATCACAGGATCACAGAATTATAGGATCACAGAATCAGAATCAATCACAGTCACAGAATCACAGGATCACAGAATCAATGGATCACGGGATCACAGAATCACAGAATTACAGGATCACAGAAACACAGGGTCAGAATCAAAGGATTTCAGAATCACAGGGTCACAGAATTACAGAATCACAGGATCATGGGGTCACAGAATCACAGGATCACAGAATCACAGGATCACAGAATCACAGGATCACAGAATCAATCACAGGGTCATAGAACCACAGAACCACAGAATTGCAGAATTGCAGGGTAACAGAATCACAGGATCACCAGACTGGAAGAGATCTCCAAAACTCAAGTCCAACCCATGCCCCAACACCCCAACTAACCCATGGCACGAGTGCCACATCCAGTCCTTTTATGAACACATCCAGGAATGGCGACTCCACCACCTCCCCAGGCAGACAATTCCAGCACTTGATCACTCTTTCAGCAAAAAACCTCTTCCTAGCACCCAACCTAAATTTCCCTTGGCACAGCCAATCCTCCCATGGCAGGAGCCACCCAAAACCCATAGGGCACCCCTCATCCCCCAGATTTGGGGTGCCCAGCACTCCCCAGCCCGGGCTGCTGGCAGGGCTCAGCTCCCCGGGTTCAGGGTGGGGAGGGAAGGTGCTCGGGGTGCCTGCAGCTATTCTGTTCCCCGTGGTTGTGTTTGAAGCGCTTCCCTATCGCCCTTTTTTGTAAAAGCTTTGGCTTCCCCCCCATAGCCTCAACAGATGAAATCAAAGGGAAGTAGCTCTGCTTGGTGTAACCTGTTTTGATGGAGGAGATAAGCGGGGAACAAGTGTCTGACACAAACAAACAGACAGACAGGGGCAAGTCCCACCTCAGCGCTCTGTTGCATCAGATAGCGAGGCCTTAGATAAACCACAAGAAGGGGGAGATCTCTGCCCCCGGGGCGGCAGGACCAGGGGCGACACTCGGCACTGCCAAGCCCCCACAGTTCCCATCAAAAAAATCAGCGCGGAGCTCGCTGGCACGGCTTTCATCAGTTTAAAGGAGATGAAAAGAGCTCCGAGCCAAGCAGAAAACTCGCTGCTCTTCATTACCCCCCATGGAGGCTCGCCTGGGAGCCCGGCATTGCTGCCAGGGCTTGGAACCGCGCAGGGAAAGGGGAAAAGGACCCAAAAACCAGAGGGATGATCCATGGTCAGCCTGCCCAGCATCCCCGGGCTGATGGGGAAGGCAGGACATCCCTCCTGCCTGCTCTCCCTTGCACACAGGATTAAAAAAATTCAGAGCTGAAGGAAAGGAAGGGTTAATATTGGCAGGGCTGGGCAGTGAGAACCCTTACAAATTATACATTTTAAAATAATTGCATCATTTCGCTGTAACCGGCAGATTTGGGATCCAAAACCCACAAGTTTCTGGAGAATATATATATATAGATATATATATAGATAGATATAGATATATAGATATAGATATATAGATATATATTATTTTTTTTAAAAAAAAAGCTCTGAAAGATTTTCTATGAAATTGGTGTGAATGAAATGAAAAGAAAAAAAAAGGAGGAAAAAAAAAAAAAGCATTGAGCTCTCCAAACCTCCTACGGAAGGCGAACGATTTTAACAATTTTCTCAAAAAAGAAAACACCCCACAATTATTTCAAACACTTTCAAAGTAAAACAATGCCCCAAATTACCCCCCTTTTTTTTTTTATCCCCCCTTCTAAGCCTGGAATTGGCGGGGATATGAAAGGATGAGATTATTCTGCTGCTACTGACACTTCCCATCAGATCTTTAGGCATCAATTTTAGATCAAGGGCTTGGTTTACAAAAGCATTTTGGTTCTTAATTCCTTCTTCCCCTAAGTTCTTGGAGCCAGCCCGCATCTTTTGGTGATGATACCTTCACCTAGGAGGATTTCTGGGTCTAATATTGTTAATTTGGTAAGAGACCTCTCCTTTGGGGGGAAGGAGCTTCCTGCGGATTGCCCTAATTCAGCAGGAAATGGGAAATTCAATTAATGAGTCATCAGCAAACACACGGAGCCTTTTCCCACATGAAGCAGGTAACCAAAACACGCCGCTATTAGGAGCTGCAGTAAATATTCCTCTAACAATGCGTGCAAAGGAGCAGCAAAACTTCCCTTTGTTGTTTATAAACAGAAAGGGCTGCGAGAAGCGAGGGAACAACGCGGGGAATATTTGGGTGAAGTCCCCGGAGCTCCACCTTGGACTTGGATCTCCCAACCCTCCTTTCCCAGAAGAACCCGAACAGACCCCCCCAAAAAAATAAAAAAAATCACTGGGTTAAGCGATTTAAACAGGTTCTTTGTGCCACTCTTTGCAAATGAAGGAGATTTACTCGTCCTGATTTCCCTGCTTGATTTGAAGGCTCCCAGAGCGCTGCCGCGAACATTTTTTGGTTATTTTCAAACAAATTGACTTCGCTGCTCTGCTTTCTTTTCTCAATTACCACTAGAAAGAGGCGCTGCAGCTCACGCTAATGGCTGTCTGGGATGCTTAAGCTGAAAAAAAACCCGTATTTTATCCAACCAAATGTGCTGCCAGCTTCTGGTTTAACACTTCTGACTCCAGCAGCAGCCAGAGCCTCCCTCTACATTTGGTAACAGCCAATACCCGAATTAAATCCTCGTTTTCCCTCATCTTGATTAATCCTGCCACCCATCAACGAGAATCAAATATTTCGGGGTTCCAGCTCCCAGCTTTTTGGAGGAGCTTGGGGAGTTGGATGTGTTTGTTGTTCCTTTATCCCAAATCCCAGTTTGGGGTGATTGAGAGCCCCGAGCAGGAGCTGAGCTGGCCAAAGTCAATCAGAGCTCATGGATGTGAACAGAAGCAGATTGGATCTCTATTTTAGATTGTGCCAAATAACCCAGCTTAACAGCCCAGAGCACAGAGGATTTCTAAATCGGGGGGTGGGGTTAGTCCCTTTAAAACCCAAAAATCTCTTTTTTTTTTTCCTAAATTATCTCAAACTTTATAAGAGGAAAATCATTTCCACGCAAAGTTTTCGGCTGCTCTTACACATCCCCTTGGCCCAAGCTTTAGGGCTCACTTTTCATTACTCAAGAGACTTTTTTGATCTCTTCTACATTTTCTCCACCAGTTTTTGTTTCAAAAGGTGAAAGGATTTCTAAGCTATAGCACAAACTTTTAATAATCTTAATTTGCTGTACCTAGTGGGTGCTAAAATGATTTCTCATTAAGCTGCTCATTTGCCTAAAAAGGATGCGACTGTGGCCCTGAAATTACAGGGCTCAGGCCTTATACTCAAATCTCACTTCAGGCAGCCCGAAAAGCACTAGGCCTGAGCCTTTCCAGGTGCCTGTGCACCTCGTGGTGGGCAAACCTGTAGCGAAATCAGTGCTCACAGCATCACTGGCACCTTCAGAGAGATCACTGAGCTCAGCTTGCCCAGATCAAGGAGTGTCCAGAGCTCCTTGGAGGGAGCAGGAAACAGCATCAGGTGTGAAACCCAGCCCGCCTCTCCATCCCGTTTGTGCCGGGATTCCCGAACTGGCTGATTATTCCCAGAGTCCCTCCCATTTTTGCACACACACAGAGGCCAGAAAGGCTGTTTTCCCTAGGAAAAGCGCACGGTCCGGAGCTGGCTGCACTGGGAGCTGCTCCCAAAGCCGTCCTTACAGAAGTGGGAGCCCGTTCCATGTCAAACCCGAGGACATTGGGAAGGCACATTAGGGAGGCACTCAGGGATTGGCTGCTGTCACACAGGAGGGATCTTGCACGGCTGATCAAGATACCAACGCAATCCTAGCCCA